>JAJHIY020000648.1:5000-135000 GCA_022114975.2 Lampris megalopsis | reverse complement strand
TTTCTCTCGCACTCTTTCTTTTGCGCTCTTTCTCTCGCTCTGTGTCTTTGCCACTCTCTCTGTCGCTCTCCCTCTTGCTCTCTCTCACTCTGTCTCTCTCTCTCACTCTGTCTCTCTCTCTCAGTTGATATGTGAATGGGTTCTGTGATGGAAAGTGCAGGAGTGACTGTTCATATTGTTAAGATGTCATGTCAAAGTCTGTTTCTTGTTAAATTTTCAAAATTAAAAAAAATTCTCTCTCTCTCTCTCTCGCTCCCTCTCTCTGTCTATCGCTCTCTCTCAATATGTGCTTTATTGGCATGACATAGGTTTGTGTACATATTGCCAAAGCGTGTGAAACAACAACAACACAATACAACACTGATTATAATAATAACAGCAACAACAACAATGATTATGATATTAAACAACAACAGTAGCAATAGGTGCCGTCACCCACTGTCTCTCAGGCTGTGG
This sequence comes from Lampris megalopsis, assembly GCA_022114975.2. Lineage (NCBI taxonomy): Eukaryota > Metazoa > Chordata > Actinopteri > Lampriformes > Lampridae > Lampris > Lampris megalopsis. The sequence continues at coordinate 134,544 of JAJHIY020000648.1, read as the reverse complement.
CAGGAAAATATAAATCTTGCTGCAATGCTCGCCACTGGCCCCCCTCCCAGGACCACCCGCAGCTTACCTGCGTCATCCATTTCCTGCTACTCTGGAATCACGTGTTCCAGTTCCTTGACAAAAGCCCGTCGCTGTTTTTCAAATTTGTCACATTTAAGGAGGAAGTGCACCTCTGTCTCCACCTCATCTGTCATGCACTGACCACATGATCGTTGCTCTTTTGGCAACCATGTCTTTTTGTGTCTCCCCTTTTCAATGGCTCTCTTTCAATGGCTCTTTCTCTCTCTCTCTCTCTGTCTCTCCCAGGACCATGATCAGGGGGGACTGTTCCATCATATCCCAGCTCAAGAGGGAGAGTAAGTAGGGTTGTGAACTAGGGGTTGCTGGTTTGAATCCTAGCTAATTGAGAAAGGCTGAGCTCCCACCATCAACACTTATTCAAGGTGCTGTTGAGCAAGGCACATTCATCTTAGCACTTTGAGGTTTCTATGAAATGTAAAGTGCATTTACAAATAAAATGTATCATTATTATTATTATTATCTTGTTGCTCCCATGGAGCTGCTGAGGGCCCGAGAGCTGAACATGGTGGTAGTTATGGGACTGTCCTACATGTTGCCATGTAAACGATAAATATACTGGTGATTATTGATCATTGTAGTTCCTAAAGTATGTGTTGAAACCATACATCTTGATTTTGAAGAGCATTTCAAAAGTTAGTGTTTCACATAACAATAACACAGAAAACAGTTACAGTGTTTCACATAACAATAACACAGAAAACAGTTACAGTGTTTCACATAACAATAACACAGAAAAACAGTTACAGTGTTTCACATAACAGTAACAGAAAAACAGTTACAATGTTTCATGTAACAGTAACACAGAAAAACAGTTACAGTGTTTCACATAACAGTAACAGAAAAACAGTTACAATGTTTTGCATAACAATAACACAGAAAAACAGTTACAGTGTTTCACATAACAATAACACGGAAAAACAGTTACAGTGTTTCACATAACAGTAACACAGAAAAACAGTTACAATGTTTCACATAACAGTAACACAGAAAAACAGTTACAGTGTTTCACATAACAATAACACAGAAAAACAGTTACAGTGTTTCACATAACAGTAACACGAAAAAACAGTTACAATGTTTTGCATAACAATAACACAGAAAAACAGTTACAGTGTTTCACATAACAATAACACAGAAAAACAGTTACAGTGTTTCACATAACAATAACACGGAAAAACAGTTACAGTGTTTCACATAACAGTAACACAGAAAAACAGTTACAGTGTTTCACATAACAGTAACACGAAAAAACAGTTACAATGTTTTGCATAACAATAACACAGAAAAACAGTTAGTGTTTCACATAACAATAACACGGAAAAACAGTTACAGTGTTTCACATAACAATAACACGGAAAAACACAGTGTTTCACATAACAGTAACACAGAAAAACAGTTACAGTGTTTCACATAACAATAACACGGAAAAACAGTTACAGTGTTTCACATAACAGTAACACAGAAAATAGTTACAGTGTTTCACATAACAGTAACAGAAAAACAGTTACAATGTTTCGTGTAACAGTAACACAGAAAAACAGTTACAGTGTTTCACATAACAGTAACAGAAAAACAGTTACAATGTTTCGTGTAACAGTAACACAGAAAAACTGTTACAATGTTTCATGTAACAGTAACACAGAAAAAAGGTTACAGTGTTTCATGTAACAGTAACACAGAAAAAAAGTTACAGTGTTTCACTTAACAGTAACAGAAAAACAGTTACAATGTTTCATGTAACAGTAACACAGAAAAACAGTTACAATGTTTCATGTAACAGTAACACAGAAAAACAGTTACAATGTTTCATGTAACAATAACACAGAAAAAAATGACACGAGGGAATCAAAGCAAGACGCAGCCAAGGCTCCAAGTGTGTGTATTAGCAGATAAGGAGCTTGTGTGCTCAGCAAATGTTATGTATTTATATAAATACAGGGTCAACCAAAGATCTGCAGCCTGCACATACACACATTATCGATGTAAATCACACAGTTCACTGTTGAAATACTAAAATAGAAAAAGGGGGTAGGACTAGAAAAAAATTTTTTAGCTTCTGCCTACTCCTTTTCGAACTGCCGAGGTTTAAAACAAATGTTTGATGATGATATCGCTTGCTTGTTTTGATTTTTTTTCTCTCTTGTTTTCTTTTATTATACATTTTAGAAAAATTTTAACGTTCGAAATAAGCAAAAATAAAATAAAGAACATGTCTGTTATCTAAAATTATAATCTTCACCTGCCATAACTCAATACAACACATATTGTCCAACACACAGATGCCTACATGTGCACACAGGCACGCACATACACACACAAACACACTGACAAAACAGCACAACACTAGAACCATATGTCTGGTTTTGAGGATTTGATTACCTTCGCACTTAAACCACAAGTTCAAGTTTTAAGTGCAGTTTCTGTTCTTTTCTCTCTGATTTCCTTCTTTCTTTCCTTCTTTCTCACTCTTTCTATCCTTCCTCTGCTTTCACCCTCTTAACCCATACCCCTCTCTCTGCCCCCCCCCCCCCAAGTGGGAAACCAGTGGATGAACTACATCTCCTTCGCTGGCCTGAGGACTCACGCTGAGCTGGAGGGGAAGCTGGTCACTGAGCTCATCTACGTCCACAGCAAGATGCTCATCGCTGATGACAACACTGTCATCATCGGTAAAAATAAAGACAACACACATTTATACACCTCCCATCCATCCACACTTGTATTTACAGTTAACACCCTGAAGATTCAAAAGAATTGACCCTTTTGATATTTAGCGTCGCTGATGCGTTTAAGACTTACATTTGTCCATAAATATCAAAACCATGGATGCTCTGTAATTGATGGTATTGATGCTTACCGTCTGGAAGACATTCCTTTGAAAAATGACCGGGGCTGAATTTTGATCCTCGGGTAATAATATATGAGATGTTATCAAATGAGTGTGAATATGAACTTCTTTCCAACATACACGCAACATCGAAATGCAAACGATATCCCAGTACTCAGGAGCCATCAAAGTTTGTTTGGTTTGCGTTTAAATCGTAACCCACAGTCCAACACTGCCCTCTGCTGGTGGATACCGGTACTGTCCCATGTCCCACAATGTGCTCAAGTCAAATCAAGGGAAGTTTATCGGTAAAGCTCTCAATCCCAGTTGTAGTTTTAAGAGGGATTTGCTGCCAATATGGTTAACAAAAAATACACAACACCTTTAAAATCCTCCTTGTAAAAATGGGAACATTAGCCTCCTAGTTTTCCTGTTATCCTCTTCATTTTTTTGACACTCTTCCTCTCCGTCCCTCTTATTTATGTAGCCCCTAATTTATAATTGGGGCTACATAAATCAGAGGACTTAAAAATCAAACCTTAAAACCTCGGCAAGAAAATCGGAGGAGGAATCCCTCCTTCAGGATGGATAGGTGTGTAATAAATGTGTAATAGGTGTGTAATAGGTGTCAAGTGGAGGTAGCCAATGCAGTAACAGAGTTAGAAAAAAAAACCCCACACATAATGACAGGATTTGCTGATAAGGAAACAGTCTAAAAAAGAAGGAGGTGTAGTCGTCGAACCCCTCTCTCGTCTCGGTGCGATTAGGTTCTGCCAATATCAACGACCGCAGCATGCTGGGGAAGAGAGACAGCGAGGTGGCGGTGATCGTCGAGGACTCCCAGACCGTGGCCTCTGTGATGGACGGGGAGGAGTATCAGGCGGGACCCTACGCCCTGCAGCTTCGCCTGGCATGTTTCAGGTACTTCCTGGTCCCTTATTTCTCCCAGCATTCCTCTTTCATCCCTCATGGTTACGAATATGGAAGCCACAGAGGTAAGAAAGGGGTGTGTGTGTGTGTGTGTGTGTGTGTGTGTGTGTGTGTGTGTGTGTGTGTGTGTGTGTGTGTGTGTGTGTGTGCATTCCGCTTTCAATTTCCTGTAATGCTTGGTTATCTCTCTCTTCCCTTTTCTCTCTTTTATTGCTTTTTCCAACCCCCTTTTTCCCTTTCTCTCCACACCAACCATCAGGATGATCCTGGGGGCAAACAGTGACCCCTCCATCGACGTGTCTGACCCCATTAGCGACCACTTCTACAAAGAGGTCTGGGTGGCCACGGGGGCTCGCAACGCCACCATCTACCAGAGGGTAACTGGGGTTCCTATTAATTAATTCATTATTTCTTTCTTTCATTCATTCATTTATTCGTTCTCTGTACTCAACTGAACCACTCACCCAGTCCAGACTGCATCAGGGCTGAACGCTATGCCAGAAGTTGGTGTCCATTGTGAAGCAATTTGTTAAAAGGACATTTAACTGATGGTTTAGTGTGTGTGTACGTGTGTGTGTGCGCAATCAGTACTGATGGGTAATGCAGCCGTCTGAAGCAATAAAGTCTTCACTCTGTGCTATATTAACAGAAAAATTGGTTTTCTCCTGCACACAAAGGCTTTCCCACAGTGCCTTCATGTACCAGAATGCATTGCACATAAGAGTACGTATCATCGTGTACACGCTAGCACTGTGGGACTTCATTTCCACCATCGGAAATGTAGTTTAGTCGAGAGAATGAGGATATGTTTTTTTGAATGGTGTGTTTAGAGTCAATTAGAAATCCTGCAAGGGGGGCGTCCGCTTGGCGTAGTGGTCTATTCCGTTGCCTACCAACACTGGGATCCCGGTACGAATCCCCGGGTTACCGCCGGCTTGGTCGAGCGTCATTACAGACCGTGGCTGCGGGTAGGAATTCGGATGTGGGTATGTGTCCTGGTCACTGCACTAGAGCGCCTCCTCTGGTTGGACGGGACGCCTGTTCGGGGGGTAGGGGGAACTGGGGGGGAATAGCGTGATCCTCCCATGCGCTACGTCCCCCTGGAGAAACTCCTCACTCTCAGGTGAAAAGAAGCGGCCGGCGACTCCACATGTATTGTCGGAGACATGTGGTAGTCTGCAGCCCTCCCCGGATTGGCACAGGGGGTGGAGCGGCGACCGGGACGGCACAGAAGAGTGGGGTAATTGGGCGGGTACAATTGGGGAGGAAAAAAAGAAAGCCTGCAAGGCTGTACGCAGCTTTTCCATCCCCAACAGACGTCACGATACGTCACTTGGCGGCCAGAAAAAAACCTCTCTTTCGTTGCCGCTCCAAAGATGCAGAAACGATTGGGAACAACTGCAGGTGTTTTTCATGTGCTCTCCTTGTCGCAGGTAGACTGACATGAGGCTGAAAATGGGGGGATGTTCTCGTAAGTTGTATTATAGGCCATTGCTTATGGCTTTCTCTCTCTTTTTCTTCGCTCATCTCAGGTCTTCCGCTGCCTGCCTTCTAGCGACGTGCGTAACATTTTGGAGTTGGAGGGCTACCTGGCCAAACTGGGCCTGGAGAAAGAGGATCCGCCCCGCGCCCATGAAGAGCTGAAGAAGATCCGCGGCTTCCTGGTCCAATTTCCTCTACAGTTCCTCTCTGAGCAAAACCTACTTCCTCCTATTGGCTCCAAGGAGGCCATGGTCCCCATGGAGGTCTGGACCTAGAAGATGGGGATGAGACTGTTTTTGCCCATGCATATAGAGACACAGATATGCCTGGGTCCTGTGTGGCCACACATTTTGTGTGACCACAAAACACACAACATTCAAATGAAACAACATAATCCCACAATGAGGGAAACTTAACCGGCATCATTCAGTTTCGCAGTGGGTGCCTTATGTTCTGAACTCCGATCTCATGTTTACAAAAAATAGAAAAGAAGAAACAATGGAAGAAGAGTAAAGAATTGATGGACTCTGGAGTGTGAATCTATGCAATGTTCATGACAGGATAACACAACCTCGTGGTGGGAAATGAACACTTCAGAAGACGCTAAGGACTTGTGTGAACATAACATGGGAAGAAGAATTTGGAGGAGTTGGTGCTCTTGGGACGTTTCTTGAAAACTCGACTCTTGTTTCACCACGTGTCCATTCTGTGCGGACATGAACCCCTGTTTTTAACTGGGGAAATTTTTGTCCGAAATGTTATCCCCTCAAGTGCCAAGGACAACAGACTCTAGCTTTATGGTAATGCAGTACATATTCATTTACATTCCTTTTGCTGTGCATCCTCTGCTACGCCTTAAATGACCTCTTTTATCCTCTGTCCGAGAGGTTCACGTCCCGGTCTTTGTAGTTTATTTTTTAAAGACTTATCGGACTACGTTACCCAGAGATTTTGCATGTCAACTTGATTCTAATACTCCAGCCTTTTGCGTGTCTTCCATGTTAGTCTGTATGTATGTGCTCTGCATGATACCTCATGTGCTGAAGCCTTTTGACCGCCAACTACCTACCATATGACAGTACAGTTGTTACACGTAGATACGTAAGCAACCAGTTTCATACCACAAGGAGGCGTGGTTGCTAGATGTAACAGCTAGCATGTTAGCGGCTTATTTGCCAATGTAATGTTAGTGCTCATAGCGTGTGCAGTAATAGCAAACCGGTGTCCATGAGGATCGTAAGCATCGTTGTTCCTTAAACAGCATGCCTGGTGTACAAGCTGCCTTTACTGTGTAATCCAAATCCGCCCAGAGCAGATTTACTCATAACACCACATATCATCCCTGGAACCTTAAATATCATCATCCTCTTTTTACCTCTTTTCATCCTTCGTTCATCCTCTCTACCTCCTGTTTCTAGTGGTTCTCCACCCAGGGATTGGGACCACTTACTTACAAGGGACCATGAAATAGAATTATGAAATGTGGAAAAATACATTATATCTCTGTTAGATCTGTTTTCTTATATTTTGAGTCTTTGTTCATCTTTATGAGTCTTTTATTTCTTGTGACGTAAGGAATATTAGCTGCCTTGAGGCCTCTTCCAGTGATCAGCCCAAGTCAAGGTGTCTGAAACAGCAGACGATGGAAGGGATGCTGCGGCGTAAAGCCGCTCAAACAGCAAGGGACTGGAGGTGGGCTCGGCTTCATTTTGAAAGGGGTCGTACGTGGTGAAGGTTTTTCAAACGGTGACTTTGTTTTAACTCTCTGCTGTTTTATCCAACAGTCTCTGTACTAATCACTGTGTCTCTATGAATTGCACTCTTTTGCACAAACTAACTTTTTTTTTTATCTCGTTATGAACCCTTAAATATTCACAGTACCACATCATGTTTTGTGAATTAATTAAATAAATGAGCTGTTAACTATTAAAATGGAGATGATTTTTATGACATACTTGCGCACTTTGATTTTTTTTACTTGTGTGCTGGCAGTCATCTTGGATGGGAGCTGCTGCTGGGAAAGAGGCCACTTTATATGAACTTTTTTTTATATTAAAGCTACAATCTGTAAGTTTATCTACTTAAAAAGAATTAACAATGGTGCGTCCGGGTAGCATATCAGTCTATTCCATTGCCTACCAACAAGGGGATCGGTGGTTCAAATCCCTGTGTTACCTCTGGCTCTGCAGGTGGGAAGCCGGATGTGGGTATGTGTCCTGGTCGCTGCACTAGCGCCTCCTCTGGTCAGTCGGGGCGCCTGTTCAGGGGGGAGGGGGGACTGCGGGGAATAGCATGATCCTCCCACACGCTACATCCCCCTGGTGAAACTCACTGTCAGGTGAAGAAAAGCGGCTGGCGACTTCACTTGTATCAGAGGAGGCATGTGGTAGTCTGCAGCCCTCCCCAGATTAGCAGAGGGGGTGGAGCAGCGACTGGGATGACTCGGAAGAGTGGGGTAATTGGCCAAGTACGATGAAGGAGAAAAAGGGGGGGAAATCCACAAAAAAACGAAAAAGAAATGTATTTTGGACCTAAACCAGTCAGTGCTTTATAGACCAAGAGCAAAGCTTTAAAATCAATACTTTGATGGACAGGAAGCCAGTGTAACAACCTCCGAACTGGAATGATGTGATCTACTTCTTCTGGTCTTAGTAAGGACTGGAGTGATGTGATCCGCTCTTCTGGTCTTAGTAAGGACTGGAGTGATGTGTTCCGCTCTTCTGGTCTTAGTAAGGACTGGAGTGATGTGATCCACTTCTTCTGGTCTTAGTAAGGACTGGAGTGATGTGATCCTCTCTTCTGGTCTTAGGAAGGACTGGAGTGATGTGATCCTCTCTTCTGGTCTTAGTAAGGACTGGAGTGATGTGATCCTCTCTTCTGGTCTTAGGAAGGACTGGAGTGATGTGATCTGCTCTTCTTGTCTTAGTAAGGACTGGAGTGATGTGATCCTCTCTTCTGGTCTTAGTAAGGACTTGAGTGATGTGATCCTCTCTTCTGGTCCTAGTAAGGACTGGAGTGATATGGTCCACTTTTTCTGGTCTTAGTAAGGACTGAAGTGGTGCGATCCTCTCTTCTGGTCTTAGTAAGGACTGGAGCGATGTGATCCTCTCTTCTGGTCTTAGTAAGGACTGAAGTGATGTGGTCCACTTCTGGTCTTAGTAAGGACTGGAGCAGCAGCATTCTGAATCAGCAACTGTTTGATGGGTGATTTAAACACACCATTACAGTAGTCCAGTCAACCTTTTTACATGGACCTTTATTACATAATGTGTTAAATGACGCATTAAGTCACAAATGCAAGATTTAAATGGAGGCTACTTGATTATTTCATTTCCCTACATAACGTCGATTACATCTTTCACACGTCATTCTGTTTCACTACTACTACTGTAATACTTGAATACATATCATGCAGAATAAATGTGATTATAATTTATTTCATGTCAAACTTGATTATTCTTGAACACAAGTTGTTATTATTTTAAGACTGATCTGTTCCACTGTCAGGCCTCGTTTTCCATTTGATCCATTAAGCCAGACCCTTTTCTCCTGTCCTTCCTCTTCATCATACTCTGACTTGAGTGTCATCTGCTGGAATTTCTCCACAACCATCTCATCCTGTCCTCCATCATCCCGGCTGGCACACTTCTCCTCCTCCTCCTTGTTGCACCTTCTGTTGATTCTCGTTATTGTCATAACAGGAGCCCATTCTCAGTTTGCTTTGAGCTAAAAGCAGCAAGGCTCCTCTCAGCAGCAGCTTTCCTTCTGATGCTTCCAGAGACAACCATGTTAACCTTGTTAGACATTTTAACATTGTCCATTCCCCCCCTCTTTCTTTCTCTCTATCTTTCTTTCTCTCTCTCCCTTTCTCTCTCTCCCTCTCTCTCTTTTTCTTTCTGTATTTCTGTCTCTCTCTATCTCTTGCTCTATTTCTTTCTGTCTCTCTATTTCTTTCCCTCTCTCTGTCTCTCAGAGTGGAACCCTTAGGGACTTCTAGGACTTCAGAGAAGGCCCAACATATCAGCATTTTAAATGCTATATTTAAAATCTTTGATTTAATAATAATTCTCTCTCTTCTAATTCTAATTATAGCCATAGTTTCTATCAAGTTTGCTTCAATAATGAAAGGGTTACTGTCCTGAAACCATGAAAATCGAGTTATCCGATCATATTTTGTTGTTGTTTTCTCTTGGCAGAGAAAGGGTTAGCTGGCTGGCTCCCTCATTGGTTAGGACTGCTAGAAGTCCTGTGCTTGTGTTTTTATTTAGAAAGTGACAGGGGAATCAGCCAATCATATTTTGCTGTTGTACTGGGTGGGACAAAAAAATATCACCCCAGGACTTCTAGAAGTTCAGAGCAATCCAGACGCGGGCTCACTCATATAAAAGAATGATGTGCGGCTGCTGAGGAGTCATTACTCGTGACTGACCGACTCTTTCACATTGGCGATCCAAATCTACTGGTTCACTTAAACCAATCGAACCGCACATCACTAACGTTGGTCTCTGTATGAGACGAGTGCGGGGAAGTTTACGAAGCATGGCTACAGGAGGAGACGAGAGCCACGTTGTAGCTCCACCTCTTCGGTTGAGTGGTCTTTCTTGGCCCTGAAGCGCATCAAGACGCACACCAGAAACACAACGGGACAGGATCGACTGGGAGCTTGGGCATTGATGTCCATAGAAAAAGGCCTTCTGATGGAACTTAAATCCACGGACTAACTGCAGGATGCTGCCATTGCCCTCTTCACAAAGAAGGACTGACGGATGGACTTTATATTCAGGTAGCCTAATAAGGTAAGCTGCCTAATTTATTTCACTCCAAATCAAAGCTGGCGTATTGATTTTACATATTGTGATGGCACTTCATAGCTGGTTGATACCACACTTGGCTCGTGTAATGTTAGGCCTACTATACTCAATATTATGGCGTAAGGTTTGGCATATTTTGCATAATTGTATTGCGACTTTGCTCGTGGCATATTCTGCATGTGAAGGTTGATTTTATCGTTGTTTCTATTCTTTGCTCATGAACTGCTTTGACTTGGTCTGGTCAGTTCGTGAAGAAGAGGTTTCATGGTGCTGCATGCTAGCGCTGTCCATGGTGATGTTGTAGGCCAGGTCATGTGACTTTTCATTGTTTTCCAAGTATGGACAGAGACAAAGGTCTGTTTGATGTCCAGTGGATTTGATTTTGGTGGATCTTGAGGCACTGAGTTACTGGCGGTGTGTGTGTGTGTGTGTGTGTGTGTGTAGGTGAGCTGTGTGTGTCGGAGGTTTTCACCTGTGGTGCTGCGATGGGTGCAGTTTGTGTGTGTATGTGTGTGTGTGTGTGTGTGTGTGTGTGTGTGTTAGAGCTGTGTGTCGGAGCTGTTCACATATTAAAAAATTCCCCCAAAATTTGGCTGATTACAATATCATTGAGCCGTTGAAGGCCTACTGCCAGACCCCACGGTTCACTACTGTCTGTCTCTGTCTGTCTCTCTCTCTCTTTCTTTCTCTATCTCTTGCTGTCGTTCTCCCTCTCTGTCTCTCCCTCTTTCTTTCTCTGTCTCTCTCTCTTTCTTTCTCTCTCTATGTCTTGCTCTTTCTTTTAATTCAATTCAATTCAATATGGGCTTTATTGGCATGGCATACGTTTGTGTACATGCTGCCAAAGCACGCAAAACTACAGCACAACACAACAATGATTGTGATAACAGCGACAACAACAATGATTATGATATCCAACAGCAACAGTAGCAATAATAGTTTATGGTTCCGCGGCCTAGCCAGCAAGGACACGGCACCAACAACGCCGAGACCGTGCACTCGGACCCAGGGGGCCACATTCACTGAGAATGCGCCACCTACTGCCCGCACATCGCCGCGGACCAAAAGCGTCTGCCAAGAGGCATTCGCTAAATAATGATGATCGCAAATAACAACCAATAGGTGCCGTAGAGAGAAAGGTGCAATTTCTCTTTCTCTCTACAGAGGGAGAGAAATTGCACCTTTCTCCCTACAGAGAGAGGGAAAGCAATGATAGGTGGTTTCTCTGTCTCTCTCTTCTTTGTCTCTGTCCTTCTTTGTCTGTCTCTCTTTCTCTCTTTCTGTCTCTTGCTGTCTTTCTCCCTCTCTCTCTCTGTCTCTCTCTCACATCCATTGCACGTTGTGCGTCTTGGGAGAGAGATCCTCCTCTGTTGCTCTCCCTGAGGTTTCTTCCTACTTTTCCTCCCTGTTAAAAGGGTTGCTTTTTTAGGGAGTTGTTCCTCATCCGATGTGAGGGTCTAAGGACAGGATGTTGTGCTGCTGTAAAGCCCCCTGAGGTGAATTTGTGTTTGTTATGTTGGGCTATTTTAGTTTATAGTTTAGATTATAAAGAGATGCGTATGTCTGAGTATCAGAGCTGTTGGACTGTAATGTATTCTGAATAAATGTACCTTTTAAAATCAAATCTCTCTATCGCCCTCTCTGTCTCTTTCTCTCTCTTGCTCTCTTTCTCTCTCTCTTGCTCTCTTTCTCACTTGCTGTCTGTCTGTCTGTCTGTCTCTCTCTCTTTCATTCGCTCTTTCTTTCTCTTGCTCTCTTTCTCTCTCTGTCTCTGTCTGTCTCTCTCCTTCTTTCTGTCTTTCTCTCTCTCTGTCTCTCTCTCCCTATCTATCTATCTATCTATCTATCTATCTATCTATCTATCTATCTATCTATCTATCTATCTATCTATCTATCTATCTATCTATCTATCTATCTATCTATCTATCTATCTATCTATCTGTCTGTCTATCTGTCTGTCTATCGATCTATTCGTCTATCTATCTATCTCTGTCTGTCTGTCTGTCTGTCTGTCTGTCTATCGATCTATTCGTCTATCTATCTATCTCTGTCTGTCTGTCTGTCTGTCTGTCTGTCTGTCGGTCTTGAGGTTGTCTTGGCCCGCTTACAGAGATGAGTCATGAGAGCCTTGTGTAACTGCATGAGAAGACCAAAGACCTCCACCAAAACAAATAAAAAATAAAACAAAAATAAAAATAAAAACACATGACTCAGACCACTAACACACAACCAGTAGTATGGTTCTGGTGTGTGTGTGTGTGTGTGTGTGTGTGTGTGTGTGGTCTAGCTGACAGCAAACTATCCTGCTAGTGTTTTCAATATGTGTAATGCCGTCTGTAAGTGATTGTATGACTCTCTGACAGGCAGACCTCAGACAGCTCAGACAGTGAGAGCAGGTAGCAGCTACTCACCTACCATAGTTCTCCACAGAGGAGCACGGCAGGGTTGTTGTCTTAGTCCCTTACTCTACAGTCTGTTCACATATATTGTGTTGCCAAACATCATAACAGCATAGTGACATTCACAGATGACACCACAGTATTGGACTGATAAATGACAACACTGAAGATGCCTATAGGAAGGAGGTGAGGGACCGATCCATATGGTGTCAAAATAGCAACCGCTGACATAACTGTTGATTTTAGGAAGTCCAAGATGTTTCAGACACCAGTTTGCATCAACAGCACCCCTGTTGAAATTGTGAAGAACTTCCGTTTTGTAGGTATTCAGATCTCAGACTCCCTCTCCTGGTCTGTAAACACCAGTTATATTATCAAGAAGGCACAACAGAGAGACTATACAGAAGACTATACCGCCTGAGATGTCTTAAACATTTTCAGAAAGTCCACAAAAACCCTGGTCAATTTCTATCAGACCACCATAGAGAGCATCCTTACTAGACGCACACTGGTGGGGTTTGGCAACCTGACTGAACAGGACCACAATCAACTGAGAAGAACAGTGAAAACAGCTTCAGACATCATCGTCCATGTTCTTTAAGCCTTACTTGTGGTGTGAAAGAGTTTTGTGCACCTGAGCTTCTGCCCTCAATGGCTGTAAGTTGACCAGTTTGTTGAGACTGGTCATTTGCATCCCAGACAGCAAGATTGCTGTGGCCCGGACCCCGTCCCACACCTGACACTTTCATCTGGCCCACATACCGCATGGAATGATGGCACCTGAACGGTCCACTCCTGTTTGCCAGATCTGGGCCAGAACCAAGCCATAGCAATGCCGCATTTGCCACATATTTGCCAGAAAAGGCCCACATTTGATTTGGCATATTTGGGCCATACTTGCTATTATACATGTGGGCCACTTCAGGCTCACATCCATTTTGTCAGGGCCAGAAGAAGGCCACCAGTGCTGCATCACTGCCTGAAGTGGCCCACATCCGGATGCCATCTGGGATGTCCTCTCAATTTCCTACTTTTCTTTTTGCCTTTCAGAATAAGGATCAGTTTTGGGGTTACACGAGAAAGATTACACAATGAATTTGACTTGAATAGTCCATAGGATGTGATGCAACAAAATAATGTAAAAAAACAAAACAAAACAAAAACAGGCATATCGTGGCCATATTCAAGATAAATTTGATTCCACGACTGAAACGGTGGCGTAATGACGGGTTTTAGTTTTACTCTCTGTACGGATGAGTTTCCACAAATGGTAAAAAGTTAGTCCAGACCACGACAAACTCTTCTGAACAAAGCATGAACCAGCTGAAGTCCTGTCACTGTAACTCCTGTCACTATCAAATAAAGCAGAAATGCCCCCCCCAAAAAAAGAATTAAAAAAAACAACCTCCCTCCAATTTTGTGTTTTTATTTGTTGTTGCCCAATAAAACGAAATCTAAATAATTAGATTTGTTAACCAATTATCTTCAGAAAGCTACATTGTATAACAGACTGAGTAACAAAACATCTACAGAGAGGCTGTGCTGAGACCCTGCACGCTGCAGACTCCTTTTAAAACCCCAAACTCGTAAATCCGGGTCAGAATAACAGCAGAAACATTTGCAATGACATTCAGACAAACCGACAGATGAAATCAATCATCTGGTGTTCAAGCAGTGTAAGAATTTGGTTCAACATGTGTTGTATATATTTTTTTCCTCCCCGCCCAAATCCCTCTTCACGTGAACGCGCGTACACCCTATAGTCCAGCGTCGCTCCCCTCGTATTATCTTACCTGTTGCCTCCAGATAAGGGGGAAGGGAATTCATGGCAAACCAAGAAAAGGGTGCAGCCATGTTTTTACTCCCCTCTGAATGGGCCCCAGAACTGCAGGAGCCCCAGAGGCTCCAGGTTCACCGTATCTGGATTGGTTTGGGATGATGTGATTTAATGCAAATTGGTTTGGTAATATGCACCATTTAAGCAGACTATCAAATGAAACGATAGGGTCCTTAAGATGGGCCCATAGCCACTCTTTGCACATACACAATGTACAGAGACTGGACCTGTTGGTAGGAACCCATAGAACTTTTTTTTTTTGCCCCAGGGCACTGTGGCAGGTTAATCCAGCCATGCCTCTGATTGCTTTTTCCTTGCTGCTGCCTCCAGAACCAGACACTCTGAGAAGTATGCGTCATTGCTCGTCTTGCGCACCTTGAGTGTACTAGGAAAATTAATAACAGAACACGACACGGTGCCCAACATTCAAAACTCTGCCATTGTGCGAGTGTGGAAAGTCATCTCTTATTTCTGCCTCTCCATCTCCAGCTGGCCACCGCCTTCAAAGCTCTGAAGAGCATCGGGCTGATTCACACAGACCTGAAACCAGACAACATCATGCTGGTGGACCAAGTCAATCAGCCGTTCAGGGTGAAGCTGATTGATTTTGGTCTGGCTGTTCTCTCCTCTGAGGTTCAGCGTGGCAGCATCCTTCAGCCTATTGGTTACAGGTGAGTAGTACTGAGACCCGAACTGTCCAGCAGTGTGTCTGCAGTTCTGCTGGAAACCAGAAGCTACAGTTGTGCTATTCTTCCATACTAATGAGGAGAAATGTTAGATCTGATCATTCTCAGCCGGTGAGGACATTAAGCACTGATTTTTGTTCATTTATTTATTTAACCTTATGTGACTAGGAAGGTCTCTCGAGATTGAAAATCTATTTTTTGAGGGAGACCTGGCCAAGACAGCACACCACAATCACAAAGTCATGTTAAAACATACAGCGGATACACAAATGGAGAAAATAGAAATATATCAAGCTTAGGAAAAGCAATTTCACTCTTCCCTACACCGTCTTTTATTACAGGTGTGAGTGATGGGTGAATTCATCTACAAATGTGTGATTTTGTTTTGTGGGTCCTTGGTAATGTTTGCTGTCTTTGGTCCTTGTCTCCCCACCTTTAGGGCACCAGAAGTTGTCTTGGGCCTCCCCATCTCAGAGGCAATAGACATGTGGTCCCTTGGCTGTGTAATGGCAGCGATGTTCTTGGGAAGAAACCTCTACCCTTCTTGGAAAGAATTTGACATGGTAAGTCACCTGGTGTCCCTCACCAGCTGCTTCATCACACAGACAGAATCTCACAAACCCATTGCTGAAGCTGAAGGTGGGTTAATGTGATGTTGTGTTGTCTCTCCAGATGAGAGCCATTGTGGCGACACAAGGCATGCCGGTAGGTCCACCTGTTGGATGCTGGTTTGAGGACGAGGTGTTTATTCACCAGGGACTCAAAACATCAAACCTGGAGGCTCAAGGTAGTGCATCATAACAACTTCCTGCTTCAGCTGCTCAGAAAACACATTAGATAAGTAACAAGTGAAATTGTTGAAAAGGTTTCAAAGACTTGTCGCACGTTTGTTATTTCTTTTAGCTGCCATGGGAGTACTTCCGGGACACAGGAAAATCACCCAGGTGCCCCAGCAGGTTTAGGTTGGGCTCCCTTGATGTCCTGTTGGAGGTAAGTGGTACCGCTGGTACCGGTTTATTCTACAAGTGATGACTCAGTTGAGAACCGTCACTTTGCTCCTTTAACATGAGCCAGGCATTTTCTTTTGACTTGACTGACTTGTGGTTTGTGTGGTCTCTAAATCCAGTGCAAACCTGAGGGGGCAGACGAGCACGAGGAGGAAGACATCCGGGCATTTGTTGATCTGCTCAAAAGAATGCTCAACCTGGATGCTGCCCAGAGAATCACCCCCAGCCAAGCTCTGAGACATCCAAACCTCAGCATGACCCACCTTGCTATGGGCTACCACCACAGCTCCTGGTGAGTGTGTGTGTGGTTAGGCTTGTAAATACATGGGTGTTATTTGTCTAGTTTTCCATCGTGCATATCAGTTGTGATATTTTTTTTCACCAACTTCATTGTCAAGGTTTTGAACACGGGGCCACCGCTGGCCTCAGCTTCACAACAGCGTCTTATGGGGCAAGTGAATATGAGCGCCAGACATGTTTTAACAAGTCCAGTTGAACCAAATTATCTCACCACATACTCAGAAGTTACAAGTACCCTGAGATCCCAGAAAGTTGAGTCAGTTATTCTGGACACAAAGTTAGTAGGAGGAACATGTCACCTCTCATCTGATACCGGGATCAGACCACACAAAGTCAGTTCGATTTTTTTTTGGGGGGTGGGGGTTCCCACCTTTTTTCCTCAATTGTATCCGGCCAATTACCCCACTCTTCCGAGCCGTCCCAGTCACTGCTCCACCCCCTCTGCCGATCCGGGGAGGGCCGCAGACTGTCTCCTCCACATGTCTCCTCTGATACATTGTGGAGTCACCAGCCGCTTCTTTTCACCTGACAGTGAGGAGTTTCACCAGGAGGGCGTTTCATACAGAGGGGCCCATCCAAAGAGAAGAGGACGAAGAGAAGGGAGACAGGGGTGAAAATGATGGAGAGGAGCAGAAGAGAAGTAGAGGAGCAGGATGGAGAGACAAAATTGGTGGAGAAAAAGATGGAGGTTTGAGAAGAGAAAGAAAAAGAAAGGGAGGTGGCGATTGGAGGACAACCTGCAAGGAGGCAAGGAGGAGGGTTAGGAATGGGAGAGGAAGAAGGAGGAAGAGTATGAGAAGTAGGAAGAGGACAGGAGAAGAGAAGAAGAGGAGAAGGAGGAGGAGAAAGGGGGAGGAGGAGGAGGAGCACGTTGAAATCCTCACCAAAAAAAACTAATATTTTTACTCGTCCACTCCCCTCCTCACTTTCATCCCGCGTCCTCCTCCTCACCTTTGTCCGTCCTCCACACTGCAGACTCCTCTAACCCTATAGACATTTAACACAAATGCTAAATGTGAATGTTAAACCTAAATGTCTGGCTGCAGATACAATCTGCCAACATGCAGGAGCAACACACTTAACAACTCGTTTGTCCCGGATGCCATTAGCCTTTTAAATAACTCTGTGTGGTTTTTGTGTTGTGTTTATTGTCTATTTGGTGTTATTTGTCTGATGGGCTGATGAATAATTGTTTATAAATTGTATATAAGATATATAGTATGAATTAATGGATGAGTAGTGGAGAAGGCGTAGGAATAAATAAGTGTATACTTCATCCTACTCCTTTTTGAACATGTAATATTTAATTTGTGTTGGTTATGGGAATTTGTTTGTTGATTTTGTTGTATGTTTATTCATTTGTTTAATATGATTTTGTTTTGTTTTGTTGTTCTTTTTTTACATGTTCAAATCAAACCAAATGGTTATGTGTTACTGCTGGCTGTACAACAAACTGTCCCTCAGGGACGATGAAGATATCCGTGACCTTGACCTAATGATTTGGTTTTGACACTATCGCTGCCAGGTTAGACTCAGTCGTAGGTGTGAATTGCGCATGCGCACTGTTGACTCAGAAGGGACAATGTACCCCCTGAAAACACTACACATCCCGGTGGGAGCCAACCACATATGAAGAGCCCTGTCCTAAAACACAATCCATCACAGTTTGGAGAAGACTCGTGAGCTTACATCATCATTTAAACAGCTGTGAGACTTTCCTTAAGCTACACCTAGAATTTTAAAATGGCAGCATGTGTCATTTTATGGCTTATTCTCTGAACCAACTAATGGGTGCTGTTCATTATCACACCCAGTGTACACCGTACAGCCCATAACCCCACTTCTATCAACAGTGATACTGCTGAGATGGTGGACTACTTCACATATGTTGGGCTCTCCTTGGACAATAAATTCAGTTTCTACCAGCACACCACTGATATCCATAAACACAAAAGATTATCTGTCATCAGCAAACTTAAATCACTTTCTATTGTCCCCTAAATATGTTGCTGCTTTACAAAAGTAGGATCCAACCCATAATACTATACCCAGGGACGGGTGGTATGGGCTAACAGGGCTAAGGTCTCCATATCTTTCACAATAAAGATGAGAATTTTTTTTGGGGGGGGGGGTTTCCTCCTTTTTCTACCCAATTATATTCGGCCAATTACCCCACTCTTCCAAGCTGTCCCGGGTCACTGCTCCACCCCCTCTGCTGATCCAGGGAGGGCTTCAGGTTACCACATGCCTCCTCCCATACATGTGACGTCGCCAGCCGCTTCTTTTCACCTGACAGTGAGGAGTTTCGCCAGGGGGACGCAGCGCGTGGGAGGATCACGCTATGCCCCCAGTTCCTCCTCCCCCCCCTGAACAGGCTCCCCGACTGACCAGAGGAGGCGCTAGTGCGGCGACCAGGACACATACTTACATCTAGCCTTCCACCCGCAGACACGGTCAATTGTGTCTGTAGAGACACCCGACCAAGCTGGAGGTAACTGCTGTAACCGGGTATTTTCTTGCCCGGTGCGGGATTCGAGACGAGGTGTACTGCACCACAAGGCGACATCACTAACCGCTCGGCTAAAGGGTCTGAGCCGTTAGCTAGGGGCTAACGTGTCTTATTAGTAGTTTACACTGGGAACCGGGATCCCCGTGTTTGCAGGCAACGGAATAGACTGCCACACTACCCGGACACCCAGATTATTATTGTTAAAAAAAACCTTAAATTAAATTTCGGTGGAACTAGAGCAGCAACAGCACCAAATAGACAAAAGAAGAACATGAGATATATCCAAATGTGCTTTATTTTTTTTACAGCCCAAACACAGAAGCATCAGCTTCCATTCATATTCGTAGTAAGTGAGTGACAGGCGTCGTGACACGCCCCCTTGATTTGCTGGATTGTGGGAGGAAACCGAAGCAACCCGGAGGAAACCCATCCATCCATCCATCCATCATCCATTATCCGAACCGCTTATCCTGCTCTCAGAGTCGCTGGAGCCTATCCCAGCAGTCATTGGATGGCAGGCGGGGAGACACCCTGGACAGGCCGCCAGGCCATCACACAGGGCCGAGAGACAGACAGACACACACACACACACACACACACACACACACACACACACACACACACACACACACACACACACACACACACCTAGTCGCAATTTAGTTATGCCGACTCACCTGACCTATGACCTACATGTCTTTGGACTGTGGGAGGAAAGCGGAGCACCCGGAGGAAACCACGCAGAGAACATGCAAACTCCACGCAGACGACGACCTGGGACGACCCCCAAGGTTGGACTACGCCGGGGCTCGAACCCAGGACCTTCTTGCTGTGAGGCGACCGCGCTAAGCAGTGCGCCACCGTGTCGCCCCGGAAGAAACCCTTTCCCGTAAATTTCCGGGAGTAAATTTTGTTTACATTTATTCAGCCCTCAGGCCGCTGACGTTTGACCAGTGACAGCGGACGTAGAGTGACGTACAGCCAGGCGCTACTTGTACGAGAGTGGGCAGGTGGGCGTTAGCATGACCGAGGTGGATGTTTACTTTATCATCCATTTTCTTCGATGTCTTTGGAGGAAGAATTGAAAGTGAAAGGAGTGGAGTAACCGCGTCCAGACGATGTTCAAATAACCCAAAATGACAAACGACAAAATCGTAAGTTTCTGTTTCCTGGTTACAATGAAACCACTGGCTAACGGCACGTGGCGCTAAGAATTCACTTTTCCGTTTCCCAAGCTAGCTTTTTGGAGGAGACACGGCTTGGACATTTACCCAACAAAATTAGTGTAAAAGTATTAAATCCAATTCCAAGGCAGCAATGTAATGTTTAAATTCCTTTATTAACTTATTCAGCTTCCGTGCTTAGCAATCGTAACTCTCTACAGCGATTCTACGTTTCCGGGGTTTTTCTTCTTCTTTCTTTCAACCACAACTACTTACAACAAAATGAACCAAGAGCGCCCCCCAGTGAATAAAATAAAACAACGTCAAATTACAACGCAAGAAGCGCCACATGCATTATAAACCATAAACATTACAATTAGGAAATTAGTTTTTGGCGTCAGGCCATTCTTGTGGGTACTTTTCTATTGTATGCAAACAAACTAACATTGAATTTAAGTAAAACAAAATGTATAATCTTTGGTAGCAGTAAAATTAACCCAGACAAGAAACTCACGATTAACCATGTAGAAATAGAAAGAGTGACTGAAATTAAATTTCTTGGGGTAATAGTGGACAATAAATTATGTTGGAAACCACATATGAATTATACCAAGGCCAAATTATCCCAATCGATTGCAATACTATTCAAAGTCAAAGATCTTCTGAATCAAACTTCACTTTACACCTTGTACTGTTCCCTCATACTTCCACACATCACCTACTGTGTGGAAGTGTGGGGGAACACATATAAAACCAACACTGATTCAATCTTCATTATTCAAAAAAGAGCCATGAGGATAGCAAACAAAGCCAATTGGGGAGAACCAACAAACCAACTCTTTATCAAACTAAAAACACTCAAATTCAAAGCTCTGATGGACTTTGTACACGATTCGATGCAGTTTTAAATTGTTAAATCATTAAGTACCCAACAGTATCCAGCTAGGGGCTGTTCCGGTTGAGGGAAAGTAATTATGACCTGAGAGGAATATGTACGTTGAAACAAAACCCAGTAAGCACAAATGCAAAATATTGTTGTGTCACAACCAAAGGAGTCAAGATACGGAACGATTGCGGTGATGAAATGAAATCACGTGAAACAATAATCAAACTTAAAAGACTCTTTAAAAGAATATGCTGACCAGATATGGAATGGAGCTGTGACATCTTCTCTGAGTTGTTCTTGAGTTGTTTGCTGTTGCTCTGCACTTCTTGCTTTGTTCTTGTTCTGTTGAAGGAATGATCTTTGTTTGATTCACTACACGTCGTGGTCACTGCAGGTAGATGACTCGAGTTTCCATTTAAATCCCACAGTTCACTGTTGAAATGTTAAAATGGAAAAAGGGGGGTTGGACTAGAAAAGTTTTTGACTCCTGCCTACACCTTTTCGATCTGCCGAGATTTGAAACAAAGGTTTGATGATGATGTCATTTGCTTGTTTTCATTTTTTTATTGCACGTTGTGATGACCCACATCTATATAACTAGAGACATTCACCTAAGAGGACGGTGTACCTTTAAGGGAAGAGGCGAGGGGTCAGTTAATGCACTTCCGCTTCCGGTTCACAGTTCTGTGTCGTTGTCGAATGTATGACATGCAAAGTTGGAGCTAGTAAACTACCTCGACTACGTCTACTCTCACGTCTCCTGTCTCGTTGTTTTCTAACTCCACAACGTTTTGATTTTATTTTTTAACGTTCGAAATAAACTAAAACTAAACCGTCGTTGTAGCGCACTTGCTCGTAACGAGGTGTATAGTGTCGTTGCTGTAACTTGTGTAACCAGGTTAAAATTAATGTTTTTATTTTATTTTGTTTGAGTATGAAATATCACCAAATCCTGTCTGTGTGCTGTGATTTGTGTTTACTACATTTTATTTTATGTCATTATTTACTTTTATGTATGTTTTCCAACGACCGTCATATACATGTACTGTCGCTTTAAGAGAGAGGTCTTGTGGGTACACGGAAGAGGGAACGCGGGAGAGGCCATTTTTGTTTGGTGGGAGGAGTCTCAAGCAGCGATCGAGCCGAGCCACGCGTGTTTCTTACGGTAGGACAGTTTTGCTGGTTGAGGAGAACGTAACCTTGAGTATCCCTGTAAGAAGATACTGCAAGCTGTGGGATAAAATACTTGTTTATCCTTTCTTACATCGGAATCCCGTGGACGGTTTCTCCTTCTAACGCACACAAGTGAAGTCCGGGCAGTGGTTGAACTTCGACCCCCACGTCCGTAAGAAACACCGCTCCCGCTGAAGGACTGGACGTTTGTCGAAGGGTTTGAAACTAAAATAAATGGCAAGGTGGGCCAAATAGAGTCCTGTGTGTCCCCCCTCCTTCCTTGATCATGATGATGATGATGATGAGAGACTGAGGGCCCCCCACAACACCTGGGACCCCACCGAAAATAGAACACAACGCAGAGCTAACGATGAGAGTGACGGGCGTGCAGCAGGCTGACCAGGATAGAACAGCATAGGACTGCCCCCGTTACACTTGGTATCTCGGAAGTGATGCTGCTGTTGATGCATTTGTTAGCCCACCCACCCGATATCACCACCACCCGCCACTGCCGTTGGCCCTGCCTTCGCCCCAGCTGACGGGGTCGGAAGTAACGATGCACAACTTCCGTTAGTCAAATTAAGCCGAAGGCGTTTCGCATCTGTGCAGAATAGCACCTGGTGTATTGATAACACGCGCACGTGGGTTTTTGATCACAACGAAAACTAGTTTCCGTCTGTAACGTGATCTTTTAAATGACGTCTATCTGAAAAACGTTACTTTTGGCCCTTGTGCAATCACGATGAATCACATAGACGCTCACAAACGCAATGCTGCGCCTTGGGAGTTTTGTAACGGAACGGTTTCCTTTATTTTTAGAGCCTCCCTGCCACTAGGGGCATAGTTCCATTATCTTGAGTATGTTGCCTTCTAGTGGCATAGATAAGTACCGCAGTTTCAGCTACTTCCTTTTCCTGTGACAACACAGCAATATTCATGCTCCATCATTAGCCACCGCCTAGTTTCTACCCCTTTGAGTGGCAATATCTGTAAGTAAAGCTATTATCCATCATGGCTAGAATCTTTATTTTGGAGTATTTTTTTTACATATTTGCTACAGTTTGTATAATTTTGGTAACATGTATGACAGCACATTTTAATGATGGCATTCAGGCTGTACTTTTGATGCTAGCGTAAATACAGCGTTCAATGCTATACCTGATTAGTTACAACTTACATTTTATTCCTGCAAAGACAATGTTAGTTTTATACTTACCTTTGTTTCCTGAAAAATAGAGGATTAGTTATCCTAACTGTAACTCTAGATGGAGTAAGCTATGTTGTATTGTATACTGATGTATGCTTTTCTGTATGTTTATTTTCAGTTTCACACTTCCTTGTTATTAAATCCCGTCCATACACAACACTGGTCTGTTCCCTGCAGGATATGATGGAAGGGAGAATTTAGCTGGCTGTAAAACCTAATATAGGACAAGAGTCACATTGGGTGTAGCAGTACAAGTTTATTGTCCTCGTGTTTTTTTTCTTCTTCTTGGTTTTACATTTTGTGTTCATTGGCGCTTGTCTTTTGTCTGTTTGTAAAGTAAACTCGCTGCTCCACCCCCTCTGCTGATCCGGGAAGGGCTGCAGACTACCACATGCCTCCTCCAATACATGTGGAGTCGCCAGCCGCTTCTTTTCACCTGACAGTGAGGAGTTTCGCCAGGGTGATGTAGCGCGTGAGAGGATCACGCTATTCCCCCCAGTCCCCCCCCCCGAACATCCCCGACCGACCAGGGGAGGCGCTAGTGCAGCGATCAGGACACATACCCACATCCGGATTCGGATTGGTAGAGGCTAGTTCCCATCGATGCAGAGAACGGAAATGGAGTAGAGAACGGTCAACTGAGCATGCGCGAAATGCCTCTACCATGCCTCCACACGCCCCGCGTAGCATCCAGGCGCTAGGATTCTAGGAAGACCCGCCCCTACTCTGCGTCTGATTAGCTAACTTTAACCCTAACCCCGCCCTAACTCTAACCTTAACCTACCCAAACAACGGAGGCAACGAGTACTTGCGCATGCTCAGTTGACCGTTCTCTGCATCGATGGGAACTAGCCTCTACCCATCCGGATTCCCACACGCAGACACAGCCAATCGACTATGTGCAAAACTTTAGTCCACTGATTTCCGGTTTCTACTGCAGCGGTCATACCAGTTTCCTGTTTGTTGGCGTGTTCTATTGACAATGGCATATTTTTCGCGATGCCGGCAAGATTTACCATGGATAAATGTCAACGACATGCACAGAACTGTCGACGAACTGTCGACAAACTTTCACCTGCACCTACCTGCAAACGGGTGAAAAGTTTAAAGTTGTACATATCAAGTTATGTCCTCATACTCATCCTCATAATTTAATACTCAGGATCCTCATCCTCATAATCGTCAATTATGAGAATGACAATTTGTATACAGGTGTGTGTGAAACAGACACATTGTTTTCTTAGATGTGTGAGGAGCCTCCTTGACAACAGTCATTCCTTATCCCCTATAACCCCAACCTTAACCATGCCTAACCCTTACCTTTACTCTAATCTAGACCTTTGAAGACGTGAGGGCCACCAAAATGTTCTCCTTTTGCAAAAACGTCAACTCCAGTTGGTCCTCACAAATGTAGCTGAGCACGCACGCACGCGTCAAAGCAAGTTCATTTGCACATGGCCCTAAATCACTGTTCCAATCTCACAGGGCTTCACATTCACACAGTGGAAAAAATGTAAATACAGTAGATGTCACTGGACGACACCCACTATCCTGATCCTCAACACACACGTCTAAGAGGTGTGTGTGTGTGTGTGTGTCTGTGTGTGTGTGTGTGTGGGCGTGGAAACCCGCGTGCCCGCCACTCATGCAGCGTTAGGCCACTCCCGGGAAGTGTGTGAGATTGACGCGGGCAGACAGACAGGCAGACAAGACAGACAGACAGACAGACAGGCAGGCAGACAGACAGACGCGGTACCATTTGTGCTCCGACCGTGAGTGCGCGTGCGTGCACGTGTGCGTGTGTGTGTGTGTGTGTGTGTGTGTGTGTAATTGGGGGGTGGGGGGGCGTGCCGTGCCACCGTACACAGCAGCATGTAGCACCTGGAAGAGCGCTTGCACCAGTTCCCTGCGGTGTGGTGAAGCGGCGGCTCTTCGGGGTCGGACGGACGGACGGCGGAACGGACTCTGACCGTGCACGCTGGATCGCATCGGGCTGGAGGGGGGGGAGAGTACTACTGTATACACGGGGTTGCCGTCGACGTGAAAAGGACGGCGTGTGTTTATTTCCTCTTGGTCCATGGTCGTTGAGGAAGCTTCCATTTTGAGTCCCGTGTCGACCGAGAGAATCATGGCGAGCGACTCCCCTGCCCGGAGTCTGGACGAGATAGACCTGGCCGCACTACGGGTACGTGTCCGGATCTCCGTGTCGTGCGTGGTGTGCCTTTGCGAGTCCGCGTGTGTGTGCGCGCGAGCGTGTACGTGTGCATTGAATGGGGGGCATTGGAATTAGGCAGCCTGCTGAACACCTGCCCCATCCCCCGTTAAGAGCCGTCAACACGGATGCGTCCCCTTCATCTTTTTGGGTTCGCGTGCGTGCGAGCGTGCGTGCTCGGTATAGCGGGGAGCCGATTTTGGGGGTCACCGTTCACCGCCTGAGGAAACCAGGTCGGATAATTGAGCGTACGGGTTTATTTGGAGACACGGCAATCCGACGTGGCGATGCGACAGATTAGGTGGGGTGGGGGTGGGAGGGGAGGGGAGGGGGGGTGCTGAACGCAGACCGGTGTTATTTTCTTATTTTCCGCTCTTCTGTGAAGCAGCTCGCCTCCCACGCGCGTACCGCAACAACAGAAAAAAAGAGAAAAGCAAACGTTCACGGTGTGCGCGTGCGCGTGTGTCTGAAAGAATGACGGTCTGTATGTGGGGCGGATGTTAAACTGCCTCTCTCGTGCGGCCTCGCGCCAAATCCAGAGGACGCGCGCGCGCGCACACACACACACAGCTCTATAAATACACTATACACACACACACACACACATGCTGATAAGCACGTTATGATAAGCACAACAGAAGCGGTTTCCGCCATTTCGTGTTGTGACGACAGCAGCATTACATTGCAGGATCTGCTTTGGATCTAGGCGTGTGTGTGTGTGTGTGTGTGTGTGTGTGTGTGTGTGTGTGTGTGTGTGTGTGTGTGTGTGTTTGAGTATGCAGCACAGTAGTCTGTGTACATTGATAAGGAGTGTGATGAATGTGACAGTGTCCAACACTGCTGGAATGTGTTGTGAGAGAGGGGGAGAAAAGCGCTATATAAATTGAATGTATTATTATTATTATTATATCGGTGTTAGAGAGGGGGGAGACTATATCGGTGTTAGAGAGGGGGGGACTAGAACGGTGTGGCAGGGGGGGAGACTCTGTTTGAGAGATGGGGGAGACTATATCGGTGTGAGAGATGGGACTATATCGGCGTGAGACGGGGGGAGGGACTATATCGGTGTTAGAGAGGGGGGACTATATCGGTGTGAGCGAGGGGGACACTATATCGGTGTGGGGGGACTATATCGGTGGGAGAGAAGGGACACTATCGGTGTGAGGGGGGTCTATATCAGTGTGAGGGAGGGGGGGCCTATATCAGTGTTAGAGAGGGGGGACTATATCAGTGTGAGAGAGGGGGGACTATATCAGTGTTAGAGAGGGGGGACTATATCGGTGTGAGCGAGGGGGACACTATATCGGTGTGGGGGGACTATATCGGTGTGAGAGAAGGGACACTATCGGTGTGAGGGGGGACTATATCAGTGTGAGAGAGGGGGAGACTATATCAGTGTGAGAGAGGGGGGACTATATCAGTGTGAGAGAGGGGGGACTATATCAGTGTGAGGGGGGACTATATCGGTGTGAGCGAGGGGGACACTATATCGGTGTGGGGGGACTATATCGGTGTGAGAGAAGGGACATTATCGGTGTGAGGGGGAGACTATATCAGTGTGAGAGAGGGGGGACTATATCAGTGTGAGGGGGGACTATATCGGTGTGAGAGAGGGGGAGACTATATCAGTGTGAGAGGGGGGAGACTACATCGGTGTGCTGGTCACACAGGACTATTCTGGTCTTATTTAAGTGGTGGTGACACTAGATTCCGTAAAATAACACGCGATAAGTGGATGTTCTGTTAGGCATGGCCCACA
This sequence comes from Lampris megalopsis, assembly GCA_022114975.2. Taxonomy (NCBI): domain Eukaryota; kingdom Metazoa; phylum Chordata; class Actinopteri; order Lampriformes; family Lampridae; genus Lampris; species Lampris megalopsis. Next base: position 107,275 of record JAJHIY020000648.1, on the reverse strand, counting down.
TCCTCACGTGTTGTGTTTCTCCAGCTCGCTCCTGTCTGCTCACGTGTTGTGTTTCTCCAGCTAGCAGCTCGCTCGTGTCTGCTCACGTGTTGTGTTTCTCCAGCTCGCTCGTGTCTGCTCACGTGTTGTGTTTCTCCAGCTCGCTCGTGTCTGCTCACGTGTTGTGTTTCTCCAGCTCGCTCGTGTCTGCTCACGTGTTGTGTTTCTCCAGCTCGCTCGTGTCTGCTCACGCCGAGTCTCATTTCGGATGACGGGGGCTCATTAACAATTGATCAGTTGAATTGATCAGTTTTACTGTTAATTGTGAACTCAGTGTTTGATTTTATGTTAAGTGAGTGTAAGAGGCATGTGTGTATGGGTAAAAAGTGTGTGTGTGTGTGTGTGTGTGTGTGTGTGTGTGTGTGTGTGTGTGTGTGTGTGTGTGTGTGTGTGTGTGTGTGTGTGTGTTGCTACAAGGGGATGCATAGCACTCATTTTCTGAGCAACTTGCGCAACATGAGCCTACCTGCAAGACAACAAGTCAAGTCTGGACACGAGCAGCGAGGGGCGGAGGGACTGGAAATTGAGTGTGTGTGTGTGTGTGTGTGTGTGTGTGTGTGTGTGTGTGTGTGTGTGTGTGTGTGTGTTTACGAGAGAAAGATTGAGGGACAGGGCTATAAGTTCTTGTAAAAATGCATGTTTGTGTGCACAAAAAAATAAGTTGAGAGAATTTTGTGCATAGCCTAATATTGAGAAAGGTGTGTGTGTGTGTGTGTGTGTGTGTGTGTGTGTCTCTGTGTGTGTGTGTGTCTCTGTGTGTGTGTGAGCATGCAAGTGACAGCTTTACAGACCGAGCGTAAGAGTAATTGAGAGAGATAGTGTCTTGCTTTGTGATTTTTTTTCATGATTTGTGTGTGTGTGTGTGTGTGTGTGTGTGTGTGTGTGTGTGTTTTGTAATGCCAGTGTGTGAAGTCAAAAATACACGTCTCTCTGCACCACCCACGCTCTCGCTCCGTCTCTCGTCCTATATGTGTCTCTCACACGTAGACACACACACACTGGTTCCCTCTGTGGTATGACTGCTGGAAATTGGGTCACCCAGGGCCAAGCGGAGAGTGCTGGGGGAAGCATTTCAGCGTGACACACACTCACTGCAACGTGTGTGTGTGTGTGGGGGGGGGGGTCATCTCCCGTGTGTATGGCAGAGCGTTACCTCTGATCTCCTCCTCGCCTTCCACCTTCTCCCCTCCCGCTCCTGACACCACGTCCCTACCATCTACCCATGTGGGCTCTCTCATGTCCTCTTTCCTCCTCAAGCCTTCTTCTTCACCTCCTCCAGACTCCTCCAGACCTCCCCCTCTACTCTCTGTCCTCCCTCATACATCACCTGCTCCTCTCCTCTCCTCTCCATCACCCTCTCGAGGTCTGCTCAGCGGACAGCGAGGAGACGTCCTGTTAGAGACGCCGCTACATGTGGTGCTGTTGTGTGTGTGTGTGTGTGTGTGTGTGTGTGTTCACATGTTTTTTGCATGTGATTGTAGTTACAGCCATGTTGATGTACAGGTGTGTGTGTGTGTGTTTGTACATAAGTTAGTATGTGTGTGAGTGTGTACATGTACTCGTGTGTGAATGTTCTTGTATGTAAATGTATTTACAGCCATATCAGTGCGTGTGTGTGTGTGTGTGTGTGTGTGTGTGTGTGTGTGTGTGTGTGTGTGTGTGTGTGTGTGTGTGTACAGGTCTCTGGAGTGGTGTTCCAGGATTAGCTATGCCTCTGTTTGACCTTGAGTAAAAGGGACATCTCTTTTTAAGCTAATCCTCTCCGGGAGGCTCCTGCACTCCCTGAAATATTCCCTCAGCCCTCATATACACTACACACACACACACACACACACACACACACACACACACACTCATATACACTACACACACTCTTACACACACACTCTTACACACACACACACTCATAAAGACTACAAACACTCTTTTACACACACACACACACATACACTCTCATATAGACTACACACACTCTTACACACACACTCATATAAACTACACACACACACACTCATATAGACTACACACACACACACTCATATACACTACACACAGTCTTACACACACATATAGACTACACACACGCACACACTCTTATACAGTACACACACTCTTACACACAAACATATAGACTACACACACACACACTCATATACACTACACACAGTCTTACACACACATATAGACTACACACACACACTCATATACACTACACACAGTCTTACACACACATATAGACTACACACACGCACACACTCATATACAGTACACACACTCTTACACACACATATAGACTACACACACACACACTCATATACACTACACACACTCTTAAACACACATATAGACGACACACACACACACTCATATACACTACACACACTCTTACACACACATATAGACTACACACACACACATATACACTACACACACTCTTACACACACACACACACACACACACAAACTCATATAGACTACACACACTCTTACACACACACACTCAAAGACTACACACACTCTTACACACACACACACGTATACACTACACACACTCTTACACACACAGACACACATTCATAGACTACACACACTCTTACACACACACTCATATAGACTACACACACTCTTTTACACACACACACACACGCACACACACTCATATAGACTACACACACTCATAGACTACACACACTCTTACACACACACACACACTCATATAAACTACACACACAAACTCATATAGACTACACACACACACTCATATACACTACACACACTCTTATACACACACACATACACTCATATAGACTACACACACTCTTTAACACACACACACACTCATATAGACTACACACACTCTTACACACACACACTCATATAAACTACACACACACACACACACTCATATAAACTACACACACTCTTATACACACACACACACACTCATATAGACTACACACACTCTTTTACACACACACACACCCACACACACTCATATACACTACACACACTCATAGACTACACACACTCTTACACACACACACACACACTCATATAAACTACACACACAAACTCATATAGACTACACACACACACTCATATACACTACACACACTCTTATACACACACACACACACACACACACACACACTCTCATATAGACTACACACACTCTTACACACACACACTCATATAAACTACACACACACACACTCATAAACTACACACACACACACTCATATACACTACACACACTCTTTTACACACACACACACACACTCATATAGACCACACACACTCTTACACACACACACACACACACACATCATAGACTACACACACTCTTACACACACACACACACTCATAGACTACACACACTCTTACACACACACACACTCATATAAACTACACACACACACACTCATATAAACTACACACACACACTCATATAGACTACACACACACTCATATACACTACACACACTCTTATACACACACACATACACTCATATAGACTACACACACTCTTACATACACACCCACACTCATAGACTACACACACACACTTATAAACTACACACACACACTCATATAGACTATACACACACACTCATATACACTACACACACTCTTATACACACACACACACACACACACACACACTCATATAGACTACACACACTTACACACACACACACGCACATAGACTACACACACTCTTACACACACACACTCATATAAACTACACACACACACTCATATAGACTAGACACACACACACTCATATAGACTACACACACTCTTATACACACATACACACACACACAAACTCATATAGACTACACACACACACACTCATACACTACGCACACTCTTATACACACACACACTCATATAGACTACACACACACACGCTCATATAGACTACACACACACTCAAATAGGCTACACACACACACACACACAAACACACACTTATATAGACTACACACACACACACTCATATAGACTACACACACACTCATATAGACTACACACACACACACACAGGCTTACAGATAAGACTGTACAGTGAGAGAGGGGTTATTATAGCTTCATTTATTCAAATAAACTTGAAAAACAAGATCATCCCATCCTTGATGTGTGTGTGTGTGTGTGTGTGTGTGTGTGTGTGTGTGAGAGAGAGAGAGAGAGAGAGAGAGTGTGAGTGCATGTGTGTGTGTGTGTGTGTGTGTGTGAGAGAGAGAGAGAGAGAGAGAGAGAGAGTGTGAGTGCATGTGTGTGTGTGTGTGTGTGTGTGTGTGTGTGTGTGTGTGTGTGTGTTAGAGTAGCTGTGCTGGCGTCAGTATTCATGCTAGACGGTGTTTGCGTCGTATGAGTGGGTGCTGATACCCAGCAGAGAAACACTGTCTGTCTGTCTGTCTGTCTGTCTGTCTGTCTGTCTGTCTGTCTGTCTGTCTGTCTGTCTGTCTGTCTGTCTGTCTGTCTGTCTGTCCGTCCGTCCGTCCGTCCGTCCGTCCGTCCGTCCGTCCGTCTGTGCTTGTGACTAAGTCGCCATGCTTGTATAAACTTGCTTATGACCCAGGATATTATTGGTAAATGACAGTGGGCAACCTTGAACCTTGTGTAGTGATCATCATCTGGAGATCATGTTGTGTTGCTGTTAAGCCCACTGAGGCAAATTTGTAATTTGTGATATTGGGCTGTACAAATAAAATTGAATTGATTTGATCAGCCCCGCCTCATAAAGCATTATTTTTCCCCTCTTTTCCCTTTAAAAGCCTGTCCTCATGTAACCCACCAGTCTGCTGCTAAATATAGCCCGTGAGCTGTATGAATTTCAATGATAAAGATTTGTGTCATCCTGTAAAGGAGGGCTAAAGCCCTATTCCACAAATAATAAGATGGGCTTAACCGTGCCACATCTACAGCTGTCCCCTCCCACCGCCGAGCGATATCCATAGCTGTCCTCTCCCACCGCCGAGCCGCCGATTCTGTGTGAGCAGCAGCGTGATGCTCGCTCTCCCACTCCCACTTATACAATCACCATGTTTCGTTTACTTCTCTGTTATTGTAAATCTTTTTCGGGGGGGGGGTTTCCCCCCCACTTTTTTTCCCAACTGTATCCGGCCAATTACCCCACTCTTCCGAGCCGTCCTGACACGGCCATTTGTGTCTGTAGGTATGCCCAACCAAGCCAGAGGTAACACGGGGATTCGAACCAGCGATCCCCATGTTGGAAGGCAACGGAATAGACCGCTGATGCCACCAGGACGACCCTGTCATTGTAAATCTGTTATTGTCTGCACCTGCCACCTATTGCATGTCTGTCTGTCCTGCAAGAACGATCGCTCCTCTGACGCTCCTGAGATGTCTCCAGTGTTTCTCCTGACCAGGGTTTTCTCTGGAGTTGTTCCTCATTTGATTGGGGGGGGGTGTAAAAATGAGGGGCGTCATACGCTGATTGTAAATCCCTATGGGACTAAACTGTAGTTGGACTTGCTAAAGACCCCCAGAGGTCCTCATCAGATGGACAGGTTAATCCCACACCAGATGAAGAGACCACCAGGTGTTCGGGTGGCGTGGCAGTCTGTTCCGTTGCCTACCAGCACAGGGATCACCGGTTCGAATCCCCGTGTTACCTCCGGCTTGGTCGGGCGTCCCTACAGACACAATTGGCTGTGTCTGCGGGTGGGAAGCCGGATGTGGGCATGTGTCCTGGTCGCTGCACTAGCGCCTCCTCTGGTCGGTTGGGGGTGCCTGTTCGGCAGGGAGGGGGAGCTGGGGGGAATAGCGTGATCCTCTCATGTGCTACGTCCCCCTGGCGAAACTCCTCACTGTCAGGTGAAAAGAAGCGGCTGGCAACTCCACATGTATCGGAGGAGGCATGTGGTAGTCTGCAGCCCTCCCCGGATCAGCAGAGAGGGTGGAGCAGTGACAGGGATGGCTCAGAAGAGTGGGGTGGGGTAATTGGTTGGGTACAATTGGGGAGAAAAAAAAGGGGGGGGGGGATCCAAACAAAAAAGAGAAAAAAAACGTTCTCCTCGTGCATGGGGCAATACAGGACTAGAAAAAATTTGTTGTAAACCCTTTCCCTGCTTTTCTAAGAGCTGGAGCTGTGAGGAATTCTACTTCCATGGTTTTTTAATCACGTGATGTTTTTATCACCAGCTCAACTTCATCCCCGTAGGCTGAAAACTGAGTTGGTGGTATTCAGAAATCTGAGGGGTTATCATTAAAGGCTTTCTTATTTGCAATTGGAAAACTGAAATCGGAAAGCCTTGATGGGAACGTGGCCGGTGCCAGGACTCATGGTGATCGGGCCTGGTTCAATGTGGCCAAACCTGAGCTCTCATCTGTTTTAGGCCACACACAGGTGTGCTTTGTGCTACCCATAACCCCTCTCACGGGCTGTTTAGGTGTGCATCGAATTATGTGTGTGTGTGTGCGCGCGCGCACATGCGTGTCTTCTTCTGGATCTCCACCTTGCCATGGTGGAGAAGCTTATGTGTACCAATGATCTCAAGAGCTATGCCGTCCTGAGCTTGGCTCCTGGTAGGGTCACCCAAGGCGGAGAGGTCAAGGGGGAGGTTCCAGGCGAAGCATGATCCAACAAAGACCTCAACGGCAGAACTGGCAGAAGATGTCTCCAGGTCACAACGGCGGTGAAGGCGGATGAAGGCTGCAACAGAGGGATGGACCCCAACCGTCTTGGTTCTCCGTGCCGTTGGACTCTGGCCACCCCCTGCCAAGGACCGTGTGGTGGCTGCAGGCGCATCAGGCACTCCACGTAAAAAGCTGTCACGCATAGACGTCCTCCCGTTATGCAGCTCCACGATCTGCCTCTACATGCACCTGAAGACCCAGAGGGACCCAGAGAGAGGACAGTCATTCTCGACCCCGAGTGACGGCCAATGACTTGTGGAAACTGAGAAATTCCTATCACCAGTTGTAACCATACCGAAGGGCCAATAAAAGATTTTTTTTTCTTGTTGTTTTCCTTCTTTGTCTCTGAACTGACCTTGGAAAGTCACAGAACCGTTCTCTGGCTGAGTCACAGCTTAACAGTAGTTGTGCGGTGAGAGCAGGTACAGATTGGTATCAGTACTGTACAATAACAACAAGACATGAAAGCTAATCTTAGCCCAACACTGACACTGTAATGTGTCTTGGGTGGGTAGAGATGGAAAATTCCTACTATTTCATTTGAAAGGGTGAGAAAACCCAGTGTTAAATAAAGGTTGAGCTATAAACACAGTGTTGAATTGGTTTGATCCAGATTGTTCAGTGTTTGGGTAATATCAGAAATCAGAGACGGTGGGGGTGTCCGGGTAGCGTAGCGGTTTATTCCGGCCTACCAGCAAGGGGATCAGCGCTTCGAATCCCGGTGTTACCTCCGGCTTATTCGGGTGTCCCTACCCAGATAGCAAAATTGCTGTGGCCCGGACCCGTCCCACACCGACACTTTCATCCGGCCCACATACCGCGTGGAATGATGGCACTTGGGCGGTCCGCTCCTGTTTGCCAGATCTGGGCCAGAACTAAGCCACATCCAGATGCTATCTGGGTACAGACACAATTGGCTGTGTGTGCGGGTGGGAAGCTGGATGTGGGTATGAGTTGTGGTCGCTGCATGAGCGCCTCCTCTGGTCAGTCGGGGCGCCTGTTCGGGGGAGGAGGGGGAACTGGGGGGAATAGCGTCATCCTCCCTTGCGCTACGTCCCCCTGGTGAAACTCCTCACTGTCAGGTGAAAAGAAGCGGCTGGCAACTCCACATGTATCGGAGGAGGCCTGTGGTAGTCTGTAGCCCGCGATGGAGCAGCGACCGAGACGGCTCGGACGACTAGAGTAATTGGCTGGGTACAATTGGGGAGAAAAGGGGGGGGAGTCCCCCCGCCCAAAAAAAGAAAGAAATCAGAGACGGTGTGTTGAGAGGGACTCGGCGTTTGTGGGTGTCTGTTACCCCTTCTGTACTGGACCACGTCATACTTTTGTTGAAGGCTTGATGACTGTATTTTGGAGGTGCATTCTGTTCTATGGTTCATGCGTTTACACATTTCTGTAACAACAGCATCCGAAATTAAAGTCGAGCCGTGATGGGATGTTGGTGACATTATGGCGACGTCGATGGGACAATCGTAAATTGACAAACTGAGCTTGTCTTTAGGTGGGATGACATTACATTACGACCGTCCCTGACGTCCCTGCTCGGTTCCAGACTGATGGGGAAACGGGCCAGAATCGAGCCGAGAAACGGTTTTTATGTGGTGTAAATTCTGAGAATGGTTCAAGGCCAGGTCCAGGAGCCAGCACCAGTACTGGCCCTGTATTGGTCAAAAAGGTGTGTGTGTGTGTGTGTGTGTGAGTGTTTGAGATGACGTTTCCAGGTCCATTTTGTCTGTTTCTTCAAAATTCTGGTTGCTCGTCAAACTAACCTCTGTATTCCTCTCTGTCCATCCTCTCTCTCTCTCTCTCTCATCTCTCTCTCTCTCTCTCTCTCTCTCGCTGCAGGACCCAGCTGGTATATTTGAGCTGGTGGAACTTGTTGGCAATGGAACCTATGGGCAGGTCTACAAGGTAAGGCATCAATTCACCTCCCTCAACCCACCACACACACACACAAGGCCGTGGATACACTCAGACATGTCATCGTCATCACACACTTGACACATTGATCTGTCCTCAGTTTGAGGAAGTGGGACAGCTCCTTCCTAATAGGGTGATTGAAAACACACATCTTAAGACAAATTAACAATCTTTGGCGCTGAAGTCCTCAGTGGACAAAATGACAGCACGCTTGGTGACGGAGACGTGAAACGATGAGCGTGAGCTAATCATTTCTCTATGAAGTTGATTCATGGGGCAGGAGGGGAACGAACGGCCACAGTGGAAGGACAGTTTAAAGCTGCTGGAGCGCTCCCCTCCTCCTGGTTTTCACCCCAACCCCAATGTAACACATCCAGCTCAATTCATCAAGGTCTTGGTCAGTAGGTAAATCGGGTGTGTTAAACGAGGGTTGGAGTGAAAACTGGCCGGATGGGGGCAGGGCTGTTTTATACTGTTGCACTGTGGGAGAGGAAGTATCCTCAGAAGGGGTACTGGCTGGATCGTATTGAGGAGAGCTGCGGCCTTTTGAATGCTGATCACTAAGGCTGACTGCACTGGAAACCACGTCGCCACCGCCATTCACTTTGATTGAAAGGCGGCTAACCGCTGGCACAGGGCATGATGGGATACCTGGCTATGCAAGGCATGCTGGCGGCTTGGCAGGAACTCAGTGAACCAGTCAGATTTTAGAGACAATGTCCCATCTTGGCACAAAGGCTATTTGTTTTTAGTTCCCAAGCAAAATGGATGAGTGGCCAATTAGAGCAGTGTCTACTTTCCCCTGTATGATCCCATTCTGCCAATGTACAGAGACACAGACGAAAGAAATGCTGTTTGGTGAAATGTGTGAGAAATTGCGTGCGTTTCTGTTGTGTAAAAATAATGTTGGTGCAGAACGACCTCATCCATATGCCATGAATATCTGTCTTATCTTGGTTAGTTGTTGATCTTATGTAGGCTGTTTTCGTTTACTTCATTTAATTTGACCGGGCATAAAACCCAAGAGTCAGAAGGTGGTGAATGTTTGTTAATAGGAATTCACAAACCCAGATCTGCTTCATGAACGGCGTCCGGGTAGCGTAACGGTCTACTTTATTGCCTTCCAACATGGGGATCGCTGGTTCCAATCCCCGTGTTACCTTCTTCGGCTTGGTCGGGCATCCCTACACAGTTGGCCGTGTCTGTGGGTGGGGAGCCGGATGTGGGAATGTGTCCTGGTCACTGCGCTAGCGCCTCCACTGGTCGGTCGGGGCGCCTGTTTGTGGGAGAGGGGGAACTGGGGGGAATAGCGTGATCCTCCCACGCGCTACGCCCCCCTGGTGAAACTCCTCACTGTCAGGTGAAAAGAAGTGGCTGGTGACTCCACATGTATCGGAGGAGGCATGTGGTAGTCTGTAGCCCTCCCCGGATTGGCAGAGGGGGTGGAGCAGAGACTGGGACGGCTCGGAAGAGTTGGGTAATTGGCCAAGTACGATTGGGGAGAAATCTGAAGAAAAGAAAGGACAGGAGAAGGAATAAGGAGGAGGTGGGAGAGAAGGAGAAAGAAAAAAAATCCTTAGCATTCCAGCAGCTTGTGGCTTGACACCTTAAAAACTAATATAATAAAACACACTTATTTTAGCTGTCAGTGCCATTACGGTGTGGATTTTCTGTCCTGCAGAACCTCCTCTGGTACGGAAAACCTTCATCAGGTCATCAGTGTATCTGTCCAGTTCAATGAATTCTGATATTAGAGGAACAGTTGTTATACGCATGAACTCCAAGTTGACCTGAAAGAGAGGCGAAAAGACAGGATATACTTGAATTCTAAGAAGATGTATAACACTGAATGCAATTTGCATCAAGATTTTCATCTACATTTCAAACAAGTGGCTTACTACACTTATTTCACCAACTTCAAACAGTGCTGGCCATCTGTTTCGGACTTCTAATCATTGACTGCTAGAGAACTTCTTGTCTTCTGTACGGGATGTTACGCTGCATTTTTTTCCTTGATCACAGCCTCATTATTCTTTCTTTTTTTCTTTTTCTTTTTTTTTTTTTTTACCTCAGTCAATAGAGCAACCCTTTCCACCTCTAGGTTGTCTGTCGTTTCGCTGCTTGGATGGCTTGGACAAAAGTTAACCTCTGCCTTCTGGGGCTTCTTTATGTTTGGAGCTGGTCTCCCCTGACCTCTCCATTTGTTTTCCAGTGAACTGACAATGACTTCTGGGAGTCCAGCTCGACCAAGCTTGGTGCGGAAGTTCATCATCTTGATCTTAATGTAGTACTTCCATCCACAATACCTAGTGCAAGTTCCTTTCTCATGCAAACATGGGTGGGTCTGTAACAAGGACTCAGCAACTTCTTCAAACTGATCATCCCTTGGATATGCTGTGTACTTGATAATTTCTTCTGCAATACTTTTGAGAATATCATATCTGACTTTTGTGATAAGATATAGCAGAGTCCCAGTTGCATTAAAATCATAATTTCCCTTCTGGAGCAGCATCTCGGCACAATATGAAAAGTGTGGCATTAATTACAAAGGTTTCAGGCCAAGGGCAGGAGTGGGACTCAGGAGATGACCATATGATGGTGTCATTGCTGCAATACGAGTCAATGGATGCTGAATCATTTGGTTGTTGTGATGAGGAGCCAGTAGATGCATTGGGGGTAGTCACGGATTGTGAAGCAGGTATGGGTGGAGTGGGTGGAGCTGAGGAAATTATAGAGCTGGTAGCCTCACAAGGTAAGTACACCAGTTTCACAGTACTTCAATCTTGAAATCAAAACAAGATAGCCCTACGGATGGTTTTTCTGTTTTTGTTTGTTTAGTTTCCAGCACCCACTCACTGATCACATACAGCAGGGAAGAACATTTAAGCCTCCAGCTATCCACTGGACAAACTGAACAGACTTTTTTTACTGACTTTAACTGAACGTTTTGACGGAAGTCTTGCTGAGCTTTTGGCTGGGGGTACAGCAGTTCTGTGCGGACTCTGACGGAGATGCCGATGGGGGAAAGCAAGCTAGCGTGTTCGTAAAACTGTGACAGCAGGGATTTCGAACTGTGCTCCCGTCAATCCACCTGGCGAATGTCCGCTCTCTGGCCAACAAGATGGACAAACTGCTGCTTATAAATGGAAAAAACTCAAACTTTTCCAGATCTGCTGCCCTGTGCCTCACTGAAACCTGGCTTAGTGAGCACATACCGGACAGTATACTTCATCTGCCGCTGTTCCAACTTCTCTGTGCGGACCGTGAAACGGAGCTATTGGGATAAAAAGGGGGGGGGTAGCATATGTTTCTACGTAAATGAAGGTTGGTGTACAGATGTCACAGTGTCGAAATCATGCAGCCCTCACTTAGAGACCTTTTTCATTGACTGTAAACCATTTTATTGACCACGGGAATTTTCATCATTTATTCTGATTGGTGTCTATAGCCCACCCCAGGCCTGTGTTAAAGAGGTGCTAAAACACCTGGCTGATCAAATTACAAACATGGAGCACAAATATCCAGACTCCCTTCTCATTATCCTTGTGGATTTTAACAGAGCAAACCTCAGCCACGAAATGCCAAATTACAGACCGCATGTTAAATGTCCCACCAGGGACAAAAACACTCTGGATCACTGCTACACGATATTAAAGGATGCCTATTTCTCTGTCCCCCGTGCAGCCTTGGGACTCTGATCACTGTCTGATTTATCCCCTCCCAAACTACAGGTAACTACAACCTACAGGGAACTAAAGCCCTCAAAGCCTGTGGTTAAAACTGTGAGGAAATGGACCAGTGAGTCAAAACTGGAGCCGGCCTGCCTTGACTGCAGTGTTTGGATTGTTTTTGAGGCTGCATCTATAGACCTGGACGAACTTACCGACACTGTGACATCTTAGATCAACTTTTGTAACGACATGCGTGTGCCCACCAAAACTTTCTGTACCTTCAACAACTATAAGCCCTGGTTCACAGCAAAACTCAGACAGCTTCGTCAGGCCAAAGAGGAAGCCTACAGGAGTAGAAAATAGGATCCGGTACAACAAAGCTAGAAATACACTCACAAATGTGATCAGAGCGGCAAAAAGGTGCTACTCTGAAAAGTTAAAAAACAGGTCTTCTGCCAACGACCCAGCATCAGTCTGGAGAGCTTTGAAAGACATTACCAAATACAGGAGACCATCCCCCCGCACTGCAGGGAACCATCAACTGGCTGACACTCTAAATGGGTTTTACTGCAGGTTTGATAAGCGCACTTTTAGAATCCGAATCAAGTTTATTGGCCATGTAGGTTTGCACACACATGTGATTTGACTCCGGTTTCATGACTATCGCAGTGTACTTAACATAGAATAACATCGTCTTTATGTATACTCAATAATCCAACTAAGAAAATCACAGAAAGTTGAATCAGTTCATCTGGACACAACATTTATTGAGAGAGACACGTTTCAACACTCATTTTCAGTGACCTCTTCAGTCTCAACTGACTGCAGGTATCCCCACCCTTATAAACAATACAGTGGCATAATAACCAAAAACAACAACCGATTTCATATGCAAATTGCGGTGAGCATTAACTAGAGTCTCGATGGTAAAGTGTACTATTCACAGAGATTTTGGGAATGGGTGCAATCACAGCGACAGATGTTGCCATCTTACAATGCTGTGATTGCAGCCATTCCAAAACCCTGGCAGGGGGTGCAGATGGTTGTGTGTTGTCGCCAGAGGGTGAAAAGTGTGAAATCTCCAGAGTCAGGAAACGGGCAGGCAACATCACTGCAGACCCATCACACCCCTGGTCACAACCTGTTCCAAGTCCTCCCCTCTGGTAAGTGCTACAGAGCACTGTACACCAAAACAACCAGATTTAAAAACAGTTTCTTTCCGCAGGCTGTCATTCAAATCAACGCTTAACACTGTCAAATAAATACAACTATGTTGTATATACTGTACATAGTATGTATATTGGTACACTCTGTCATGTCCATCTACCTCAGGCATGTATGTAAGTAACCTGCTAACATCTTTTCAGCGTCTCTGATATATTCTCTGCACCCTTGCACTTTATCACCTTTTATTTCGGCTGGATAAGTCAATCCTTGTGTTTAAATCTGAAGCTTGTGTTGTAGTGTTGTTATTCTATGTTAAGTATACTGTGAGAGCCATGAACCCGGAGTCAAATTCCATGTATGTGCAAACCTACATGGTCAATAAATCCGATTCTGATTCTGAATGTCTGAAACTGACGAGAGAAATTCACTTCCAAAGTCTACATCTTTGTACTCAAGCCTGAACTGCTCTGTCACTCCAAAGAAAGGCTTTAATTTAAAAAGCCAATTCATCTACAATTGTCGGTATTCCAGATTCAGTGATTAGTTTTCTTGCATCATCTTCACCTCCAAAAAGGACTCTGAAGCTAACTGGTCCTGCCATCCTGCTTTGTCAGTGGAGACACAAACTCATAAAGAGGACAGGTATTAGTCTTGTTATTAAATAAAATATTAACATGATTGTTAGGCTCTTATCCCAGTAAGTGTTATGAGATAGAGAAGGTGTCTTTGCTTTGATTATTCCTGGAGTTACTAACCAAAAATTTGTTTTTGTTTGACAATTTGGCCTACTGGTGGCACTTAAGGGAAGGTCAATATGGTCACCTAAATTGACACATTTCATTTAGGCAACATGAATGTTATCACCAAATTTCATGGTGATCCACCAAATAGATTTTGAGATTTTTCACTTTGAACCTGATGACAGACTGACCAACTGACACGACAACATATAGGCCCCTGCTTCCTAGCAGGCCAAAATATAAACATTTGAATTTAATATTTTTTGTAGTACACATGTAAAATTCAAATCAACAGATATTTGTATATTCACATACTAGGTGCCTTGCAAAAACACATTTGGACAGCTGTCACAACAAAATCTGATGAGTGTTAAAGTTTGACTTTCATTGATTGACTTAAGTGTTACAATTTACAATTTCATTTAGCAGACACTGTTATCCAAAGCAACGCACATCTGCGAGTTAATACAACACAAGCAAGGATCTAGTTAGGAGGCAACAACACAAGTAAGTGTAAAAAAAACTAGGTTCGAGTCCAGTAGGACATAGGTGTCAACAGGCAGTGCACAAAGGCAATGCATAGGGTGCATAGAAGCGAATATATATATATATATATTTATACCATCAGGTGTGGAGGTGTTTGAGAAAGAGCTGGGTCTTTAGCTTCTTCTTAAAGATGGAGAGTGACTCAGCGGATTGAATGGAGTTTGGTAACTCATTCCACCACTGGAAAACTACAGAAGAGAAGAGTCTGGCCAGTGACTTCGGGCCCCGTTGTGGCAGAAGTGCCAGTTGCCTTTCATTGGCAGAACATAGTGAGCGGGACTGAGTGTAGACCTGAATGAAGGCGTTCAGGTAAAGGGGAGCCATTTTTGTTGCCGTTTTGTAAGCGAGCGTTAAGGTTTTGAATTTGATGCAGGCAGCAACTGAGAGCCAGTGGAGGGTTATGAACAGCGGAGTGTCGTGCTGTTTTGGGTTGGTTGAAGACCAGACGCCGCCGCGTTCTGGATCATTTGCAGAGGTTTGAAAGTGCATGCAGGGAGACCTGCCAGTAAGGGGTTGCAGTAGTCAACATATGATATAACAACAGCCTGTACCAGGAGTTGTGCTGCATGCTCAGACAGGTAGGGTCTAATTTTCCTGATGTTGTACAGGGCAAATCGGCATGACTGAGCAATTGAGGCCACGTGAACCTTAAAGGTTAGTTGATCATCAATCATGACACCCAGGTTTTGGGCAGACTTTGTGGGCATGAGTTGGGTTGATCTGAGTTAGATATTGATCTGTTGTTGTAAGGATGGACTGGCTGGGATGACAAGGAGCTCAGTCATAGATAGGTTAAGCTAAAGGTGGTGTTATTTCATCCATGCAGAGATATCAGCAAGGTATCCGTGCCAAGACTATGAGGCCATCTGGCGGGAATGATAGGAAGAGCTGGGTATCGTCAGCATAGCAATGGTATAAGAATGGATGATTGCACCAAGTGAGGAGGTGTATATTGAGAAGAGGAGGGGACCGAGCACTGACCCTGAGGTACCCCTGTGGATAAGCCGTGCGGTTTGGACACTTCTCCCCTCCAGATACTCTAAAAGATCTCACCAAGAGGTAGGACTTGAACCAGTGGAAGGCAGCGCCTGAGATACCAAACTCAGTGAGTGTAGAGAGAGGGATTTGGTAGTTAACCTTGTCAAAGGCAGCTGACAGATCTAGCAGCAGTAAAGCTGAGGACTGACCAGCAGCTCTAGCCAAACGCAGCGATTCTATTACTGATAGGGGTGCAGTCTCGGTAGAGTGACCCCGCTTAAAGCCAGACTGATTCAGAGCATACAGATTGTTCTCAGAAAGGAATTCAGAGACTTGGTTAAAGGCTGTGCGCTCAAGTATTTTTGAAAGAAAGGGTAGGAGTGAAAGCGGTCTGTGGTTTTCAACCTGGGCCAGGTTGAGTGTAGGTTTATTGAGCAGCAGGGTGACCCAAGCTTGCTTAAATGCAGTGGAGAACACACCCGTTGTAAGCAAGGGGTTGATTATGTGTGGGACTGTGGGGTTAAGTGCATGAGAAATGGTCTGTAGGAGGTTGGATGGTATCGGGTCCATTGGACAGGTGGTGGGATGGGAGTCCAGCAGAAGCTTGGGGACTTCCTCCCCAGTCAGAAGAGAGAATGAGGAAAGTATGGGGCGAAAATGTCGGGAGTGAGCAGAGTGGAGGTCAGAGGAGGAGGCGGCTTGGGGAGTGAGTTAAAAGCAAAAAAAAAACCGAGCATCAGTAGTGCCACAGACCTTGTTCTGATAATAAGTGGTCTTAGTTGTTTTTAAGCTGGAGGAGAATGATGCTAGGAGACGCTGATAGTCACTGAGGTCAGTGGACTCTGGTTTTATGCCATTTTTTCTCTGCTGCTCTTAGCCCCCGCTATGCTCTCTGATGACCTCAGTGGTGATGGACTGGGGGGGAGGGGGCATTACGAACAGGTTTGGATGCTAGAGGGCAGAGATTGTTAAGAGAAGAGGCTAATGAAGAACAGAGTGTGTCTGTAGCCTCATTGACAGGGAGTGAAGAGAATTCATTATGAGGAGCATTGAAGCCAATACCTCATTGGAGAGCTGAGTCTGTGTAAGGGACTGGAAGTTTCAGTGGAAGGAGACCCTTTGTGGAAGAACATGAGGATGTTCCAGTAACGAGGCCGTAAACTTAATAAAGATGTGGTCTGACAGATGAAGGGGGGTGACAGTCATATTTGCTGTGGAGCAGTTCCGAGTCAAGATCAAATCAAGAGCATTGCCTGCTTTGTATGTAGGAGGGGTGGGGACCTGTCTGAAGTCAAAGGAGGATAGAAGAGATAGTAAGTCAGTCGCTTGGGTTTTGTCAATCAGGATATTCATGTTTCCCATGAAAATCAGTGGTGTGTCGTCGTCAGGAATGGCTGAGAGTAACATGTCTAGTTTGACTACAAAGTTCTGCAGTTGACACCCTGGTGGGTGATATACGACAACCACAAATAGCTTAATAGGAGCAGTAACCATGATTGCATGGTATTCAAAGGAGGAGTTGTTGCTTTGCTGAGAAAGCTTAGTGAATTTCCAGTTTTTGGAAATGAGTACACCCGTACTGCCTCCAGGGCCCAACAGACGGGGGTGTATGTGAGAAAGCAGAGTCAACAGAGACTGTGGCCGGTGTGACAGTGTTTTCTGGACATATCCAGGTTTCAGTCAGGGCTAGTACCTAAATGTCTGACAGATTAGCAGGTGCTTTGGTAAATTCTGTTTTATTTACAGCCAATTGGCAATTCCATAAACCAAAAGTGAAGGAGGAGTGAGTAGAGGAGGCTTTCCTGGGTGAATAGAGGTTCTCAGGGTTGAATTGTCTTCGACAGATGCCATTTTTTCGATAACGGTAAATGGCAGGGATGTCTTTGTAGCACATGGTGGGTGAGGCAGGCAAGGAGAGAGAATAGTAGAAAAGGGAATTACCAGTCATTGTCCTTGCTCGGTGGACTTGCACAGGTATACTCACAGGTCTTTACCCAATGAGGGCTGACACACAAGGACTGATGCTTCCACTGACACTACAATGCAGCTGTGTGTTTAAATACCAGAAAGTACCACAGCTTAACCCTCCCCCATCTGATGTTCACAACAAAGGAAGCAATAGAGGGGGCGACCCACGTCTGCTGACTTAGCTATTGAAGTTCAGAGAGTGAAACAAGCAAGTACTCAGCACAACGTGTGGGTTACCATACGTTGAGCTCCAACTGTGTAGGCCACAAGTGGATAGCAGTCAGTCAGTTCCTCCAGCTGAACCCAGGCAACCTCTCTACCCAGTGACGAAGTCAACTCAAAGGCTGTAAAATGATGTCTGTATATCAAGCACAAAATAAACGAACAATGAAACTCTACTTGTCTCCTATTGTTCACATTTGTAGAAACTCTGCAAATTCAGGCATTCCAGCGGTTGAACCAAATGCAGCTAGCATTCAATTTCTGTAATTCATCTAGTGGTGACATTTTTTGCAAGATGAACTTGAGTGATAAGGTGTCTGGACTCAGCCTTAGAAATAGGGTGAAGAGCTCGGACATCCAGAGCTTGGAGTAGAGCCCTGCTCCTTCGCATCAAAAGGAGCCAGTTGAGCTGGTTCGGGCATCTGATTAGGATGCCTCCTGGGTGCCTTCCTTTGGAGGTTTACCAGGCACGACCAACTGGGAAGAGATCCCGGGGTAGACCCAGAACTCGCTGGAGGGACTACATGTCCAATCTGGCCAGGGAATGCCTTGGAATCCCCCAGGAGGAGTTGGAGGGCATTGCTGGGGCGAGGGACGTCTGAAGTGCCCTACTTAGGTTGCTGCCACCGCAACCCGACCCCGGAGAAGCGGCTGATGATGAATGACTGAATGAACTTGACTGATATCGGAATCAGAATAAGAATCAAATTTATTGACCAAGTGTGCATGCATTGCTCTGTAGCGCTTGCCAGAGGGTAGGAGTTCAAAAAGACTGTGTCCTGGGTGT
This sequence comes from Lampris megalopsis, assembly GCA_022114975.2. Lineage (NCBI taxonomy): Eukaryota > Metazoa > Chordata > Actinopteri > Lampriformes > Lampridae > Lampris > Lampris megalopsis. Next base: position 88,570 of record JAJHIY020000648.1, on the reverse strand, counting down.
GGGGAGTCTGTGCTGGTTCTGCCTGCCCATTTCCAGGCTCTAGAGGTGTGCAAGTCCTGCAGAGTAGGAAGGGCCAATGATTTTTTCTGCTATCCTTACTGTTCGCTGCAGTCTGTTCCTATCCTGTTTTGTTGCTGCTCCGAACCAGACCGTGATGGATGTGCACAGGACAGATTCAATGACTGTAGTATAGAACTGACCCAACAGCTCCTGTGGCAGACCAGATTCCCTCAATTGTTGCAGAAAGAACAACCTCTGCTGGGCTTTTTTGAGGATGGAGTTGATGTTGGTCTCCTACTTCACTTGGTAATGGTAGTTCCCAGAAATTTTAAGGTTTCCACGGTTGACACTGGGCTGTTGGATATTGATGGGGAGCAGTGCTGAGGGCTGTCTCCTAAATATCTGGATACTTCTGCCTGCGACCCAACACAACTTCCGTATTCAGAACATTAACCTGGACTGTGATGCGAGGGTCGAAGGGCAGGATGCTGTGTTGCTGTAAAGCCCCTTGAGGCAAATTTGTAATTTTTGATATTGGGCTACACAAATAAAATGGACTTGACTGGATTTGACTGTGGAGACATTTGTAACTTCCAAATTTGATGTACTGAGACTGGATGAATATATGTGATAACTGATCAATTGCTGGTGTTTGGCTGCCAGTGAGAGTGCAATATTCCTGAAGTTGTGTCAGGCCACTTGTTTAAAAAAAGCTATGTTTAGGGTGAAGCTCAAGTAGTCTCTGTCGGTAGTTAGACACTTTGACATCAAGTGTGGCGTTAATGTGAACAGGTAACACAACTAATTCTACAATTTCCCTGAGGTCTAATATGACTTGCCAAGCAAGCTTACCCTCAGGTATCAAGTCTCCTACTAGAAACTGAAGCAATCTTATCAAGTTACAGATTTCATGGGCGTTGCCACCTATTGTCTTCTTACATGAATAGCTGTTCTGGTATGATGTGAGATCGATTTTTTTTAATCACTCCATGTATAAGGAAATGTGAGGATTAGTGTGTTAATTTATTCAAGACTGAAATACTTCTTACAGATCAGAAAACTCAAAAAACACAGTGCCAGTTCAAATGTGACAATACCCTCAAATAAATCATGCACTGTATCTGAGGGATAGCCTGTGCTAATGTGAAAATGGTGGAGATTTTCAGTTAAAATAAGCCCTCTCTTCACTCCAAAGCAATTTGTTTCTTCCTGTGTAGACTTCACATGTGCTTCATGTATTTCTCTCATTCAAAGCAAAAAAGCGACTGACTGAGCATCCTTTGATTGAATATCTACTTTCTGAGCGCTACAAAATTGACAAATACACTTCCCAGAGAAGCCCTCGACAAAACCAGCCAATCTGTGGGCTCCCAAATTGTGAGCTGCAACACTATGGACCGTTCCTTTGACAAACTTTCCAAGCTTTGAGATGAACACGCCATGCTCTTCTAAAGTAAAAGATCTTGTGTGTTGAATGAGTGCCTGGTGGCAAGTTATTCAGAATCCAATATACACTACACAATTTGTGCTTCTTTCGTGATGTGCCTAGGGCATTACAAAGGTCAAAATTATCGATGTATAAAGTTAAACAAATTTACAAATCATCACCTGACAGGAAAGTGTTTTCCTTGAAGTACACGCCGTCTCTTATAGAGATAGGTTTGAAAGTGCATGCAGGGAGACCTGCCAGTAAGGAGTTGCAGTAGTCAGCGCATGATAGTACAAGAGCCTGTACCAGCAGTTGTGCTGCATGCTGAATCAGGTAGAGGCTAAATTTCCTGATGTTGTATGGGGCAAATCAGCACAACCAAGCAGTCGAGGCCACATGAGCCTTAAAGGTTAGTTGGTCATCAATCATGACACCCAGGTTTCGGGCAGACTTTGTGGGCACGAGTTGGGCTGATCTAGGATCTGATGAAGTCCCAGCAGAGCCAGAAAATTTAGGCTGCCATCATGTAACATGGCAGGTGATACGATGTTACAACTCGGACACTATCCTGGTGAGTGACCAATAGTAGCATAGTAGTTATCCCCAATTGTACCTGTCCAATTAGAGGAACATGGTATTCCCCCCAGTCCCCCCCCGAACAGGTGCTCTGACTGACCAGAGGAGGCGCTAGTGCAGCGACCAGGACACATACCCACATCTGGCTTCCCACCCGCAGACACAGCCAATTGTGTCTGTAGGGATGCCCGACCAAGCCAGAGGTAACACGGGGATTCGAACCAGCGATCTCTGTGTTGGTAGGCAACAGAATAGACTGCTACACTACCCAGACGCCCGGCAGTTACGTATTAGCTCTCATATAGCTCAGAATGCATCCAGCTAAATGTAGCCCATTTTTAGACCACACTGTTTCATGAACTTACATAATCATATGTCGCACAAGTAACTTTAACTCGCAATGCAAGTCCATGTGTTGTGCTAGAATACTTTGGAATGCTTTGATTTTAGAAGGGTCTTTGAGAGGTCTTTGATCCATTGAGATTAGAACGTCTACTAAACTTTCACTTATTAAGCAAATTCAGTAAAGTTTTAGACTAGACGGCATGTCTAGGCTACAGCCAACTGGTTTTAGCTTAGACGTAGCTTAGTGGTTGTGTAGTGGATCTTCGACAGTTGTTTTAATTATATATAATTATGTAATAGTAAATTTAACAGTTTGGTATAAAAGCGGGCTACGTTTAGCTGGATATATTCTGGGCTACATGAGAGGTAAAACACATAGCTGCCCCAATGAAATGGGATTTATTGCTCAGTTGGGAGGTTTTTCGGGGCAAAAAGTTGCAGTCATCAATGCAACAGTATGGTTTTTTTTCCCCACGAGATTGTGAATAATGTCTGTTTTTTTCCATCCCAGGGCACAGTTGGCCTGCTGTCAGCTGATATAGGTCATAGACTTTTTGTTCAACCACACGTACAATGTGACAGTAGACTCACTTCCAACTCACACAATCTGACAAGGGGGATGTATCAAGATTTGACCTTTTGTCCTTTTGTACAATTTGACAAACAATGAACATTGAAGATGACCACAATCATAGTCTATAGGAGCCTTGAGGTCATTTAGTGGGTCATGCTACCTACCTGGCCACACTGTCACCCTGTATTGGTTTTCACTGTCAGATCATTTACTTTTGGCAAGCTCTTATGAGTGGATCTCAACCGTGTGCAGCTCTCCATCCCAACTAAACACTACGCCGACTGATTACACTGATCAGTCCTCTTCTTCTCTTGTTGACGATGCCCCCCCCCCTTATTTTCTCCCCAATTGTACCTGGCCAATCACCCCGCTCTCTGAGCCATCCCAGTCGCTGCTCCACCCCCTCTGCCAATCCGGGGAGGGCTGCAGACTACCACATGCCTCCTCCGATACATGTGGAGTCGCCAGCTGCTTCTTTTCACCTGACAGTGAGGAGTTTCACCAGGGGGACGTAGCACGTGGGAGGATCACGCTATTCCCCCGAGTTCCCCCTCCCGCCCGAACAGGCGCCCCACCCGACCAGAGGAGGCGCTAGTGCAGCGAGGAGGACACATACCCACATCCGGCTTCCCACCCGCAGACACAGCCAGTTGTGTCTGTAGGGATGCCCGACCAACCCGGAGGTAACACGAGGATTTGAACCGTCGATCCTCGTGTTGGTAGGCAACGGAATAGACCACCATGCCACCCGGACGCCCGTTGACGGTGTTATTAGTGAAATCGGTTGGCGTCAGCGATTGGCTTAAAGGCAAACCTGCAAATACATGGCTGTCAGCGGCACGTGGCGGAGAACCGGCTTTTGTGGTAGGCTAATGTTGTTATAGATTTTATCTTTCCTGTAGGCAGGCGGAGGAATAGAGGTCTTGAGTGACCCTGTAATGACTTCTCGGGCAGACCAATGAGGAGGCAGCATTACTGGTTGAGAGTTCCCACCATATCTGATAAATCACTGAAGCTGTTGGTTAAGTGGATTCTATTCAATTTGTGAACAGTCATATTGATCGGCATGCTAACAGCCTCCTGTCTTCCGTCTCTGTAGCTGTCTAGCTCCCTCGTCCGCTCTCTCGCTCTCTATTTCTGTCTGAGTATCTCTCTCGCTGTGTCTCTTGTCTGCTGCTCTCTCTCGCTCTCTCTTCAAGTATCTATTTCGTTCTGTTTTCTATCTCCATCTGTGTCTGAGTGTCTCTTTAAGTATCTCTTTCGCTCGCTCTATTTGAGTGTCTCTCCATCTCTCTCACTGTCTCTCTCTCTCTCATCGCCCACAGACTACGCGGCTCTCACGAGTCCTAACCAGACTCTGAGAGGAGGCAGCGTTTCAAACCAATAAGGGGCTTCCCCTTAATTCTGGTCAGTCTTTGGTGTAGACACACAAATGTAATGATGAGTGAGGAACCGAAGTCAAGCGTTTGATGACAAGGATGCCACGTGCCACATGGATGGTGAGCTGTCGTCGGCACAGCCGCGCATTCACATTTCACAGAACCCTCGTGTTAACATCTATCTATGTGGACCGTCAGAAACTTAGACCCTGTTTACACTTGGTTTTAAAATGCGTTTTGGGCAATCGGATCCCAAGTGGACAGCGAGACACATCGCCGTTTAAACCCGTGTCTATCATCCATCCATTATCCAAACCGCGTATCCTGCTGTCGTGCGTCTCCAAATGCGTCCTGCTGACCACTTGTGATCCGATTTCGTTACTCCGAAGTAGAAGATTTTCTGTTACGTCCTTGTCGGGGACGCATCAGGACGCGTTAGCGTTTACACTGCAAAACATATGCACTGGAGACAGACTGGAATGTGATTTCTTCATCCACCATGGGCGGTTAGTTTGAAATGTTTCGTGTCTCAGTTTGCGAAGTCTAACTGGAATTGTTTCCCCAAGACACATACATGTCATCTATCTTCTTCCAGATGGGTCTAGTTTCATACTTAGGAAGAGGAGTTTTCATTGTGCACTGGAAAATTATCATGGGGGGGGCAGGCAGTTGGCAACAAGATTTTTTTGCACAATTGTTTTCATGTAGTTTTTTTGGGGGGGGGGCTCCCCCCTTTTTCTCCTCAATTGTATCCCACTCTTCCGAGCCATCCCGGTCGCTACTCCACCCCCTCTGCCGATCCAGGGAGGGCTGCAGACTACCACATGCCTCCTCTGATACATGTGGAGTCGCCAGCTGCTTCTTTTCACCTGACAGTGAGGAGTTTCACCAGGGGGACGTAGCGCGTAGGAGGATCACACTATTCCTCCCACTTCCTTCCTCCTCCCCGAACCGACCAGAGGAGGCGCTAGTGCAGCGATCAGGACACATACCCACATCTGGCTTCCCACCCGCAGATAGGGCCAGTTGTGTCTGTAGGGATGCCCGACCAAGCCAGAGGTAACACGGGGATTCGAACCAGAGATCCCCGTGTTGGTAGGCAACGGAGTAGACCGCAAAGCCACCCGGATGCCCCCTGTTTTCATGTAGTTTCCCTGTTAAGTATGATAAGAGAAAATGATCCGGGTGTTACATATTTTATTGCTCTTCCCCACAAAAACTCCTAACCCCCCGTTATGGTCCCGGATTGGTCGGGTATTATCCAGTTGGGGTTGCTGGGATTTTTGACAGTTTGTTACAACCCGCCCTGATGTTCCCATTCAGTTTCATTAAAATGTGGGCGAGGAACGCTCTCCAAAGGTCATGTCAGCTCGTCTTTGACCCGTGTTTCACTGCAGGATCAGCAATGCTGGCTGACTGATTAGAAATTGACTCAGACAGGCTTGTGGGTTAAAACCACATCCTGGAGTGAAAACCCATCATTAGTATTCTCGTTTTACTGTTATTCTCTTTGTCTATTTGACAGTTTCTATCTCTCTCGTGGTCTCCTTCTCTCTGCCTGTCAAGTCATTTGTAAAGCCCCTAAATCACACTTAGTCTCAGAGGACTTTACATTTGTACAGTGTAAAAAAAGGTCGATGGAGTTGGTGACATCTGTTACCCTTACAGGCCCTGAGGAAAAAATAAATTCATTAAAAAAAAAATGGGAAAAACCTTAGGAAGAGAATCAGAAGGATCCCTCTTCCAGGACGGATAGGCGTGTAAATAGACATGGAGTAGGAAAGGATGACAATATGGTGACAGATTTAGAAATAAATCACTTAAAGCCGCACGAGGGAATTTTCAGCCAATGGCGGTGGATGAAGCAGCTCACCGTTTTAGATGACTGACATTCCCAAATCCCGTTGCATGTAGGGCTGGCGAGAATCTGGCGATACAATACGTATCACGATACAGGGGTTACGATTCAATATATCGTGATATATTGCAATACTGTAAGCAAGGCGATACATTGCGATTCCATAGGACTGTGTTCTTTGTGCTTATGCTACCTCCTGTCTCAGTTTACGTTGTTGCGTTGGAGTGGAAGAGTCAAATGACTGAAGATAGATTGCAACACGGTTATCTAGTGCAGTGTTTCCCAACCCAGTCCTCAAGGAACCCCTATCCTGCAGATTTTCTTCGCAACCCTGAATAGGTACCTGTTTGTAGTTATTCAACCAATCAGCAATGAATTATGTCAGATGTTGCACACCTTGCATAATTAAGTGCTGCGAGATGATTGGTTGAGTAAGTACAAGCAGGGCTACGTATGCAGCCTTGCAATGAAAATCTGCAGGATAGGGGGTCCTTGAGGACTGGGTTGGGAAATGCTGATCTAGCGGTCGTGGGGTTACACACGACACAAAATGTTTGTCACGAACCTTTACATGTAACCAGTTAAAAATTGATACGGTGGTTTTGAGAATTGATACGGTATAACAAAAGATAATGTCGCCCTACTCGAGTGTATCGATATTTTGTTACACCCCTAGTTGCATGTCCCATGAATGATGTAAGAAAACGCCATGCATTGTAGCTTCAACACTGTGGCTTCTTATAGTTTTTCAGTTGTGCATAAATAACAAAATCAAAGTAATCGATTTCAGTTTATGTAGCATAAATATCATATACACATATACTGGATAAATGTTATCAGTGTAATACAAAGTATCACACAACAAAACGATAAAATCCTCTCCACAAAAAAGGAGTAATAATAATAATAATAATAATAGATAAAGCACTCAGCATAAACAGGACCTGAGGAGGCGCTATCATAAATGTCATCAATTTGCAGTGAGGAAACAACAGGCATGATTAAAGCCAATGAAGATAAAATAATAATAATAATAATATAATAATGAAATAATGATAAAAATATGAAATAATAGTAAAAAAGAGAGGAGAGGTGTAGAAGTCAGTCAGATGGACTGAGAAGTAAATACATAGACACCGTTCTTCTCTCTCTCTCTCATGACTCACGTGTGCTGTGCAGAGAGTGTGTGTGTGTGTGTGTGTGTGTGTGTGTTGCTGCAGGTTAGGAATGCAGGGCTTGTCTGAACGCAGGGCCGTAAGGTGTGCGTTCACGCCTTTGGCCTTTTTCTACCTTGTCCTCGCCTCCTTGGTCCTCCACCCCGTAACATAGCTGCTGCTCCTCTGATCTCCTCTGCACCTCCTCCCCGGCATCTAATGCCGTTCGACAAGCCCTCCTCCTCGTCTCGACCTTCTCCCTCCTCCTCCTCACCTCCCGTCTCACCCACCGCGCCTCGCCCGTCGGCTGAGATTTGCGCTGCGGAACATGCGGCTGCACGGACGTCGGCGTTCACGTGGGTGTGCATGCTTGGACGCGGCGCTCGGGTTTGCTCTTTAAAGGGCAGTGTGCCATCTGCAGAACCGGGAATGTGATAACATATGGAAAAAGCTGAAGGAAAGGAGACGAGGAAGATGAAGCGAAGAACACAACGGTGTCGATACTATATGAAAGAAAAACAGGAGTTACGTAACGTCACCGCACACGTGCAGCTTTTGTCTGAAGTAGCCCCTTCATGTGGAACGAGTCCGTCGTCGTAGCCCCGAGCAGCTCAGAGGGGCAGCGAGACCGTTCAATACTGCGGTTAACTCGACGTGGCACCACGACATCCACCTAATACTCGCCCCTCAGTCCAATACAGTATTCATCACACACCGTGCTCAGAAGGCTGGCGTCCGGAAAGGGGTCAGGAGACCACACGTGTCCACTGTAGTACGTTACATTACACTTCAAGACGCAGTGTCGCTTCAGGAGCTAACGTGACAAAACGCATCATTTCACATTATACTGCAAAAATACTGCAAAAATACTGCAAAAATACTGCAAAAATCCTGCAAAAATAGAAGCCTCTTGGACTGCAAACTTAAACTAAACTAGAAAAGAAATATTGTCTGAACTCTCACCTGGGTGACTGGTCAATTATTTGGAGGGGTGGGACAAACAAATAAACCCTTTGCATTAAACACACACACACACACACACACACACACACACACAGCAATGCACATGCGCACACACGCATGCCTGCATGCCTGCACACACACAATCAGGAACTGCATAAATGCACACTCATACACAAGCTTGCACATAGTCAGACACACAACAGCAGGCACAACACACACACACACACACACTTTTATATAAGCAGTAACCTATTTCTATTTATACACATCCATGCAGACACATACGTGCAGACTTGGGGGTCGTCCCGGGTCGTCCTCTGCGTGGCGTTTGCATGTTCTCGCCGTGCCTGCGTGGGTTCCCTGCAGGGGCTCCGCTTTCCTCCCACAGTCCAAAGACATGTAGGTCAGCTGACTCGGCCGTACTAAATTGTCCTTAGGTGTGTGTGTGTGTGTGTGTGTGTGTGGGGGGGGGGGGGGTCCTGTGATGGCCCGGCGGCCTGTCCAGGGTGTCTCCAGTGACTGCTGGGATAGGCTCCAGCATCCCGTGACCCCGATTGGGATAAGCGGCTTGGATAATGGATGGATGGGGGGAAAAATAAACAGCAGCTACACATCAGTTTCCCCGAGCGACTTACAGACAGATGAACCAAGTAGAACCGCTAACTTCTTAACGATCTTGCTAGGTTTCATCCCCTGTGAAGTGGGACAAAGCTTTAGCCTGACCCGACCGATGGACCCAGGCTGCCTCGCAGTGCATCCTTTACCGTGTGACTTGCAAGGCTCAGCAGGGCAGTGGCAGAGTTCATCTGCATGGACCAGTTGCCAGTATATAAGCACTTTGAGTGTCTAGAAAAGCACTATATAAGTACAATGATGATGATGATGATTATTATTATTATTATAATTATTATGTGTACGTACGATGTGATGGCGGTGCGGGAATGACGTATCATTCAGCTCCAGTCTGCATTGAGTGATGGCTGCAGAACGGGACAAATAAAGACGACTACAAGGTGAACCACCGTGTAAGTGTGTTTGCTGTTGTGCAGCATTTTTGCTGAACATGAGCAGAAACGCCTGTCTGCCAGAGCAGCCAGCAGCCGTGTGACGCTGGCGCGCTGCAGAGATTTTCTAGGTGTGCACGTCCGTGTTTCTGCAAGCCTGGGAAACAGTTGGGAGGGGTTTTTTTTTTTTTTTTGCTGGAGGTCATTATGTAAAAAGAGAGGTGGCAAAAAAAAAAAAAACAAAGAATAGAAGAGTTTCTCCCCCCATCATCCTCTCTCATCATTCTGGTTGTCCATGTCATCATCGTGGAACGCTGTCTTACCCTCTCCAACCACAAACACTCCTCACAGCCCAGACCTGTCGGTGTGCGTGTGTGTTTGTGTGTGTGTGTGTGTGTGTATGTGTAACGCTGTCTATGAAATACAAATTCAAACCTCCTACCTGCGCTAGTATTCACACACCTACACAAAAAGTCACATGCTGTACACACAGACGGCCACGCCCAAACCACCACCTATCCAAGATGGGTTCTTACATTGGACAGGAAAGTGGTATTAGTAATTAACTGTGTGAGTACAGAGCTGCCCCTTCCACTTCCCACACCAGCCTGTTCTGGTTTAATCTCACGTTGCCAATCATGCAGATGGAGCGGATGCTGCTTAGGTTAAACACATGCACATTAGCGCAGGAAGGGGGGGCTGCAGCTCCCCCTAGTGGTAGGTGCACCCCCCCCTCCCCGCTTAGGTTAAACACACGGACATTAGCGGAGGAAGGGGGGGCTGGGGGGCTGCAGCTCCCCCTAGTGGTAGGTGCAGCCCCCCCCCTCCCCGCTTAGGTTAAACACATGGACATTAGCGGAGGAAGGGGGGGCTGGGGGGGCTGCAGCTCCCCCTAGTGGTGAGTGTACGCCCCCCCCCCCCAGTAGTGGATGGTGCCTGTGCAACACACGCACCTTACAAACAAAACAATGACGTCATACTGTAGCGACCGGGGGAGGCGGTCACTCTGACTGTCGGCGGTTCTGCGCTGGGGGAGCGCAATGGCTGATGGGACTGTCAATGTTAGATTTAAAATTGTGCTTTAATGATGCGTTGTTCATGTTGTGGTTATTCTTGTGTTGTTGTTGTTTCGGGGGTTCGACTCAGACTAAGTAGGGGACCGTTTGCTGACTAACTGTCTGTAGGACCGTGACTGGTCACTTGTGACACGGGGGGACTCGTTACGTTGTTGTCAGTTCTGGTCCGTTCTGGCCGGTGTGAATAAGAGCGCACTTCCGGGGCCGTGCGGCGTATCCCAGATAGCAAAATTGCTGTGGCCCGGACCCGCCCCAGACCCGACACTTTCATCTGGCCCACATACCACGTGGCATGATGGCACTTGGGCGGTCCGCTCCTGTTTGCCAGATCTGGGCCAGAACCAAGCAATGGCAATGCCGCATGTGCCACATATTTGCCAAAGGTGGTCCATATTTGTTTTGTGATATTTGGGCCACGTTCACCATTTACCACACGGGCCACTTCAGGGTCACATCCAGATCACATGTTGCCCAGAGCACCGCATCTTTGCCAAAAAGGCCCACATTTGATTTGGCATATTTGGGCCATATTTGCTATTATACATGCGGGCCACTTCAGGCTCACATCCATTTTGTCAGGGCCAGAAGAAGGCCATCAGTGCCGCATCACTGCCTGAAGTGGCCCACATCCGGATGCTGTCTGGGAGGGGGCACGGGAGTTGCGATTAAAAAGAGGTCTCTGCCTCTCGACTCGTTCTTCCACGCCGGCTCGCCACAGTACTTTTCGTTTTAGCGGGCAGCCGCAGCCCCCCTACCTAAAACATCTGCCCGCGTGCCTGCACACGGATGTTTCGTTCTTCAGTGAAATAGTTTTCGTTAAAATTCTTTACGTTTCCATCCAAACAACAGCCGGGGTGGGGTGGGGGAGGGGAACACAATGGCACAGGGAAAGAAACGGGATTTGAACCGATGAGGTTGTGTACGTGTCGCTCTGATGTCGCGTCCTGTGAGTTTTGTGTGTCTGTTCAGTTTTTGTTTTTTTTACTCATCGAGACGAAGTGTCGCTCTTCTCCACCAGGGTTGCTGTACAAACAACCTGACTGCTGCTGTGTGTGAGCTCTGCTCATACTGGCCTCAGGAGCCTGTCTGGTACATGAGAGAGACACACAGAGAGAGACACAGAGAGAGAGACAGACAGACAGAGGAGAGCAAGATACAGAGAGAGAGACAGAGCGAGAGAGAGACAGAGGAGAGCAAGATACAGAGAGAGAGAGACAGACAGAGGAGAGCAAGATACAGAGAGAGAGAGACAGAGAGAGACACAGACAGACAGAGGAGAGCAAGATACAGAGAGAGAGAGACAGACAGAGGAGAGCAAGATACACAGAGAGAGAGACAGAGGAGAGCAAGATACAGAGAGAGAGACACAGACAGACAGAGGAGAGCAAGATACAGAGAGAGAGACACAGACAGAGGAGAGCAAGATACAGAGAGAGAGAGACAGAGGAGAGCAAGATACAAAGAGAGAGAGACAGAGACAGGGTGAGAGACAGACAGACAGAGGAGCGCAAGAAAGAGAGAGAGCATAAGAGAGACAGGGACACAGACAGAGGAGAGCAAGATACAAAGAGAGAGAGTGAGAGAGACAGACTGCAAGAGAGAGACGGAGAGAGAGGGACAGAGAAGAGAGCGAGAGACTGCAAGAGAGCGAGACAAGTAGAACAGTTATGAGAGATACAAAGAAAGGCAGAAGACAGAAAACTCACACATTCACACACACACACACACACACACACACAGAAAGAGAGGAAGGGAGGCGATAGAGAGAGACTCCTTGGCCCAGTTGTGTTGTTAACCATGGTATAGCGCCCACGGCACACTCAGCCAACCTCTCGTTCTTACACAACAAAAGGGAGAAGCTTGGAGACACACACACACACACAAACACACACACACACACACACGCACGCACACACACACACACACCAACAAAGCCTACAGGACAGGGAGAGGTGTGTGTGGGGAAGAGGTGATGTCAGGTGCAGGTGCTGCTTACTGTGAAGCTTGTAGCATCTGCATCTCTCTCTCTCTCTCTCTCTCTCTCTCCCTCTCTCTCTCTCTCCCTCTCTCTCTCTCTCCCTCTCTCTCTCGCTTTTTCCCCCTTTGATTCCCCCCCTTTTTCCCCCCCAATTGTATCCGGTCAATTACCCCGCTCTTCCAAGCCGTTCTGGTCGCTCCTCCACCCCCTCTGCCGATCCGGGGAGGGCTGCAGACTACCACATGCCTCCTCCGACACATGTGGAGTCACCAGCCGCTTCTTTTCACCTGACAGTGAGGAGTTTCGCCAGGGGGACGTAGCGCGTGGGAGGATCACGCTATTCCCCCTGGTTACCCCCACCCCTGAACAGTCACCCCGGCCGACCAGAGGAGGCGCTAGTGCAGAGACCAGGACACATACCCATGTCTAGCTTCCCACCCGCAGACACGGCCAATTGTGTCTGTAGGGACGCCCGACCAAGCCGGAGGTAACATGGGGATTCGTACCGGTGATCCCCATGTTGGTAGGCAACGGAATAGACCGCCACGCTACCCGGACTCCCCCCCCCCCCACCTCTCTCTCTACCTACATCTGCCAAGAGATTCTCAGGGTAAATCTATCTATCTATATATCTATCTATCGGTCTGTCTGTCTGTCTGTCAGATCTATCTATCTATCTATCTGTCTGTCTGTATGTCTGTCTGTCTGTCAGATCTATCTATCTATCTGTCTGTCTGTCTGTCAGATCTATCTATCTATCTGTATGTCTGTCTGTCTGTCTGTCAGATCTATCTATCTATCTATCTGTCTGTCTGTCAGATCTATCTATCTATCTATCTGTCTGTCTGTCTGTCTGTCTGTCTGTCTGTCAGATCTATCTATCTATCTATCTATCTATCTATCTGTCTGTCTGTCATCTCTCTAGCTCTCATCTAATCATATCTCTCTGTGTTGCCATATCTCTATGATTTTCTCTGGTGTCTTCCTCATCTCCCCACCGTCTCCCTTTTCCCGATTCACTCATTGTATTCATCACTTGCCCTCTCTGTCTGTCTCAACAACTTCCCTCTTTCTCTTTTGATGGTCGCCCCCTCATGTGCTGTGAACACACCACATTATACACATACACAACAGCACCGGTTCACATCCAGTGAACCCGCACCAGCCAAGCCGAGTGAATTCTACCGCGAGAATCCTGCCAGATGTGAAGAGCAGTGCTGCGTCTTGGTGACGGTGGCAGAAAGAGAGACAGGCGTGTGAGGGTGAAACGTGCAACTGTTTGGGATGGACACAATATTATTTTAGTGTTTATTGTTATTTTAAAGGCATGATGAGTAGGATTTCTCCCCCTGAAACAGCGTGAATTCATCCAGAAATGTGCAGATGCAAGCGTTACTTATGGCCCAGTGGTAGTGTGTGTCATCGTCTGCAGAGTGTGTGCGAAATGCCAGACGGGCAGGAGGGCTCGCCCCAAAACCACAGCGAATCTGAGGTTGGCTTTCCATGTTTGGTGAGCACTGGAGACGATGGCGATTAAAAGCGACACGGAGTTGTGTGCATCATGTCTTGCTGAACGAGGGTGGTGGGGCCAACATTTCAAGTCAACAAGCCACAAGCAGAGGAATGCTACTCAGCATGCCTTCAAGCCTCGTTTTCTTTTGTTTGTTTTTTTTAACCCCTTTTTTACTCTCTTGTTGGTTTAGTGCCTGGACAAGAACATACAAGCCTTTTTGTTGAGGACTAAGATATCGGAGATATGAAGTGAGACCTTCATTACCCTTGTTTTTCTGATTTTCTCCCTATGTCATCCCAATTTGGCATGTTCATTTCCCTGTTCTCCTAAGGACCAACCAATACACGACCCCGATGGTGGCTGGGGGAGGGTGTAGATTCCACCTGCAGGTGCCCTACCACCCGTAGGAGCCGCTAACTGCCATGGTGGGACGTATTACCCCAGCCGTCTCCCCATCCAGGAGCAGTCACAGTTGTGCTCCGAGCTGTAGGCAACACGATGGTTTGAACAGAATTTGGATCCAAACGTTGTGGAATATTCTTCAGTTAGTCTGCTAGACGAGTCCACTCCCAAAGTCAACAAGACAAACAGTGCTTCAGGAGCATCTCAGTCTGTTGTGCCCGAGGCCTGTTGGACTTTTTACCCCAGTGACTCAAAGCCGGCTCTGTATATTCGTCAAGGCACTCACCAAGACAGTCGCATGTCTGTTAGGTTTGACTGTGAAAGTCACGAAAATGACCAGACAGACCGATAAACTTACCAAGATGATCGTGTGAAAAGATGGAGATCTCTTATTCGCAACTCTTCTGTCCCACACACCACACGACCCCAAGAGTGCTCTTTAATTTTTGGGAGAGGAGGGGCAAGAGGCAAGGATGCATGTGGTCAGGCTGCATTTGGCAGCTGCTGTTGTGTTCCATACACCGCATGACCCCAGGAGTGCTCCTTTATTCTGACCCTCCCCGATAGTTTGACCATATGAAAAGATGGCGGTCACTGAAATTGTTCAAAGCCAAGTTTTAATCGGCTTGAGGATTTTGTTGCTTCGAATAAATGAAAGCTGGATAGAAATGATAAATATTAAAATCCTCAAAGTTCACGTAAATGAGGTGGAGGAAATTTTAATTAATTTTTTAGGTGAAGTGCAATGGAAAAACATTTGCTAAATAGAAAAATTAAATGCAAATAGAATTTAATGACATAAACTTAACTGTTCCGTCTTTGTCTTAGTTGTGGAAATATGGAAATATGACATTAAGATGTACAACTACATTCAGGGTTTCACTCGCTTAAACACATCTGATGGAAACGCACCTTAATTTGCATTTTCTGGACATTTGTTTATTGAAATTAATATTAGAATATATTAGGGGGACAGCTCAGGTTGGACGGTTTGGAGACAAAGCAAGAGAGGCAAGATTGAGATGGTTTGGACATGTGTGGAGGAGAGATGCTGGGTATATTGGGAGAAGGATGCTGAATATGGAGCTGCCAGGGAAGAGGAAAAGAGGAAGGCAAAGAGGAGGTTTATGGATGTGATGAGGGAGGACATGCAGGTGGCTGGTGTGACAGAGGAAGATGCAGAGGACAGGAAGACATGGAAACGGATGATCCTCCTAATGGGAGCAGCCGAAAGTAGCAGTAGTAGTAGAATAGAATACAGTTCTTTTCACCTGACGGTGAGGAGTTTCGTCAGGGGGACGTAGCGCGTGGGAGGATCACACTGTTCCCCCAGTTCCACCTCTCCCCTGAACAGGTGTCCCAACCGACCAGAGGAGGCGCTAGTGCAGCGACCAGGACACGTACCCACAACCGGCTTCCCACCCGCAGACACGGCCAATTGCGTCTGTAGGGATGCCTGACCAAGCCCGAGGTAACACGGGGATTCGGACTGGCGATCCTCGTGTTGGTAGGCAACGAAATAGACTGCCACGCCACCCAGACACCCACAGACAGGAGTATTAATCCTAACATGCATGTCTTTTTGATGGTGGGAGGAAATTGGAGCACCTGGAGGAAACCCACACAGACACGAGGAGAACATGTAAACTCCACACAGAAAGGACCTGGGACAGCCTGGGGTTTGAACCCAGGACTTTCTTGCTGTGAGGAAACAGTGCTAACCACTGGGCCACCATGCCGCCCCATTAGTAGTAGTAGTAGATGTGGTAGTAGTAGTACTAGTAGTAGCAGAAGTAGATTTATTGAAATGAATTCAAAAATTGGATGGAAACACACTACTGTTGCCATCATTACTTCCCTACTTCTACCTTGATGGTTTAAGTTTGGTTTCTTCCATGGTTCACCTCCCGTACACGTCATTATAATTGGAGCATGTTGACCAAAGGTTCTGACAATATATGTAAAAATACTATATATATAACCATTGTCCAAACTGCTTGTCCTGCTCTCAGGGTCACGGGGATGCTGGACCCTATTCCAGCAGTCATTGGGTGGCAGGCTGCTGGGATAAGCTCCAGTATGTGTATATATATATAAAATCCAGTTAGTCAAGTAAGTTCTTTATGAGACAGTACAAACCTGTTTCATGCCATAAGCAATCATCAGCATGAAACAGGCTTGTACTGTCTCATAAAGAATTTACTTGACTAACTGGATTAATTTGCTCCTTATTTGTTGAGCACTTTCCCTACCATTGAGTGTTTCTTTTAATAGTTATATATATATATATATATAATATATATATAATATATATATATATGTATATGTATGTATGTATGTATGTATGTATGTATGTATGTATGTATGTATGTATTTATGTATGTATTTATATATATATATATATATATATATATATATATATGTATATATATATGTATATATATATATATATGTATATATATATGTATATATATGTATATATTTATGTATATATATGTATATACTAAGTGAGTGTGTGTGTGTTAAAATCATCAAAATATGTGAAGATATGAATTACAGGGTAAACTTGATTGCTGTCACTATATCCAGTTGCTAACATCCAGTGTGATGTACAAATGCTTTAAGGTGACAAACGTGATGCGTTGGCACGTTTCAGCGGGTTTTCATGGTGTGTGTGAGTGTTGAGCTGTAGGGAGGCAGGGTGGTACTGTGTCTGTGTCTGTCTACACCGAATCTGATAAAGAGCCGGTCTGTTCCCCTTCAACCCAAACCAGCCTGTGTCTGATCCTGCACACACGTCTTTCACCTGATGAACGCATGTGGGAACATGTCTTAGATAGATGGATAGATAGATAACATAGAGAGAGAGAGAAATATAGAGAGAATTTCTTTGTTGAATTTTTAAAACGAAGTCTTTAACAAAAAATGATCAGAGAACAGACTTGGAATCTTTTTAACAGCATAAACAATATTTGTCAAATTACAAACACTCAACACGCATCTTTTAACAATCCCCCAAAAAAATCATTCAACAACAACTCAAAAAAATAAATAAAAGAAAAAAACGGGTAAGACCCCTTTTATCCGAGCTCTGCTGCAAAAACCAGCTCATCCTCTGTAGCTGAACACAGCACCCCATTATAACTCCACATGGTTGAGAATGTGTCCAGATCCTTCACTGCTTTGTAATAGTTAAAATTATTTTAACTATTACAGAGAGAGAGCGAGAGATAGATAGAGAGAGAGAGAGAGCGATATATATAGTATATACACTCACTGGCCACTTTATTAGGTACACCTTGCTAGTACCGGGTTGGACCCCCTTTTGCCTTCAGAACTGCCTTAATCCTTCGTGGCATAGATTCAACAAGGTACTGGAAACATTCCTCAGAGAGTTTGGTCCATATTGACATGATAGCATCACGCAGTTGCTGCAGATTTGTCGGCTGCACATCCATGATGCGAATCTCCCGGTCCACCACATCCCAAAGGTGCTCTATTAGATTGAGATCTGGTGACTGTGGAGGCCATTTGAGTACAGTGAACTCATTGTCATGTTCAAGAAACCAGTCTGAGATGATTCGAGCTTTATGACATGGCGCGTTATCCTGCTGGAAGTAGCCATCAGAAGATGGGAACACTGTGGTCATAAAGGGATGGACATGGTCAGCAACAATACTCAGGTAGGCTGTGGCGTTGACACGATGCTCAATTGGTACTAAGGGGCCAAAAGTGTGCCAAGAAAATATCCCCCACACCATTACACCACCACCACCAGCCTGAACCGTTGATACAAGGCAGGATGGATCCATGCTTTCATGTTGTTGACGCCAAATTCTGACCCTACCATCCGAATGTCGCAGCAGAAATCGAGACTCATCAGACCAGGCAACGTTTTTCCAATCTTCTATTGTCCAATTTTGGTGAGCCTGTGCGAATTGTAGCCTCAGCTTCCTGTTCTTAGCTGACAGGAGTGGCACCCGGTGTGGTCTTCTGCTGCTGTAGCCCATCTGCCTCAAGGTTCGACGTGTTGTGCGTTCAGAGATGCTCTTCTGCATACCTCGGTTGTAATGAGTGGTTATTTGAGTTACTGTTGCCTTTCTATCAGCTCGAACCAGTCTGGCCATTCTCCTCTGACCTCTGACATCAACAAGGCATTTTCGCCCACAGAACTGCCGCTCACTGGATATTTCCTCTTTTTCGGACCATTCTCTGTAAACCCTAGAGATGGTTGTGCGTGAAAATCCCAGTAGATCAGCAGTTTCTGAAATACTCAGACCAGCCCGTCTGGCACCAACAACCATGCCACGTTCAAAGTCACTTAAATCACCTTTCTTCCCCATTCTGATGCTCGGTTTGAACTGCAGCAGATCGTCTTGACCATGTTTACATGCCTAAATGCATTGAGTTGCTGCCATGTGATTGGCTGATTAGAAATTTGCGTTAACGAGCAGTTGGACAGGTGTGCCTAATAAAGTGGCCGGTGAGTGTATATAGAGAGAGAGAGATGAGAGAGAGAGATAGATGGATAGAAGTGGTATGTAAATATAATTATTATTATTATTATTAATAGATAGAAGTGCTATATAAATAATAATTATTATTGGTAGTAGTGGTAGATAGAGAGAGAAAGAGAGTGAGAGGGTGATGAAGGAAGAGATCGAGAGATAAAGGGAATTACTATGAGAAGGAGACTAAGAGAAAAAGACAGCACGAGACAAACAAAATGACACTCATAGAGCGAGAATGAGGCAGCGAGACAGAGAGGCAGAAAAACAGGATAAGGGGCGAGAAAGAGAGAAGATGTGAGAGAAAAGGGAGGTAAAGAGATAAGATGTGAGATAGAGAGAAAAAGGAGGGAGGCAGAGAGGGAAAGAGATAAGATGTGAGATATAGATAGAAAAAGAGGTAGGGAAAGAGATAAGATGTGAGATATAGATAGAAAAAGAGGCAGAGAGGGAAAGAGATGAGACATGAGATGGAGAGAAAAAGGAGAGAGAGAAAGAGAGAGGGAAAGAGAGACAGATGGAGAATAGGAGAGGTCTGACTTTATATATTCAGAGGTTGCAATGGCCTGTCAAAGACATTCAGTGTCTGATGCAACACTGGGTAACCAGGATTGTGTGTGTGTGTGTGTGTGTGTGTGTGTGTGTGTGTGTGTGTGTGTGTGTGTGCACGTCTGTCTGTTTCTGTAAGTACAAGTTTGTGCATGTGAATGTGTTCAACTCACGTTTGTCTAAGTGACCCAGACTGTGAAATATCGTGCTTTCCTAACACACACACACGTACACACACACACATACACACACACACACACACACACACACACATACCACGTTGCCTCCTCCCACCCCAATTCCTTGCCGTCACAAAACAACCTGCCAAGCCTGTTGCTAGGTTACTAGGAGGAAATGGTGTGTGTGTGTGTGTGTGTGTGTGTGTGTGTGTGTGTGTGTCTGATTAGGAGGATGGCAGTTGTGGAGCTGCTATATTGCAGAATTATGTGGTTAGATTTTCACATTACTGCTGTGCCAGCTGTGTCTCTAACCTGCGGGGTGAGGTCAGAATAAAATCGAATTCACCGTTAAATTCCCATTTTAAATCTACAATCCTGAAGTTCTACTTGCAAAAAAAAAAAGAAGTCCTCTTTGGTACTTTCTGTCATCAGCCTGTTAATTACAATAGCTAATACATGGCTATCCAATCGTGAGTTCTTTTGCAGATGTTCATTTTAACAGTTGCTATGGAGAAAGTGATGCAGCAGATATAATTTTATGTCTTCACCGTCGCCGCCAAATGCAGGAGGAGCAGGCAGGTTGCAGTGAGTTCGAAGAAGTAATGTACACTCATGAGCCAAAACATTATGACCGTTCACAGATGAGCTGAATAACATCGATAATCTGCAAACAAGCGCACATGTCAAGGTCTGGGGCCAAACTGTTATGGCCAGACGACTGGGTCAGAGCACCTCTGAAACGGCGAGCCTTGAGGGGTGCTCCCGGTCAGCAGTGGTGAGTACCTCCCTACAAGTGGTCCGAGGAGGGACAAATCAGCAGTAACAAGCTGTTGGATGCCCAAGGCTCATTGATGTGCGAGGGCAACAAAGGCTAGCCCGTCTAGTCCGAACCGACAGAAGGTCTACTGTGGCACAAGTCACAGAACATTTTAATGATGGGTACATGAAGAACGTGTCACAACACACAGTGCAGCGCACCCTGCTGCATATGAGGCTGCCAGTCAGTGTCCACGATGATCCCATCGCTGAAAGCGCCTACAATTAGGGATCGGTACCGAAACCTGATATTAAATGGGCACCGGTGTTTAATTATTAAAGACTAATATTGATATGTGTACACTGTTTACCTGGAGAAGAGATGGCGCCAGGATGCACTGTCGGAAGATGACAAGCTGGTTGAGGGAGTGTGATGCTCTGGGCAATGTTCTGCTGGGGAACCCTAGTTTCAGCCATTCATATGGATGTCAATTTGACATGTGCCACCTACCTAAACATCATTGCAGACCAGGTACACCCCTTTATGGCAATAGTATTCCCTGATGGCAGTTGCCTCTTTCTGCAGGATAATGCGCCCTGCCACACTGCACACATTGTTTGGGAATAGGATCGGGTCCCCCGGCACAAACAGCAATATAGTGTACGTGGTTAAGTGCCAAGAGGATTGCCAAGACTTATATATTGGGGAAACTAAACAGACGCTGGCCAAGAGGATGGCACAATGCAGGAGCGCTAACACGTCAGGCCAGGACTCCACATTCTCCACCCATCTACAGGCCAGTGGCCACTCTTTCAAGGATGAGGATGTGCACATCCTTGATAAAGAGGAACGCTGGTTAGAACGGGGAGTCAAAGAGGCCATCTATGTTAAAAGGGAACGACCATCCCTGAACCGGGGGGGGGGGGGCTGTGATTGCAAACATTCCCAAATCCTCTGTGAATAGTACACATTGCCATTGAAACTCTAGTTAATGGTCACACCCATATTTGCATATGAAACTGGTCGTTGGTTTCAGTCGTTATGCAACTGTATTGTTTGTAAGGGGTGGAGATATTTGCAGTCAGTTTAGACTGAGGATGTTATTTAGTTGAGTGATGAAACGTATCTGTCAACGTATCCAGATGAACTGATTCAACCTTCGATTGTTTGGTAATGGTTTGAGGAACATGGTGAAGTGTTCAAGGTGTTGCCCTGGCCTCCAAATTCTCCAGATCTCAATCCGATTGAGCATCTGTTGCATGTGCTGGACTGACAAATGTGATCTGTTGCAGCTTCACCACACAAATTACAGGAGTTGAAGGATCTTTTGCTAATATTTTGGTGCCAGATACCACAGGACACCTTCAGGGGTCTTTTAGAGTCCATGCTTAGGCAGGTCAGCACTGTTTTGGCAGCACACAGAGGACCAACAGCCTATCAGGCACATGGTCATGATGTTTTGGCTCATCAGTGTAGATGATGTAACAAGCAGAATAAGCTGGTAGAAGATCTTTACTAACAGATAATACAGCATCAATGGCTAAAACTCAGGGTCAACCATGTTTTTATTGTTTGGTGATGGGGAAGGTGCTGACACAACAGCACTGGCAACTCTGTTTCATTTAGAAAGGATGTCTAGGATTTAGTTAAACAAATACCACCTACCGCCATAGTTGTCAGGATGTTAAACCAAAAAGATGATTGGCACAATTGTAACTTCTACCTGACTGACACGCTTATCAAGAGAGCTGTCAGTGCCTCGGGGTTTTCCTCAAGGACAATTTAACAGGGATTTAATCTGTCTTTGTTACCCTATTGATCGTCACATTGCTTTCATCCATGACTTTACTGTCCACCTAATCCAGCTCAGCATGCTGGAGTATGTAGAGTTGTCAATTACCCTCACATCTTTGTCTTTGGACTATGGGAGGAAACCCACAAGAACAAGGGAAGAAGGTGCAACTCCACACAGATGGACTGGGTAGTTGACTGTATCATCAGCAGCTCCATGCCGATCTACACAACTTCAGAATTTTTAGATGCTGTATCTGACCGCTATATGGACACTTTGACAGGACATAGGACTGCTCTAGGGATTAAACCTCTGACTCGCTGATAGCAGCCCTAAAAACTGCAGGGAAATTGGCTTCATTTTCATACATACATACATACATACATAAACACACAGACATGTACAAACAGACATTTTTCATACGCTACATTTTGTCTACTCTTCTTTTTTCATAGATAGACACACTGTATTTTGACATATATGGGAAATTCTATTATACTCTTCGTGATCTAAGATGCACCTACTATAATAAACTGAATGCAAATAAATCAGAATCAGAATACTTTATTCATCCCCCGAGGGGAAATTGGGTCTTATTACAGACACTCACACTCAAGTAAAGAAAAAACTAAAAACTAAAAAGATAACAAGAAAATAGAAACAAATAGAAATAAAAGATAAAATAAGACATAGAAATAAGAACAAAATATATAAACAATGAAATGACATCCACTCTGGGAAACTAGTATCCTATCAGCTAAGACAGGTGTCTTCCTCTCATCAAGTCCCTCAAACTCAAACACCTACTGGTATTAAAAGAAGAAGAGGACACTTTATTTGTCATTGTACATACATGAAACAAAAATTCATTCTCTGCATTTAACCCATCCTATACTAAGAGCAGTGGGCAGCCGCAGTGCAGTGTCCAGGGTCCAACTCCAGTTCTTTTTTTTCAACTGCCTTGGTCAGGGGTGTAGGCAGGAGTATGAACCCTAACATACTTTTAAAATGAACCCTAACAAAATTAATGATCAATTTAAGGAGTATTATACTAATCTGTATGAATCTGAGCGTGATATTGGCACCCCAGACTTTGATTATTTTTTCGGTACATTTGAAACCCCTTTGATTGATTCTGATTTGATTGATGAGTTAGAGGGACCTATAACTATCGAGTAGGTGTTTACAGCTGCCACATCTATGTAAATTGGTAAATGCCCTGGTTCAGATGGTTACCCAGTAGTTTTACAAGAAACATCTGTAATTGGCTCCTGTTTTAATAGATATGGTTAACGAATTGTTTACATCTCTTATTTTACCCCCTACTCTAAATCAGGCGTCAATTTCTTTGATTAAAAAAAAGAATAAACCCCCCCCCTCAGCTGCGTCTCATATAGCCCAATTAGTCTGCTTAATGCAGACATTAAATTGCGATCTAAACTGTTGGCCTTACGCCTTAATGTGCCCTTTCCAACAATCATATCCCCTGACCAAACAGGATTTATTAATTATAATTTTTTTAACCTTAGACAACTTTTCAACATTGTTTACAGTAGTTCCAACTCCACAAAGTTAGAAGCTGTTATATCACTTGATGAAGAGAAGGCGTTTGATTGCATAGAATGGGACTATCTTTTTAACACACTATATAAATTTGGTTTTGGTAACAATTTAATAACTTGTGTAAAACTGTTATATTCGTCATCACAGGCTTCAGTAAGAACAAACAATACCTGGTCTGAATACACCTACTCCAACAATCCACTAGACAGGGATGCCCACTTAGCCCTTTATTATTCGATATTGCTATCGAACCCCTCTTTAATACACTCTGCACTACTCATCGCATCACTGGCATAACCAGGAACGGGATGGAGCAGAGGGTCTCCTTATATGTGGATGACCTTTTATTGTATATTTCTGATCTTTCAGTATCCATCCCCTTGGTTTTTGCAATCCTGGAATCTTTTGGTCATATATCTGGCTATAAGCTAGATTTAAATAACAGTGAACTGTTTCCCTGGAGTAAAAATGCATGTGAATACACAAAATATAATTTACCATTTAAAGTTGCTGAACACTGTTTCACTTATTTGGAGATACATGTTACAGATCAATTGAATCACCTTTTCAAAGTCAGTTTCACTCCACTTCTTGCCAATATACATCAGGACTTTGGGGCTGGTCACTGCTGAATCTATCCTTGATTGCATGGGTCAACTCAGTTAAAATGAGTACTCTTCCAAAACTCTTATATTTGCTTCAATGTCTTCCCATTTGTCACCCTCAAACCTTCTGTAATAGATTAGACACATCTATCTTAGAATTTGTTTGGAACAGAAAAACACAGAGAGTGTGCAAACAGCTCTTACAAAGACCTACAGCACTAGGTGGGTTGGCACTTTCATACTTCAGATTTTATTATTGGTCAGCCAGTCTCAGAGTTATAACATGCTCTGAGCTGACTATTTTCCGGACATTGTCGGGGATAACTGGGAAGTCAATTAAACCACTTGCTGTGATTGCATTGTTTGGTGTTATTCCACCTCCGTTTGTACTCTCGACCTTGGAAGCAGACCTCATTGCCTTTGTTATCTTGCTGGCTAGACACTTAATTCTTTTAAAATTGAAATTTCCAATTCCCCCTTCTCACAATCTTTGGATTGTACATATTTCCAACTTTGTCAAACTTGAGAAAATTAGGCACATCATGTTTAGTTTGATTGAGAAATTCAATAAAATGTGGGATTCATTTTTTAGGTTTGTTGATACTCTTGACTTCACCCTTTTCCCTGATTGTGTGGCAGTTCTGTCTGCGGCCCACTACCGTGAGGATACCACAACAGTGGCCATGGGCCTTGTTGGAGGTCTAGTGTTGATATGATCACCCTCTGTGCAGGGTTTTCTAGGACCGAAGTGTGTATGCACTAAAAAGTTTTTAAATGTACTTTTTTCGTTTCTGTATTATTATTATTGATAGTATTAATAACAATACTTTAATTCCTTTGCCTGTTATTTAATTACACTGGACAGACAATTTTTTTAAATGTTCTGCTTCCTGAAAAAAAGATTATGATAGACAATGTCAAGTTGAACACAAAAATAATTTCAGATTTGCTGTATCACATAGTAATTTGGAGAAATATTAAAATAAATGTTATTGAATTTAACATGTTTAATCACATAATGATGCTGAAACGTTGTCTTAGTTCAACTGAGCTTAAAATGTTTTGCAGCTGATTTTCATTTGTACTCAGCATCTGGTGCCTCTTGTGTCAGTGTCCAGTTGGCCAGAATTGATAGATTCCAGTTGCCCTGATACCGCTTTTCCATGGTCGCAGTGTCCTGGTAAAACCTTTCACTATGTTCATCGCTGACTGTATCAAGATCAGCAGGGAAGTAATCCAAGTGTGAATGCAGAAAATTAATTTTCAAAGACATGTTGAACTTCATGGTTTTGCATGTTGTCCAGCAGCTCCGTGTAGTTCGGTGCTCTGTAGTTACCAAGAACATTCTCAACAACATCTTTAAATGCCTTCCATGCTATTTTCTCTTACCCCACTGCCAGATCTTCTAACTCCATGTTAGTGATGACATGTCTGATTTGTGGACCAACAAAAATGCCTTCCTTAATCTTGGCATCAGTTATTCTTGTAAACATCTGTCTCAATTAGTGAACTCCAACACCTTCTTTGTTCATTGCTTTCACAAAAACTTTCATCAATCTGAGTTTTATATGAAGAGGAGGAGGTAGAAATATCTTTGTTTGGGCCACAAGTGGTTTATGCGCCACACTTTTTTGCCCTGAAACAAAACTCTTACGGAGCGGCCAGTTCTTTTTAATGTAATGTGACTGTTTAGCATGACTATCACATTCACAAAGGAAACAACAGTAATTTGTATATCTGAGCTGCATTCCTAGTAGCAGTGCCAATACTTTTAGATTACCACAGATGTTCCAGTCATAATTGTTGTACTGTACATGTTTCAACAACAGTTCCATGATATTGTAGGTTTCTTTCATGTGTACTGCATAGTCAATGGGTGCTTGCTTGCTTGCTGGTTGTCCATCGTGCCCGATGATGACCATCTTCTCCTGTTTGTAGGTCCTTTGGTGGCTGAATAGTCCGATCCTGGATGCACAGTTGCGGTTGCAGACCAGGCATGTAAAAGTGGTGCTGGAAGGGGTAGAGGTAGCTTTGCGAGCATGCCTCTTCGCACGCTTTGCTACACGGTGTTGTGTGCGCTGGTTTTCCATGTACTTCACTCCCTCTGAGATGTGAGAGCGCCAGGTTGTGCGGCAGAAAGCAAGTTCCTCCAAAGAAGAGGGGTTGATCTGAGATCTTTTTAGTGTGGTCTTCATTTGGTCTTTGAACCGCTTCTTCTGCCCACCAGCAGTGCGTTGACCAAGGCGTAGTTGGCCGTAGAGGACTTTTCGTGGGAGTCGTTCACAGGGCATGCGAATAACATGCCCAAGCCACCTGAGTTGATGGTGTTTTAGGGTAGACTCCACGCTGCAGCTGCCTGCCCGCTCCAACACCTCTGTGTGTGGCACTCTGTCCTCCCAAGTAATGCCGAGGATCCTCTGGAGACATTTTACATGGAAGGCCTCCAGGCTTCTGAGATGGCGGCTGTAGATGGTACTGCATAGTCAATGGGTACTGAAGGGTGGACATTACCATTGTGTAACAGGACATCTTTCAGGCTTAACTTTGATGAATCTATAAAAAGATGCCATTGTTGTAGGTCATGCACACAACCCAAGGCCACGAACAATCAATCATCCACGTCAACCTGCGTGAAGAAGTTTGTTAGATGTTCTTGATGGTTCTGAAAGATAAAAAAAATTGTACATGGTAACAGCAAACCCCGTCCTTGCAATTTTGAACCAAGTAGTTCTGCTTTAGCTTTTGGCAAATCTAATTCCCTGACCAGGTTATTTATGTGTTATCAGATGAGAATAACCAGGCATAAAGGGTTCAACATCTGGATCAGTGTCGTTATCCACATCTGGTTCATGTGTTGTGGCATCTTCATCTGCCTCAGCTAGGATCCATGCCTGTGGTCGCTTCGGTACTGGCAACCTGTCATCATGTGGCACTGGTCTCATGGCTGAAGACAGATTGGGGTATTCAATCAATCAATCAAGTTGCATTTTATAGCGCTTTTCTAGCTGCAACAGCTACTCAAAGCGCTTTACAATTAATTCACACACACACACACACACACACATCTCTAATGTCTTATCAATTCAATAGATTTCTTATTATTAGTAGAGAAGCCAGATACATTGGTCAGACAAAAGTAACAACCCGTCACATGATCTTTGTGTTCTCGCCATAGAATTGGCACTGCAAATGACATTGACTTCTGAGTACCTCTGAGCCAAGCTCTCAGGTTGACCGCACATGTTGCACAACAAATGTGAGGAGCCCAGGGTTTCTCTTGGTCACCAATTTCACCTCCGAAGTAGAGCCTTCTTATTAACAAGTGCAGTCATTATGCGTCTTTGAGCGTATACTCACCACAGATGTTGCAACATTGACGAGACATTTCTGCTACATTAAATCTTCCTGAAGACAATAAATCCTATTGTTAAATATCCTCACTATGCTATTGCCTGAAGAACATGTGCATCAACATGCGTCCAAAACAGCATCTGTAAATGTGAGCAGCATTTTAGCCTGGTCTGCCAGCATCTGATCTGCATGCCTAAGACAACATTTGCATGGCACCTGAGCGCATGCCCAGACGTGCGTGGACTGACCAAAACAGCTTGCTTTGTGGGCGTTGTAATATTTATGACGGGAAACCACAAAATAGGCTATATCTACAAAATGGTATGTGATTGGGAATTTTTAAGGTGATTTTCGTGATCAGCAGCCCAAAATCCATAAACTACAGATAGTGCACAGGTTACGAAAGCCCGACATACGAACTCCCGTACTTACGAACCGACCTCCTCCGTAAAGCCCCTTATTAAAAAAAAAAATCAAGTTACGCACAATGGTTCGTACTAACGAAAGGACGGACTACTTTGCGCGACGCTCAAAACGCTGCGCGTTTTAGGCGGCTCGTCGGCCTAAGCGAGAGCAACGCCACGCCGTCGTCGCCATTTTAAGTCGGCTCGCGTAAGCGTTGTGTGCGTTGTAAATGCGATACAGTGGGCGGTGATGCGCCGAAGAACAGGAAAACGACCACGACTGAAGCGAAAGTGGAAATAATAAAGCGTTCAGAGAGGTGAAACGCTCTCATCGTGTCCCCCCCCCCCTTTTCGCTTACCCGTTGAGGCGAGCCCCCAGCGGGCTCTCGTTTCTGGCGCCAAATGGCCGGCCTCCGCCGGTCGCGACCCGCTCCGGGGACAGCGGCAGGTGGGGAGTTTGAAATGTAAGTGTAAACTACTAATAAGACACGTTAGCCCCTAGCTAACGGGTCGGACCCTTTAGCCGAGCGGCTAGTGATGTCGCCTTGTGGTGCAGTACACCTCGTATCGAATCCCGCACCGGGCAAGAAAATAACCCGTTACATAAGAATCGTTTCTTTTAACAGAAAAATGTAATGCCTATACACTGATTCGCTCTGTCAATCATAAATGCTGTACTGTAGTTATCTTTATTCTTATTACTACTGCATTGTTGTATTTGATGTTTTCGGTATTATGTACATTAGGGATGCCCCATATATCGAAAATGTACTTTCATCATCGCGATATCAACATGCGCGCTATACGTATCGCTAAAGACTGCTTGAACTGCGATAAATGGCAGTTTGTGTTGACTTTGGTGCCCCCTTCTGGAAAAAAGGCGGTAGTGTCACTTGGCTGATTCCGCCTCGGTAAAGACGAAATGTAATGTAAAAAATAAAAATTCTAACATTACATTAGTTACTCACTCGGAAAGAACTGGTAAGACGTCAGTTTTAAATTGAGACTGTTACGTAATCGTTTATAATATAAACTCCCAGTTAGCTGCTTTAAATAGGCCGAGATGTTGTGTGAAAGTGATGAAGAAATTGTATTGCCATGCAACCAAGTTGGTGGTATTTGGTCCAGTGTCAGTATAGCGGCTGTAGCCAGGTGCATCCCCCCCCCCCCTAATAAAACCATGTTGCTGGAATGGCAATAATGCATTTCATTTTTTTATTCAGTGTGCATAGACTGTTCATGGTCTGGGGTCCGTGTTAGCAGCAAACTTAAAGCAGAGGAACATTAAAACTGTATACTTCAGTATTTGTTTATTTATCGCGAGTCATGTCGTCCTCGCAGTATTCAACAACGTGATAGCATGTGGCGTGTTTTCCTAATATCGTGCAGCCCTAATGTACATGCTTTTATCTATTCTTGGCTTGACTACTGTAATGCACTTTATTCTGGTATAAGCAAGGGCTCCCTCCCTCTACCGTCTGCAGTTAGTCCAAAACGCCGCTGCTGGGCTCGTTACCGGGACAAGGAGGCATGACCATATCACTCTAGTGCCTACCTCCCTACACTGTCTCCCTGTTATATTTCGAATTTATTGTACTGCTCACTTTTAAGGCTTTAAATGGTCTTCCTCTTACATACATTTGTGATTTCTTGACCTGGCGTATCCCTCCTTGACCAATAAGATCTGCAGATGGAGCCCTGCTAGTTATTCCCAGGTCTCGGTTTGTTACAAAGGGGCGGTCCGGCTTTTGCTGTATAAGAGCCCCCCACACTGTGGAGCTCTCTTCCTGTTGAACTAAGACTAGCCAAGTCTCCAGCTTGTTTTAAATCTCGTCTTAAAATGTTTCTTTTAAAGTTTTTTTTTTTACAAATGTTTTTGTTTTAAATTATTATTAAATTATTTTTGCCTTGTCTGGTTTTATTTTTTTGTGAAGCACTTTGTAACGTTGTAGAAAAGTGCTATAGAAATAAAATTATTATCACATACTAAATACTAAGACAAACTTTCGACTAATTGACGCTAGATGTGAACTGTATGTAACTGTTCCGATTTACATACAAATTCGGCGTAACACTCAAAACCGGAACTCGTTCATAACCCAGGGACTACCTGTACGCCCAAAAGTGTTCAGGGAGCAAAATCTTCGTTGTCCAGGTGTTGCGTCTACTGTTGCCTTTCACTCCTGTCTTTGTTTATTTGCTTTGGGGATGGGATATATTTGTATGGCTACTTGTTGTATGAGTATTGTGTTATTTGCATTTAAAAATAATCATAAACAGAGTGCAAAAAAGGATTACTGTTTACTTCTCTATGTTGCCATCTTGAATTTATTTGCTAATTGCGAGTTCTTTTGATTAAAATCGTCAGCCAGATAAGTAAATGTGAAATCTGTCCAAAGATTTAAAAAAACAAAACAATTTTTTTTACTTTATTCTTGGATTTTTCCCTCCTTTTTCTCCCCAATTGTACTTGGCCAATTACCCCATGCTTCCAAGCCTTCTCAGTCGCTGCTCCACCCCCTCTGCCGATCCAGGGAGGGCTTCAGACTACCACAATCCTCCTCCAATACATGTAGAGTCGCCAGCCACTTCTTTTCACCTGACAGGGAGGAGTTTCACCAGGGGGACATAGCGGTGGGGGATCACGCTATTCTCCCTCCCCCTGAACCGGCAGCACAATCGACCAGAGGAGGCGCTAATGCAGCGACCAGGACACATACCCACATCCGGCTTTCCACCCACAGACACGGGTCAGTTGTGTCTGGAGGGACGCTCGACCGAGCTGGAGGTAACACGGGGATTCGAACCAGCGATCCCCGTGTTGGTAGGCAATGGAAGAGATCACTATGCTACCTGGACACCCCAAGCAATAAGCAAGTTTTAGACATAAGAAAATGAAAGGCGTGTCGTAATACCGCAGTTCACATGTGCATTTTGAACTGGGGGGGGGGGGTACCGAACGGGTCAACAACATACCATGTACCATTGCATTACCCTAAACAGTGTAACCATCATTCCCTAATGTTTCTAATTCAGTTTTCCTTAAATCAAAAAAGTAAAGACCAGTTAGACAAGTTTAGTCCTTTTTGTCAAAAGACTTAATGTACCTGCTGGAAACGGTGTCATTATCTCTCTCCTGTGTGTCAGCTGCCTTACAACGTGTCGCTGCAATGTTCAAAATCTTGCACTGGATCAAAACTAACATTTGGATCATCAAGTATTCAAGGACTCTTTACTAGGCCACAGTGTAAGAGTTGTCAGTGTTTTGTGTGTGTGTGCAGGCAGCCACAATGCTCAGGCTGTTATGACCTTGGTGAGAGATTGTCGCTTTGGTGTCATACTACAATACACACACACACACACACACACACACACACACACAGGGATTAAAGGATAGAGTTGTTGGCAAAACTTTTATTTTAGATTCTTATCTCTCGTTTTATCTCGTTTTTCCTCTATCATCTCCATTTCACCCCTCTCTCTCTCTCTCTCTCTCTCGCTCGCTCGCTCGCTCATCTTTTTAGGGTCGTCATGTTAAAACAGGCCAGCTTGCTGCCATCAAAGTCATGGACGTCACAGGGGTGAGTAACACATTTAAACACACACACACACACACACGCACGCACGCACACACCACAAAAAAACTCATGCATACACGAAAAGAAAGAGAGGTGTATGTAAACACCACTCTGAACGGCTTCCTCTGGTGTGAACCTGTGTGGAGGAAGTGAAAGGTGGTGTGCCTTGCCTTAGGGCACTTTTGACTGCAGCATTTCAGAGAAGTGACGGAAGCGCTGCTTGTATGCTGCTGTACACCCATATAGTTCCCATCTGGTGCAGGAAGCTCAGATGTACCACTTTCATTTGTGCAGGAGAAAACCTTACACTTTATTATTTTATTTTATTTTTGTGGAATGCACGTTATTTATTTGTTCATTTACTTTCTATAAATATTGCACAGCAGATTCAGACTTTCATTCACCACTAACGTATGTTGTCTTGTGTGTGTATGTGTTTGGTGTGGTATGTGTGCATATGTGTTTTATGTGTGGTATGTGTGTGTGTTTTTGCGTGAACATATGATGAATGGTGTGTGTGTGTGTGTTAGGATGAGGAGGAGGAGATTAAGGCGGAGATCAACATGCTGAAGAAATACAGCCACCACAGGAACATTGCTACGTACTATGGAGCCTTTGTCAAGAAGAACCCCCCTGGCATTGATGATCAGCTATGGGTATGTGTGTGTGTGTGTGTGTGTGTGTGTGTGTGTGTGTGTGTGTGTGTGTGTGTTTGTGTGTGTTTTGTGAGAGACAGAGAGAGAGAGAGAGACAGAGCGATTTAGACTGGTGAAACAGGTCACGTTTGCTGTGTTGCAGTCTTAAAGGCTGCTTTGTGTGATTTCCACCTGAGCGCTGACCTCTGTTGTTCAGTGATGTGAACAACAACAACAGTAACACATCAAACAGACACGTTGAGCAGACAGAAAGGTTGCAGATACACAAGCACATTTGTTGGCATCTGCCCCTTTTGAACACATTCACTTGATGTCAGTTTACTGAGATCGCTGCATAGCTTGCTGAGGACCGTGTGTGAGCAAAGTTTTTTCGTGTGTGGCCGGGCTTCAAACAACAACAGAACCCCTCAGCCGGTCCCGAGTTTCTCAATGTAGGAATGCGGGGAGTGAGTCATCGACTTTGTATCAACCGCAACCACTCGGCAGCTCCCTCTGATATTATCTAGTCATATTATGCTTAAGGAAAGCTTAAATATCACACGTGGTCCCTTTAAAACAGTGCAGGTTGACCGTATCATTGCACTCGTCTTGATGTTTAGTATTTTTTCCGTTGATGTGTCGCTCATTTATGTTGTCTGGCTCACAAAACATGGTCGCAAATATTCATGTCACATAGTTCAGAAGCAGATTTATCTCCAGTGTTATCAGCCAAGTAGATTTACACTTACAAAGAACTTGGTTGGATGCATACTTGGTTGGATGCATACTGTATACCAACAGGTCATAACATGACTTTGTTTAAGTAGTGTGTACACTCGGTATAAGTAGATGGGGAAGGTATGTGCAGATTTGCAGACGAGTGACAAATTAAAGGAAAAACCTGAATGCTACAGTGAGGCCAGGGACGGATTAAACCAATCTGGGGCCCGGGGCACAATAATTCACGGGGCCCCCCTATAACAACACCAGAGAGTCTGAAAGCAATTTCACCAAGCAGCTTTGATTAGTCATGTGACTTACAGTAATCACCGGAAACAACGCAACGCATGTGATATTATTGAAGGACCCACAAAACGTTACATTATTATTATTATTGTTGTTGTTGTTGTTGTTGTTATTGTTGTTATTATTATTTCACCCGTCACCAGCACTAACTGCTAAGGCGCGCAAACGTCACGTTAACGTTACCTCCCAGAATGCATTGGATATGTAAGGGATAATGTACAGTGAGCCGGTTATTACGAAATAAACCCCGACAGGGTGATGCAGGACCCCGACGCGAAGCGGAGGGGTCTTGAATCACCCTTGAATCACCCTAATGATTTTTGTTTTTGTTTGTATGTGTAGCCTATAACATTAAATTGTACATTGGTGCTAATGAATCCATATTTGAAATAATACAGGAATATTTTTGGCATACAATTGGAAAAAAATATTGTAGCGAATTCGGGGGACAACGCAAACACAGGAACTGCCGCGGCCGGGAAGCGAACCCGTATCGCCCGCACCGCAGGAGACATCGCTAACCGCTCGACTAAAGGGTCAGACCCGCCAGCCAGCGGCCTGCCTTATCCATGCATGTTACAATATTTTGCCACCATGATTGAGAATTCTAGTGAAATCATGTCTTATATAAACCCTGGTAATTGACATTACCTCTTGTAATGATTATTTATAGAAGGGGTAATCATTGGGCGGATTTCAGAGGACGTAATTTCGTTAATCTTGGGGGCCCCCAGAAGGGCGGGGCCCGGGCCCCGTCGGCCCGTGCATTAATCCGTCCATGGGTCCAGAGGCTCTGTTGTGCAGTGGAGGGCATTTTCCAGGAATGGTTCGGGTCCACTTGTCCCCCCAGAGGGAAGGGTAAATGCAAAGCACCACCAAGTTATTCTGAGTGATCACTGTTATCCTATGATGAAACCATAGAAACTGAATTGGAGTAGAATGAACATAACGTTCCAACACTGCAGGATGGTCAGGGCGGCGGCCATTATTTTTGAAGCACCGCCATTGTAACGAACTGTGACCATTGTAGCGGGCTAGCTTCTGTATAAACTTCCGTATAAACCGACTTGCAGCGAGTCGCACAGGCACTGAGGTGAGGTTTTGCAGTAACAACCAAACGAGCAGTGGGGTAGTACGAACATATGGCCCCAGTGACATGTTATGAACTACTCAAATGACCATGGCATACAGTTCAATGTCCATTCTACTCCAATTCAGTGTCTATGTATGAAGCATTTCTGTCCCGATGGGCGTGATCTCTTCCAGGGTGACAGTGCCCACATCCACAGGGCACGAGGGGTCACTGGATGGTTTGATGAGGATGAAAGTGATGTAAATCATATGCTATGGCCATTGCAGCCACCAGATTTTAACCCAGTTGAACACCTATGGGAGATTTTGGACCGAACTATTAGACAGTGCTCTCCACCACCACCACCATCAAAAAAAAAAGGGCCCTTCAAAAATAAGAAATAAAATAATTAATACAAGGTGTTTTTTGCTTGTAATAAGTGAAAAATCTGCCAGTGGAACGAGTGGAAATACACCTGTTAACAAGATACACCATCTAAAAACAAGTCCTTGCAGCTCAAGGAAATTTTGCTTGTTGGGTGACTGTGTCTTATATTAAGTGTAATGAGATATTTTATCTTAATGTGAGACACAGTCACCCAACAAGCAAAATGTCCTTGAGCGATAAGGACTTGTTTTTAAACGGTGCATTTTAGACGGTTCAAAACACACACGTGACCTGCGGTATTACTATAAGCCTTTAATTTTCCTATGTCTAAAACTTGCTTATTGCTTGGGGTGTCCAGGTAGCATAGCGGTCTCTTCCGTTGCCTACCAACATGGGGATCGCTGGTTTGAATCCCCGTGTTACATCGGGCTTGGTCGAACATCCCTACAGACAGAATTGGCCGTGTCTGCAGCTGGGAAGCCGGATGTGGGTATGTGTTGTGATCCTTCCACGCTCTACGTCCCCCTTGGGAAACTCCTCACCGTCAGGTGAAAAGAAGCGGCTGGCGACTCCACATGTATCGGAGGAGGCATGTGGTAGCCTGCAGCCCTCCCTGGATTGACAGAGGGGGGTGGAATAGCGACCGGGACGGCTCGGAGAGTGGGGTAATTGGCCAGCTACAGTTGGGGAGAAAAAACAGGGGGGGAGATAAAGCACTATATAAATGTAATCCATTATTATTATTATTGTTATTATTATTATTATTATTTATTATGCCACTAAATGTTGTGTTTGGCGGCATGGTGGCGCAGTGGTGAGCATGGTCGCTTCACAGCAGGAAGGTCCTGGGTTCGAGCCCCAGGGTGGTCCAACCTTGGGGATCGTCCTGGGTCGTCCTCTGTGTGGAGTTTGCATGTTCTCCCCATGTCTGCGTGGGTTTCCTCCAGGTACTCCACAGTCCAAAGACATGTAGGTCAGGTGAATCGACCATACTAAATTGTCCCTAAGTATGAATGTGTGTGTGTGTGTGTGTGTGTGTGTGTGTGTCGGCCCTGTGTGATGACCTGGCGGCCTGTCCAGGATGTCTCCCCGTGTGCCGCCCAATGACTGCAGGGATAGGCTCCAGCATCTTCCCGCGACCCTGAGAGCAGAATAAGCGGTTAGGATAATGGATGGATGGATAGATGGATGGATCGATGGATAGATGTTGTGTTTACTGTTAGGCTGAAGTGCATTGATGACTTTCATATCCAGGCTATCTGGTGACTTGCATGAAATAACTGAGATGACTTATCCTGTACGAAGAGGCCGGACAAATCCAGTATTGCCACACAACCCATAATAAAACTAATATATGTCAGTGTATTACAGTATAAGGGTATAGTGGATGGTAGTGTGCTGTAGGGTTTTCCATTATGAAATGCGTGCCGTGGCATAAGTAAGGTTGGGCAAAACCATTGTGCACTACGTGAGAACACTAAAGGCATTTTGTATGTTATGCCAGCCAGGAAAATGACAATACGCCGTGTCAGAGTTCATTTAAAGGGCATGAGAGGAGCTGATTTGATTGACCAAGTTGAAGCACATCCAAACTCCAACTGCTAATAATGAATTCATTCTAATCCAGCCTGTTTTATCAACTGTGCCACGCTGTGCACGGGCTGTTGCATCTCTGATCACCCAGTTGGAAAAAAAAATATTGGACATGCCTAAATACATGTTGGGGTTTGTGCACAGATTCACGAAAGTGGAGCCCAGAGAGATTATGAACAAGTAATTCTCGTTGGCCTGATGAGCCTCTCCTGATGCTACCTGCCTGGAGATCCAACAGCCAAAGCACACCCTGCCCTCAAACTAGGTGGCAAATGTTCATTCATAGGATGCATGTTTCTAACCACACCTGCAGGCTTACACAGTCATCCACCCGCCTCAGATTATCCCAGTACAAACGAAACAGGCAGATTTGGGGGTGGGGTTCCGGACATGTAAGATTTTGTTTATGTTTATAATGATCTAGTTTGCCCCATGAGGAAACTCTTAACACTAGTGGTTTTGACATACAATGTGTAATGGTGTATATCTGTACATGTATGTGTCTGTATTTCTTTGTGCTAATGAGAAAATGTGTGTTTGTCTGTATAAATGTGTACGTGTGTGTGTGTGTGTGTAGCTGGTGATGGAGTTCTGTGGCGCTGGCTCGGTGACAGACCTGATCAAAAACACGAAAGGAAACTCTCTGAAAGAAGAATGGACCGCCTACATCTGCCGAGAAATTCTCAGGGTACACACATCTATCTATCTATCCGTCTATCTATCTATCTGTCTGTCTGTCTGTCTGTCTGTCTGTCTATCTGTCTGTCTGTCTGTCTAAAACAGGAGTTTGTGCTACAAGGTGATAAACACCACTGGTAAAATATGACTCCATGTCGGACAGAGTGATCAATATCTCACAGTTGCAGTATAAGAAATGATGCATCTTCAGCTCCGTAGAAAAAGATGATCAGATCTTAATTTCAAGTAAATAACATAGAATAATGACATATTCTTTGGCCCTGTGATGGCCTGGCGGCCTGTCCAGGGTGTCTCACTGCCCAATGACTGCTGGGATAGGCTCCAGCATCCCCGCGACCCTGAGAGCAGGATAAGTGGTTTGGATAATGGATGGATGAATAACATATCCTGTAATCAGCTGGTAATTGGTTCCCCCTCAAAGCAGTGTTTGTTAACGAATCTCTTTTACCGTAAGAGTTTCCTCTCTTACGTAAGCTGTAATGACAGTTTACACACCATCAGATAGAACAACAGTGACTGCCTCATCCCAAACAGTCACATGACCCGTGTTTTAAGGACATGAATATATTAATCATTCTCTCATTCCCTACCTCTCCCCCTTTTTATATCTTTGCACTTTGCCTGTCCATCCATCTTTATCTCTGTCAACCTCAATCTGTC
Organism: Lampris megalopsis; assembly: GCA_022114975.2. Lineage (NCBI taxonomy): Eukaryota > Metazoa > Chordata > Actinopteri > Lampriformes > Lampridae > Lampris > Lampris megalopsis. The sequence goes on along the minus strand of JAJHIY020000648.1, from coordinate 50,961 downwards.
TGTCTTTCCTTCTCACTGTCTCTCTCTCCCGTCCTTGGTTCTCTATTATTCTTTCATTGTATTGTCTATTTCTCCCTCCCTACTTCACTCTCTCTCTCTCTCTCTCTCTCTCTCTCTCTCTCTCTCTCTCACTGTCTGTCTCTCTGTCTCTCTCTGTCTGTCTGTCTCTATCCTACTGTCTCCCTCTCTATTTTTTCATTCTCTTTTCTCTCTGTCCCGACCTCTTTCTATTTTTTGCCTCCTCTCTCTCTCTCCAGGGTCTGACCCATCTCCATCAACACAAGGTTATTCACAGAGACATCAAAGGCCAGAATGTGCTGCTGACCGAGAACGCTGAGGTCAAACTAGGTGAGCATGCATGGTTAAGCATGCACGTGCACACATACACACGTGTGCACGCACACACACACACACAAACATGCACACGCATTCGCCCCTCCTTGAAGTTTTAGCAAGGTTTAGAAAACCTTTGTTAATGTGGTTTTCTCTACAAATATGATCATATTGAACAGTTTTATTCAGAACGTTATATAATATTATAAGCCTAGTACATTAAGAAAGACTGACAGATCGACAGACAGGTTGGATGATAGACAGACAGATTCATATATACATGACACATGGCACTGGTTACCTCATAACACTATGGGTGAAACAATAATTCATGCGTGCGTGCGTGTGTGCGTGCGTGTGTGCGTGTGTGTGTAGTGGACTTTGGAGTGAGCGCCCAGTTGGACCGCACCGTAGGTCGAAGGAACACGTTTATTGGTACTCCATATTGGATGGCCCCAGAGGTCATCGCCTGCGACGAGAATCCTGATGCTACATATGACTTCAAGGTAGACTTCAAATGTGTGTGTGTGTGTGTGTGTGTGTGTGTGTGTGTGTGTGTGTGTGCGTGTGTGCGCATTCGTGTCATGCACTGTTAATGCAGGCACTTGTTTTAATCCACCCATCCCTCTTTATCCTATCTCTCTCTCTCTCTCCCTGTCTCTCCATCTCTCTCTCTCCAGAGTGACCTGTGGTCACTAGGTATCACAGCCATCGAGATGGCAGAGGGAGCGCCACGTAAGTCAAAACTGTTTGTTTGGTTCAGCTGAAGTCACTGGATAAACAATGTCCAAATCAGATCCACAACTAACTTCAGTCCTCCCGTGTCCTTCTTTCCTCTCCATTTCTCTCCTCCCTTCCTTTTCTCTCATTTCCTCCTCATTCCTCTTTTCCATCCTCTCCGGTTCTCCTCCCATTCCCGCTCTTCTCTTACTCTCTGCTCTTAATTTTCCTTACTTTTCCTCCTCCTCTCTCCACTCATCTTCACCCGTCTTCTTGACTCCTCAGCACTGTGTGACATGCATCCAATGAGAGCTCTCTTCCTCATCCCGCGAAACCCGGCCCCCAGACTCAAATCTAAGAAGTGGTGAGACACTAACCCAACACACACACACACACAAATGAATATGCACAAGTGGTACGAGACCTTCACCACTTCTCTGCCCAGGTTCTGTACACCATTAACCCTTTTTAGTCCCTTTGACTCTGCTACCAGTGGAAAGCAAAAAAACAAAACATGTAAGTAGCTATGTTTCAATCCAAACGTATTGCAAATATTAAGGAGATACTTGCATCAAAATCTGATAAGGAGTGTGGGTGTGATCGACGAGACAAATGGTAGCCCTAAAATCGCATTTATGGCCAGATGAGCGATATCGGCGGTCGAGTAACTGATTTCCGGTTGCCTCGTCATGAATTACCATTAGCATAGAGGGTGTGTCTGTAGCGGGATGCTATAAAAGCGGAGACGCACCCTTTTGGCTCGAGGGAATACTGGCTGAGCAACATATTCATGAGGCGAGTAGTCAACTTCCACTGAGAAAGAGGAATCGTCTTCCACATCCTCAAACTCAAAGCTGCTGTCGGCGGTCTTGTCGCTCGCCTTTTTTTTTTTTTTTGTAAAGTGACGACAGAGCAGGAAAGGGGCTGTCACCAGTGAATTTCTCGTTTTTCTACGACAAGTGGGTTAGCCCACCCAGCCACACCCACACGACCGCCGTGAATTTCAGTAGCCAATAGCTATGAAATCATAAAACCACACCTACCTTTCAGTTGTAATTCAAACCACCCGTGTTAAAAATGTGCTCCGAAACAGCATGAAAGTATCTCTTTAAGCAAAGCTTTCAAAAGTCAATAAAAGAAAATGTCATTTACTACATGTCTCAAGCCACTTTTTTTTTTTAAACAACTTCCTTGGCAGGGCACGACAGCACCAATTTGATTGCTTAGCAGTAACAGCCGATAACTCGCAGTAAACGCTTATCTTGGGAGAAAATTGATAATCATCACATACAGTAGTACAGTACCAGTTCAGAGTTTGGACACACCTGATTGAATATATGTTTTTCAAAATTAGATATCGTCGCCTATTTCTGAATTTCCTTCCAAAACCTGAAAAATAGACATTTTGAAATGCCCCTCACCCCAACAAGTTGTTGCATATAGTACTTCAGTAATATTATGTAAAACACAGCGAAACTCTACCATGAGTAGGCGTGTCCAAACTTTTGACTGGTACTGTACCAGTACTTACCACTGGAGGAGCTGTCATAACAGGTTTAAGTCATTTAAATCACATGACGTGACTATGCTGTACTTTATCATTTATTAGAAATATCCATATCCAACACCCTTTATTGCATTTTCTCTTCAGATTTCAGCTTTTCCACCTGAAGTGTGTGTAAATGTCTTTTTGTTTTTTATTTTTTTGCGAAATTCAAAATTCTGGCGTAAACATTCTTGTTTTCTTATACGCACCTCAAATTTTGCATAAAAGCACATGGGTGGAAACATACCTACTGTGGTGCGTTGGGTTATGACCAGCTGGCCTGGATCAGTCTGATTCACAAAGGACCGATAAAATTGCCCCACACCCCAAACAGAGAGACACCAGAGATTGGAAGAGAGCTGAAGCTGTAGGGATGCAGACCTGCATAGCTTTCTCCCCATGAAAACCCTCTTGTAGGTTCTTTCTGTCTGTCTGTCTACAGTATGCATGTCTCACACACACACACACACACACACACACACATACTTGAACATCTTCAAATGAGTGTAACATACAAATGTACTTTGACTCTAACACACACACACACACACACACAATCTCTCTCTCTCTCTCTCTTGCTCTCTCTCTCGCTCTCCCTCTCTCTCGCTCTCTCACTCACTCACTCTTTCTAAAATTGGAACGATACCGAGAATTGGACTTACGAAGTTAGTGTGTCTCAGATCAGGAGGACAGTGGAAGACCGCTGGTATTTTGAGCCAAGAGACTGGCTTTAAATCTCTTCGTTTGATGGGGAGGTTGTTGGAGGAAGTGATCAGTGCACTTCCTGGCTTCTTCAGAGAGGCACTAGGAGCGAAGTGTGGAGAGAATCGGCCAGCTCTGCGGCCTCTTTTTCCATCTTTGTCAATCCGTGCAGCAGTGGAGGAGCAGGAGGAACTGAAGGGGGCCATTCTGTCTTTCAAAACACTAGAGCTACATGAATTCTTAAACACATCATAGAAGGCCTTGTACGCAGACACTGTAAAGGTTCTCAACAACATCACTAGCCGGTGTGCAGGAGTTGAGGTGGTTGAATGTGTTGGCACCAGGCTCATCCCTTAAGGGCAGCTGGAGGTCCCTGTATAAACCCCCACAGAGAAACGCACTGCGGATCTACAGTGGAGGGTGGTACGTGGGGCTGTGGCTACGAACAGACATGTGGCACACATTGATCCTAAGGCAGGGAGCCACTGCTCTTTCTGTAACGATGAGGAAACTCTACAGCACTTCTGGCTCAGATGTCCCAGGTTGAGCCCTCTTTTCTCTGTACTGCGGCAGTGGCTTAGAGGTTTAGGAGAGGTTCTCAAAGACAGCCTGTTTGTCTTTGGTCCGAGGTGAACGGCAACACAGTGCAGACGTGCCACCTTGGTTCATTTTCTGATAGGTCAGGCAAAAATTAGTGTTTGGCTTAGCAGAAGGAACAAAATGAAAGGCACGGGGTCCACAGATGCTACACTCATGTTCACAGGTCTAGGGGCTGCTCGGCTGAAAATTGAGTTCATGTTTTTCAAACGTATTTCAAACTTGGAAGGATTTATTTCTATTTGGGGACATGCGGATGTGCTGTGCACTGTAGAAAACCAAGTGCTTATTCTTAGTTTCTGAAAAAAAAATAGGGGAAGGTCTGTATCCTTCTGTTTTTATTGTGTATGGCGATTGTTGTGTTTTTCACTGTATATGAGTATTTGTGTTAATGTTGTTATCTTGATGTGAATGAAGAATTGGACTGTTAAAGGTCAAAGGTCTCACTCTCTCTCTCTTGCTCACTCACTCACTGATTACACTCCCGTCTGTCTGTGAAGGTCTAAGAAGTTCCAGTCCTTCATAGAGAGCTGTCTGGTGAAGAGCCACAGCCAGAGACCCAGCACGGAGCAGCTTCTCAAGCACCCCTTCATCAGGGACCTACCCAACGAGAGGCAGATCCGCATCCAGCTCAAAGACCACATCGACCGCACCAAGAAGAAGAGGGGTGAGAAGGGTAAGGCTATGATGATGCCAATGTCGTGTTAAAAAAAATATCCTCTAACCTCTGGTTCATGGCTCTCTGTGTAACTCTGCTAGACTTCGGGCCTTTACCTGTGTCGGGACAATTATTTAATTCCACTCTGACAAAGGAGGAGCGAGACAAAACTCTCTTACACTATTGCCACATGTACATATGTTCATGAATCTTAACTCAATGACTGAAATGATGAAACAATAAATATGTTCACAACACACATGTAAATTGTTTACAGATTAACTAAGTAATCGCTAACGTAAGGAAAAGAAAAAAAAACCGTAACTCTAAATAAGAAGAAAGGATCTGGAGGAACCACTCTATCAAGTGAGGTCACCGCAGACGCTTGCTAAAATCTTTGTCATTGTCACAATAGTATGGTGGAGCCCCAGGGTTCTGGAGAGTATCTGACTTGTACAGCATTAGCTACAATTTTAACACAGTATTTGCGAATAAGCCCAACCATACAAGTATTGATGAAAACAATAACGAGAAACAAGATAATGCCTACAATCAGGGTATGAATGAATGACGCACCCCATCCCCCCGTGACACACGGTCTTTCCCATGTGCCAATTTTACATAAAAAGGAAAGAAATACGTAGGCTGGCAAGGACGTCTGTCTTCAGACTGCCATACATTATTTACATATGTACACCCAGCCCTTATCAACACAGATAATCATCTTATCAACACAGATGTCATAAAAAGATCATCTTAACACCGATGTCGTAAAAAAAATCATCAACACAGATGTCATAAAACCTTTTTCATTCACAGTCTGTGTGAATGGTCTGTCTGGGTCAGGCAGTCCTGAAGTAGCCGTGGTAGTCAAAAGTCTGTTTCAGTTGAGTGAGAGCTGCGTCAGAAGCCTCTTTCCACGTCACATCGTCAGTTGGTTTTAGTCCGTGGCCATGCATAATAGATAACAGCAGCGCCTCCAGGGATGCATTGTCACAAATCCACTGTCTACAGTAGCCTGTCATCCCTAAAAATGACATGAGTTGCCTCTTAGTGAGAGGTTTTGGGATTTTGAGGATGGCTTCCAGTCGTTTTGAGCTCAGTGTTTTACCCTCTTTCTTTTTTTTTAAGAGATCTCATGCCCTAGAAAGGTGACCTTTTTCCTGGAAAAATTGCAGTTTACTCAGACTGGCCTTGTGGCCCTACTCGGCCAGATGTTTTAGCAATGTAATGGTACCAGTCTCACAAGCTTGTTTTGTTGATGAACAAATCATTAAATCATTAACATACTGTCTCAGTATGCACTGTATGTAGGTACTGTGTCAGTATTTAGGTCTTCCAGCAGGGAAGACCTAAATTCTCCAAACTTAAATGCAAAACCTGCAAGTAGACTGCCGGGGGCTCAACATAACCTTGTGGCATCCTGGTCCACATATGTTTTTTTTTTTAATTTATTCTTGATTTTTTTTCCCCTTTTTCTCCCAATTTAGTGGCCAATCGATCCCTATTTTAGTTCAAATACCCACCCTTGTACTAACATGCGTTCACCAACTGCATCTCTCCGGCCGGCAGTCTCGGAAGGAGACACCTCCCCACTTTCGTGACAAGGCGAACCCAGGCCGAACCACTGCTTTTTCCAACACACAGAGACGCATTCATGTGACGAACCCAAACTGACTCCGCCCCTCTCCCAAAAACAGCGTTGCCAATTATTGCTGCTTCATCACGTCCGGCCATAGTCGGATCTGACGAGACCGGGGCGCGAACCCTGGTCCCCAGTGGGCAACTGCATCGACAGAAAGCCGATGCTTAGACCGCTACGCCACCGCGGACCCCAGACACATATATGTTTTACCCTGAAATGTGAACACAAACCAATACTGAGATTGTGGGTGCACAGGGACTCTGGAAAATGCATTTGCCAAATCAAAAAAACCCACATGCTGTCAGGTGGGACCTGTGAAAGTATTGTATGTGGATTAGGCACAATAGGTGCCCATACGTGCACTTCTGCATGTACTGCTTGTACATTTTGCATGAATTGACACCCTGCTGGCTGATTCTCTGGCCTTGTCTTTTTTAACACTAGAACGACCGGGATATCACTCCTACCGGGATATCACTCCTACCTAAAACGACCACGGTTTTTAAACTCTATATTCTGTCAAGATAGATACCCAATTGAGATATTAATGCATTGTATATGTTAGTATCTCTGTTAGGAAACGACTCTCTAGCCCTTAACTCTAACCTTAACCTAACCCCCTGTAGACCCACCGGAATTTCACTCCTACCTAAAATGACCATGGGCAGTCAAAATGACCTCCGGTTTTTAAACTATATTCTGTCAAGATAGATGCCCAATGGAGATATTAATGCATTACACACATGTTAGTATGTGTGTTAAGAAACGACTGACACCAAAAATTAACATTTTAACAACTTTAGTGATATTTTTCAAACAATTTAAAATTGCCGCTGTCGAACATCTGTAGATACTGCAACGCCTCAGTGGTAGTCATGGTGCATCTGAAACGGCATCTGTAACCAGACAGCTTGGCAATAATCAGAAATCAAGTTTAGACTATTTCTCTGCACTGGAGAACACTAGTGTGTTTCTAGGACAGATGTCTGTGAATGTTCTCATTCATCCGGGTCATGGTTATCCAAAGGAGTTGAATCAAGTGCAGCTGGACTTGGTATATATCCGTGAAGATGTTTTGCCTCTCATCTAAGAGGCTTCCTCAGTTCGTGCCTTTCTGACTAGACCAAGCTAGTCTGACTGGCTGGTGATGAGACTCAGATATGTATCCTCTTTGGAGTCGTTATCAGAGGTATTGATATGTGTGGCTCTTTGTTTTCCGATGTTTAGCCACGCCCATCGTTATCAGCGCTATTGATGTGCATGGCTCTTTGTGAGCCGATGTTAAGCAGCGACGGTCGTTGGGGGTGTTAGTTTCGACTTCGTTAGTGCTCCATTCAGTGGTCATGAGTCATTGAAGCCGTTAGTGACCGACTGTTGTTCTTGGATCACGTGCAAATTACGAGCCACTATTTTGGCCCCTCGTGGTCGTTTTAGGTAGCGCTTATCATAACTTTTGGGGGTTTTTTTGTGCAATTGATCTCAAACTCATTTCAATGCAAATACATGCAATTTTAGAAGCATTCATGGAGATGCAGGTCTATCTTTTTTTCTCGCGAAGTTATTCAACTTTGAAAATCCAAAACCGTCAAAATGACTGCCTTAATAAGTGTCCTCACTGGTGACGGGGCACATGGGATGATGACTCCTGCTGCCAGCAAACTGTTAAATGCTGGTGTTATACCTATTACTGCCTCTGGTTTGAGTGGATATTGTGCCTGACATGGACGGTATGTGCTCATAGTATCTTTAGCAGGACAAAGAGGCATGACCATATCCCTCCTGTGCTTGCCTCCCTACACTGGCACACTTATATTTTGAATTGATTTTAAAATTTCATTGCTCACTTTTAAGGCTTTAAATGGTCTTGCTCCTACATACATTTCTGATTTACTGACCTGGTATAGGTCCTCTCGACCATGAAGATCCGCTGATGGAGCCCTGCTGGTATTTCCCAGGTCTTGGTTTGTTACAAACGGTGGTCGGGCTTTTACTGTTGGAGCCCCCACACTATGGACCTTCCTGTCCAACTAAGACAAAGCAAGTCTCTAGCTTCTTTTAAATCTCATCTTAAAACTTTTCTTTTGATGAGAGCCTTTACAAATGTTTGATATTTGTTTTTATTTATTTGTACTGTTTTTATTTTTACTCTTATTTGGTTTTACTCTTATTTTTGCCTTGTCTGGTTTTATTTCTTTGTAAAGCACTTTGTAACATTGTTTTAGAAAAGTGCCATATAAAAGTTATTAATATTATTATTATATGTCACAAAGATGGGTTCATCCACTTTAACTAACCCCACATCATAATTATCCATGGCCCATAAAATTTGTGGCACTCCTTGCAACTCAGGTGAGTCAACGGTTAACTGAGAGAAATCACACCCCCCCCCAAATTGAATTTACTGCTCTGTGCTAAATGCACAATCCGTGTCCCCATAAAAGTGCTCTGAAATGGGCATCTATATGCTTGCATTCGGGGTGAGAATTGCACTCCTTCTCCCCTATTCTCCCACACGTGGTCTTGTGAACACTGAGTGACCCACCGCCCTAAGTCCTTCCACTGGATGTCCCACGTTTTGTGTAGAGACCCATGTGGTGTTGAGTTATACTCCCAGTGGAGTTTGGCTACAGCGGGGGATGGCACAGCCATCAATGCACACATATCATCCCAATGCATCCAATCACTAGTCATAAAATCACTCTTTCCCTTGCCTGAACCAAACTTTCTCAAACTCCTTATCAACTCCTTCACTTACATTGGCTGTGACATGCTAATCAGATTTTTGCATGAACATGTGCTGTGGTGAAATGAGTGTTTAATATTTTAAGCAAATCGGAGGTTATCTGTCTTGGCCCTGACAGCGGCAGATCACATTGATAGATATGTCGAGTGGCTTGCCTCGCCTCACCCTAATTGTACATATTGACCTGGGATGTTTGTTACTCTAGTGACTTTAATTTCTTCAACGGTATAGTGCAATATCAAGCCCAATGTACACATCCGGAGTCAACTAAAACTGTTTTTTTTTTTTTCCTGTGACTTCTAAAATAATTTCGGGTAAAACCTCAAATCTACTCATTTTTGTCGAGTTGAATTTGACTTGGTGAGTCACGCTTCATCTTCGGTGTACACAATGTGTACGTGTCCAGTGGGTCCCTATTTCTTTCTTGGTTCGGTACAGTCTTTTGCCCAGTGGTCACGGGCCCCACAGTTCCAACATTTCTCATTTCAAGGGTCTGCATTGCGGGGTCCTCTACTCAGAGCTCGACCTCTGCTCCGAGGAGCACCACTGCACCCTCTGCTTCTCCCTCTGCCTCTGTTGGTGCTCTGCTGAGTCTGGAGCTGTGCCAGCTGTGCCATTTGAAGCTGATCAGTCAACCGAGCTTTGGCTCGTTGTGCTTTTGTCTCTGAGAGCTTCATATTTTTTCCAACATGGATGGCATGCTTGTGAACAGCAGCCAAATGTCCTCTATCCCAGCCCACAGTGTTTGCGTACCTGGTGGCTGATTTTTTTCGTCCATGCCATCCAGGAAACAGTTCTTGAGCTGCTGCTCATATGGGGAGTCATTTTGTTTATTCGGCAGGGCTTGTGGTGCTAGTCCGCTGTTTTCTCTGAAAACTTTGCTCAATCTGACTGTACTGCTACACCCAATGTGACTCTTGTCCTATATTAGGTTTTATAGCTAGCTAAACTCTCCCTTGCATCATATCCTCCAAGGAACAGACCAGTGTTGTATATGGACGGGATTTAATAACAAGGAAGTGTGACACTGAAAATAAACATACAGAAAAGCATACATCAGTATACAATACAAAATAGCTTACTCCATCTAGAGTTACAGTTAGGATAACTAATCCTCTATTTTTCAGGAAACAAAGGTAAGTATAAAACTAACATTGTCTTTGCAGGAATAAAATGTAAGTTTTAACTAATCAGGTATAGCATTGAACACTGTATTTACGCTAGCATCAAAAGTATAGCCCGAATGCCATCATTAAAATGTGCTGTCATACATGTTACCAAAATTATACAAACTGTAGCAAATATGTAAAAAAATACTTCAAAATAAAGATTCTAGCCATGATGGATAATAGCTTTACTTACAGATATTGCCACTCAAAGGGGTAGAAACTAGGTGGTGGCTAATGATGGAGCATGAATATTGCTGTGTTGTCACACCATTTTCTTGTTGTCACAGGAAAAGGAAGTAGCTGAAACTGTGGTACTTATCTATGCCACTAGAAGGCAAAAGGCTCAAGATACTGGAACTATGCCCCTAGTGGTAGGAGGGCTCTAAAAATAAAGGAAACTGGTCCATTACACTGACTAAAAATTCAGCCACAGTCTCGCCAGGCTGCTCTTTGCAATCTTTTGTTATCCCCCATCTTATGGTGGCTGGGAAATTGTCTCTCATTCTGCCACAGGGTCCCGCCACATGGCACTGATAATCAGCATTGTCTGCCCAGTTATAATGGTGAGTTTCATCCTCGACTGTATCCGCCTGGTATGATGGTGGGGCAGTCACTGGGCTTCGTGTGACAGGCTCTGCTACTACAGCCAGCTGTTTTCGGGCCTCTTGATGTAGACAGGCAGGCTGCTGTTGGTCTGCGTCAGGAAGGAGAGCCAGGTCTTTGATTATTTGCCCCCCATATCTCTTTTCACTATACTTTTGCCTATTTCTTTTCTTTACCTCCTCTTTCCACATCAGAAACTCTTTCCAAACTACTTTACTTTTACCTTTTTCTCTTTCATATTTTTCCATCTTATCCTGCAGGGTTTTTTTTTTTTTACAGTTGATTTACACTAAAACTACCACTTTTCCCACATTGAAATCTGTTTACAGGATTCATCACCATGTTTTTCACATAATTTTCAAACATTCTGACAGACAACACTTGTCAGTTAAAATTTGCTTTGGTTTTCCCCCATTCTGTTATCCTGTAGTGACTCTTTTACCTTGGACATTTCCTAAGCCTGACATTCAATTGACATTATTCATTTTTTCTTTTGCCAGTCAGTTGTCACCCCTAAGTGAATGTCATTACCTTCAGATGTCTTCCCGTGGTCTTCATTACTGTATCCTCATTTAGATAAAAAGCCGTTTCACACAATTCCTTTCCCCACAATCTCACAGACAGTCTCATCTCACCCCGGGAGCCAGATACGAGCTGTCCTCGGGGGGGGTAGACTTCCTGGGTCTTAGGCAATTTTTTCAATCCCTCACCAGACTGGTCAACCAGATTTAATCCGTGCAGAAAGTGGCAGTAGATATCCTTTGAATTGATTGCTTAACGTTTCACCGAGGACTACCCATGTGAACCTTATCTTATGGGATGAGGCCTTCACACAATAACAACAGTGACTCAGCCCGCCAGGGCTCCTGTGTCTTCAAATGCAGAAATCTAGGGTGTGTGTGTGTGTGTGTGTGTGTGTGTGTGTGTGTGTGTGTGTGTGTGTGTGTGTGTGTGTGTGTGTGTGTGTGCCCATGTAATGTAAGGTTGACGGTAGGGGTTTGCTTTCAGAAACTCTAACTGATATTTACTATTCATACTAAGTTTTAGGAAATTATTAACCATAGAACATTTCCAAATCTCCCTTTTCGTACAGTGTGATTATTATGGGGAAAAAACATGTTTGGATGACATCACAGGCCACATTGGTAGAGGTACCACCCAGTTAACTGTACTGTTTTATGGACTGCTCTTTGTTCTGTATACCCTCATCTCCCGAGGACCTTGGATTAAGCAGGTATAGATAATGGATGGATGGCTTAAATGTACGTGTAAAAGTTGCATTGGAGAATGCTTGTTTTGATTACAGGGAGCAAATTTGATTCAGCAAGTGAAGTATCCATTTTGAAGGAGTGCCCTTACTTCACTATATTTGGGCACTTTCATTGCCAGTCTCATGGGAGGCGAGGGGGATAATTTAATGTTAGCTTGCCACTGATATGAGCTAACTGCATGTGTGATTCTTTTTTTCTTTTTTTTTAAAATAAATTTATTTCTAGTTTTTCCCCTTATCCCACCCGATTAACCCAATGGCATATGGCCGGAACTCTTGTCAAATAACTCCCCTGGCTCACGTTTCCACAGGAAGGAGATAGTTGTAACACCAGCTTCCTTCAAACTCGTGTCAGCTGCTCTTGCTATTTTACACGCTGAAGCCTTGCATGGATTGCATCACCTTCAGGCCGCGAAGGAGGCGTAGGGAGAATGCTTTCAGTTGCTTGGCTGTAGGCGCCCGGGTGAGCCAGAGGGGTTGCTGGAGAACGATGAGTCCCCGAACACTACACCCACTATCCCTTGAGTAAGGGTGGCCTAATGAATGCCTTACCCCGTGGACGCTCTGGCCGTGAACGGTTACGGCGAGTCTGGGATACGAACCTCCCAGCCACATGACGAGTGGGTTGCAAGAACGGCGGTTTATTCCGCTCGGCCACCAGAGCGGCGCATGTGTGATTCTATGTTTTTGGTTGACTATCACACCATTAACATGCATGACTGTGTGTCTGTTTTCTCCAGATGAAACGGAGTATGAGTACAGTGGGAGTGAGGAAGAGGACGAAGAAAGAGACATAGGAGAGCCTAGGTAGGATTGCTAAAACTACTTCTTGTTTGGTCCACTGCTCCCGTAAGGGGTTTACAACTGTTCTCTGCATCTTCCTCTCTCACACCAACCACCTGCATGTCCTCCCTCACCACATCCATAACCCTAGGATTACTAGAACTACAACTATGATTAATAACAACAACAATAAGACGAAAAAAGAAGAACGCTGATTATTACTACTTACGCTACAACTGTTTTACTAATTCTACTACAACTGTGACTGCATTTATTCGAGGATGTAAGACTCTCCGGTACATATGGAGCAGCCAACAGCCAGCCACAAGTTTCTTTTGGGTAGATTTTAACATGTGCGGAGGGAGGCTCACACTGTTTGCGCCAGATCTTTTCAGTCTTTTATGCTTTTATCTGTTTTCATTTATATATTCTTATTATTGTTATTCATCAATGACAATGCCTGCTTTATTTATTTTTCATTTTAATATCTATACATTGTCATCTTGTTGGGTACCTTTTAGAATCAGAATACTTTATTCATCCCCGAGGGGAAATTTATTTTTATCTTAAGAAGCAATTTGTTACCAAGTTTAGATAATTGCTATATAGATCAACCATCTGAAGAAAAATGACCCTTGATAAAAAATGAATGCTCACCAGAAATCGAGGGGGGGTGCTTTTAAGGGGATGCTTGGTAACATAATATTGTATGATTCACTTATAGCGGGGGTAAATGATCCTGGGTGGAAGTTAGCAAGAGCTAGCTACTATGTTTTGAAGACATCCTGTAAAAGACTCTGCCCCCTCCCCTCGCGTCTGCTTAAGAACCTTGTGAACGCACAAACTGATTGACAGCAAGTAGAGACCAATGGAGATGCCAGCTTCCAAAGAACTCTCCTGATTGGCTGATAAAGAGTGGGTACAGAGACTTTTTATGTTTCTGTTTACAGTGTCAAGGGCAGCCACAGAGAAACGATTTTTTTTCTCGGGGCATCTACTTACATAATAGCTCTCAGGATGTAGCACGAGACTTTAACCAAATCTTTTAGAAAGCGCTCTAGATTAAAATTGCTGACTGACACTTCAAGATAATGACCTATTTTTTTTTTAATGAATATAATGCACACCAGTTTAGATCAGATGTCACTTGAAAGTTTAGTGGTGTGACTCAAGGGATTCATTTCACCTTTGTTTCTCTAACTGCTCCCACAGCTCCATCATCAACATCCCCGGGGAGTCCACCCTGAGGCGGGACTTCCTGCGCCTCCAGTTGGCCAATAAGGAGCGATCGGAGCGGAGGCAGCAGCTAGAGCAACAGCAGAATGAGGAGCACAAGCGCCAACTACTGGCAGAGAGGCAGAAACGCATCGAGGAACAGAAGGAGCAGAGGAGACGTCTGGAAGAGGTACGGAGATGAGATGCAAATTCTCACGTTGTTCACTTAATTGACCTTGATTTAGCCAGGAAAGGTTTGCCATGCATGTAGATGGGTTGTTTATGTGTTGTTGTAATTGTAATACAATTTAATGTGTAACTATGATGTGTTTCCCGCTCACAGTTGTTCTAAAAAACTCTAAGTCTGACGATGTGACTAGCTACAAAGGATATCTTGTAGTGTAATATAAAGTCAGTTTACATGTAATGTACAGTAATGCATGATTATATGACACTTTTGTGACACATTTGTCACACATGTAGGTGTGTCGTTTGCATGTTATTGTATATACTCTATATAATATGTACTTTAATGTGTGACTATGCCACGTGACACAGTTGCAGAAAAATCCTCTATTTAAGTCTAAAAGATGTTGATAGTCATCAAGTATATTTCATCCAAAAGATAATGGCTCTGTTGTATGTACAGCGGTGCTTGAAAGTTTGTGAACCCTTCAGAATTTTCTATATTTCTGCATAAATATGACCTAAAACATCATCAGATTTTCACACAAGTCCTAAAAGTAGATAAAGAGAACCCAATTAAACAAATGAGACAAAATATTATACTTGGTCATTTAGTTCTTGAGGAAAATGATCCAATATTACATATCTGTGAGTGGCAAAAGTATGTGAAACTTTGCTTTCAGTATCTGGTGTGACACCCCCCGTGCAGCAATAACTGCAACTAAACGTTTCTGGTAACTGTTGATCAGTCCTGCACATAGGCTTGGAGGAATTTTTTTTTTTCTATAAATTTTATTTCTGATTTTTTTCCCTTTTTCTCCCCCAATTTAGTGGCCAATCGATCCCTATTTTAATTCAAACACTCACCCTCGTACTGCATGCATTCGTCAACTGCGTCTCTCCAGCCGGCAGTCTCGAAGGAGACGCCTCGCCACTTTCGTGACAAGGCGGATCCAGGCCGAACCACTGCTTTTTCCGACACACACAGACGCATTCATGTGACGAACACAAGCTGACTCCACCTCCCTCCCGAAGACAGCGTTGCCAATTATTGCTGCGTCATCGAGTCCGGCCATAGTCGGATCTGACGAGACCGGGGCGCGAACCCGACACAAAGCCGATGCTTAGACCGCTACACCACCGCGGACCCAGCTTGGAGGAATTTTGCCGATTCCTCCGTACAGAACAGCTTCAACTCCGGGATGTTGGTGGGTTTCCTCACATGAACTGCTCACTTCAGGTCCTTCCGCAACATTTCGATTGGATTAAGGTCAGGACTTTGACTTGGTCATTCCAAAACATTAACTTTATTCTTCTTTAACCATTCTGTGGTAGAACGACTTGTGTGCTTAGGGTCGTTGTCTTGCTGCATGATCCACGTTCTCTTGAGATTCAGTTCACGGACAGGTGTCCTGACATTTTCCTTAAGTCTTCACTGGTATCATTTGGAATTCATTGTTCCATCAATGATGGCAAGCCGTCCTGGCCGAGATGCAGCAAAACGGGCCCAAACCATTATACTACCACCACGATGTTTCACAGATGGGATAAGGTTCTTGTGCTGGATTGCAGTGTTTTCATTTCTCCAAACATAACGCTTCTCATTTAAACCAAAAAGTTCTATTTTGGTCGCATCCGTCCGCAAAACATTTTTCCAATAGCCTTCTGTCTTGTCCACGTGACCTTTAGCAAGCTGCAGACAAGCAGCAATGTTCTTTTTGGAGAGCAGTGGCTTTCTCCTTGCAACCTTGCCATACACAACATTTTTGTTAAGTGTTCTCCTGATGGTGGACTCATGAACATTAACATTAGCCAATGTGAGAGAGGCCTTTAGTTGCTTAGAAGTTACCCTGGGTTCCTTTGTGACTTGGCCGACTGTTACACGCCTTACTCTTGGAGTGATCTTTGATGGTCGTCCACTCCTGGGGAGGGTAACAATGGTCTTGAATGTCCTCCATTTGTACACAATCTGTCTGACTGTGGATTGGTGGAGTCCAAAGTCTTTAGAGATGGTTTTGTAACCTTTTCCAGCCTGATGAGCATCAACAACGCTTTTTCTGAGGTCCTCAGAAATCTTTGTTCTTGCAATGATACACTTCCACAAACATGTGTTGTGAGGATCAGACTTTGATAGAACCCTGTTTTTTAAATAAAACAGGGCGCCCACTCACACCTGATTGTCATCCCATTGCTTGAAAACACCTGACTCTAATTTCACCTTCAAATTAATTGCTAATCCTAGAGCTTCACATACTTTTGCCACTCACAGATATGTAATTTTGGATCATTTTCCTCAATAAATAAATGACCAAGTATAATATTTTTGTCTCATTTGTTTAATTGGGTTCTCTTTATCTACTTTTAGGACTTGTGTGAAAATCTGATGATTTTTTAGGTCATATTTATGCAGAAATCTAGAAAATTCTGAAGGGTTCACAAACTTTATAGCACTACTGTAGGTGTGCAAGAGACGCAGCATTGACAGTGCTAATACAAGTGCAATTATTAGTGCTGGCTCTGTCTGTCTTGTCAATGCTGGTAGGTGTGCTGGTACACCTGGTACACCTAAATCCAACATAGCCATAAATGCAATTAGCTGCAGCTGTGTTTATCCTGCCAAGCTCGCATCATGAAGACCAGCTTGCCATGTTTTAATCTTTACAGGGTTTTTAACCTATCAGCAAAATCACTAAAATTTTAAGGGTTAGTTCCTCTTTAAATATGACAAAGCTGTGTCCAGATTCCAAGAAGAACCCACACGAACAGGATTTTAGCTTTTCCTTTTTTCTTTCTCTGCCGCCAACAGCAACAGAGGCGGGAGCGGGAGCTGAGGAAACAACAGGAGAGGGAGCAGAGGAGGCGTTACGAGGAGATGGAGCAGCTCCGCAGGGAGGAGGAGAGGAGGCACGCCGAGAGAGAACAGGTTAGAGTAGGAAGACTCTTATGGAAAGGCTCCATACTCTCCTGTCTGCAAGGGTTGACAGCTTGGCCCGTCTCAGTGTCACTAAAAGTCGCTTCCTGCCTCACTGTGTAACCCCTTAAGCTTCTTTCTCTCGTTTTGTACGGGTGAGAACGTCGCATCAAACACAACGCTGGTAAATTGTCTCACTGGCAGATGTACAGACTTTGAAGCAATATAAATGAGGAACACAACATTTTCTCTGATACATTCTCAGTGACATTTGTCTGCCCTTAGTGTCTTATATGATCTAACAGGTTGTGATTATGTCCTTCGTGTCATTTCTCCAGTCCACCAAGCAGCACTTGTTTACTAAAACTTGAACTTTTACAGCTGTTTCACCTGTTATTCATTCATTGTCTTGCATCAGCAGTGGCACGAGCTAGAAAGCATATCAGTTTGAAAGGATGAGATTTTATTGAGATAAGTGGTGCATGGTGGATTTGAAGATTGCAGACAATTCAGAAATTTGCCCCAAGTGAGGGAAAGTCTAATGCTGCGTTCCATTCAAAGTCAGAGGTCGGAATTTCCCAGTTGAAATTTCTGAAGTCTGACCTCCAACCGTTTCAGGTGCACGACACCAAACGTAAACAAAAAACATGGCTGACCGTGAAAAACTGGTGTCTTTGTGGCAGGCGTATATGCACATTCTTTTTTTTTTGGATTCCCATCCCACCCCATTTTCACCCAAATTGTACTTGGTCAATTACCCCACGTTTCCGAGCCATCCCGGACGCTGCTCCACCCCCTCTGCCAATCCAGGGAGGGCTTCAGCCTACCACATCCCTCCTCTGGGACATGTGGAGTCGCCAGCTGCTTCTTTTCACCATACAGTGAGGAGTTTCACCAGGGGGACGTAGCATGTAGGAGGATCACGCTATTCCCCCAGTTCCCCCTCCCCCCCAAACAGGCGCCCCGACCGACCAGAGGAGGCACTAGTGCAGTGACCAGTACATATACCTGCCTGCAGACGGCCAATTGTGTCTGTAGGGCCGCCCGACCAAGCCGGAGGTAACACAGGGATTGAGCACACATTCTTCACTGACCCAATGACAGAAATTACGTTACTGGTTAACTGTGTTCCCCGTCTAGCTACATCCGGTAGATCATCTGCAAAAGTCAGTAAATGTTGTATATTTCCTAATGTTTACACTTTTTTTTCTGATTTTTTTTTTCCTTTTTCTCCCAATTTAGTGGCCAATCGATCCCTATTTTAATTCACACACCCACCCTCGTACTGCATGCGTTCGCCAACTGCATCTCCCCAGCCGGCAGTCTCGAAGGAGATGCCTCGCCACTTTCGTGACAAGGCGACTCCAGGCCGAACCACTGCTTTTTCCGACACACCCAGAGACTCATTCATGTGACGAACACAAGCCGACTCCGCCCCCCTCCCGAAGACAGCGTTGCCAATATTGCTGCTTCATCGAGTCCGGCCATATTCGGATCTGACGAGACCGGGGCGCGAACCCCAGTCCCCAGTAGGCAACTGCATCGACATAAAGGCCGATGCTTAGACCGCTACACCACCGCGGACCCCTACACTTTCTTTTTTGAATAACTTTTGTGCAGAGAAATAACTTCCAGAGACTTGTGTACCGTAATCAGCTGCCTAATAACATTGGCGACATATTTTGACATCAATCTACATACAGAATAGGTGTTACTATATGATAGTATGTAATATTTTAATTAAATGCAGGCAAATGTACTTTACGTCGCCTTTTAGTTGATGGTTTACCATTTACACTGTTCGCCTCCATGGGTCTCCGCGAAGTCGGGGTAGATGGATTTGCCCCAAGTTTACAAGTAGGAACTCCCAACTTTGAGTGGCGTTCCATTGTACTTTTTCTGGCAGGAGGTCGGAAAATCTCGATTTCCGAGTTGTGTGGATCACAGCAATAGTGTCGCACTCTGGCACTGAGTTAGACTTGCTCTTTAAAAGAAAGCGAGAACTGCACATACAGTGACGATAGTATATTTTAGCAGAACATCAACACCACATATCCAGGCTTATCCAACAAGGAAGGTAGGGGGCACTCATAATGACTTATTTTTAGCCCACACTGCAAGACCTTCTTTCAGCGCTATGCTGTATCTTTCAGATGAGAAATTCTTTATCTTCCCACATGCTTATCTTTACTTACTGTTAACCAGCAACTCTATCTCTTCACCTTTCTTTGCATTTCTTCTCTGTCGCTCACGTAATTCCTACTTCTTTTTGTCTCTGTCACTAAATCCTCCTTAATCTGTTCATGTGGAACCTTTCTGTTTTTCTGGTTTCTTCCTTGGCTTTTTTTCCCCACTTCCTGTCCTGATGACCTCACTCGTTGCCTGGGCTGCGATTTGCCTCTCTCCTGTCTTGCTGCCATCTGATTGGCTGCTCTTTGGCCGGCCGCGGTGCTTTGTTAGGAGTATATCCGAAGACAGTTAGAGGAGGAGCAAAGGCAGCTGGAGATTCTACAGCAACAGCTCCTGCAGGAGCAGGCCTTACTTCTGGTATCCTTACACACACACACACACACACACACACACACACACACACACACACACACACACACACACACACACACACACACACACACACACACACACGTGTACATGCACATACATGTACAAACACAGAAACTAAAACATACATGTACTTTCTCGTGCACAAATACACAAACTAAAGAACACGCATAATACATACACATAAACGCAAATTAAACCACACATACACATGCGCACACATACATACACACTCTAAAACACACGCTTTTACATTTATATCTATCATATATATATATAAACCACCCTGTGATGGCTGTCCAGGTGCTGCCCAGTGACTGCTGGGATAGGCTCCGGCATCCCCTCGACCCTGAGAGCAAGATGGGTGGTTTAGATAATGGATGGATGGATATATATACACACACACACACATACACACACAAACAGACACTCAAATCCCAGCAATGGCAACAGAAGTCCTTGTCAACAGTTTTAGATGTCTGACGGCAGTATTATCAGTGTCTGTGCTGTTACAGAACCTGCCGGTCATTTAGATCATTGATCACACATAACCTCAAGTGTCATTTACTTGCACAAAACACGAATCTGCCTTGTCGTACAGAACCCAGACACAGATGTACGCATCACCTCACATGCATGTTTGACCTCTCTGCTTACAAGCTTGGCAAACACCAACAAACCGGTCAGTCAGACAGCAAACCAGGTGACATATATGTCAGTCAGAAGGTAACCCTCCTGATATTATGTTTTTGCTTTATCGCTCATTCTGGACCTGGCATCCTTACACCAGAATTCATAAGTGTCAAAACTGGTCACCCAAGTTTTCAAACTGTCACTGGGCCCTCCCAAGCAATCCCGCATTTCTTTATTTTTTATTTTTTGGCTTTTTCTCCCTTTTTCTCCCAGTTGTATTTGGCCATTACCCCGCTCTTCCCGAGCCGTCCTGGTCACTGCTCCCCCCCCTCTGCCAATCCGGGGAGGGCTGCAGACTACCACATGCCTCCTCCAATACATGTGGAGTTGCCAGCCGCTTCTTTTCACCTGACAGTGGGGGACATAGCACGTGGGAGGATCACGCTATTCCCCCCAGTTCCCCCTCCCCCACAAACAGGCGCCCCGACCGACCGACCAGAGGAGGTGCTAGTGCAGTGACCAGGACACATACCCACATCCAGCTTCCCACCCGCTGACACGGTCAACTGTGTCTGGAGGGACGCCCGGCCAAGCTGGAGGTGTAACAGGGATTCGAACCGGCTATCCCCGTGTTGGTAGGCAACGGAATAGACCGCCACGCCACCCAGACGCCCCTAGCAGTCCCACATTTAATAAAACATCTTGTGTCCCCTCATCTACGATAGCCCAGAGTTATGGAATAATTAACATTAAGATTTTACTTTTAAAAGACAAACTTAATATTGAAATTGAAACCACTGAGTTATTTCACTTGAAATGTATTACTCTGAAAACTATGAAGCTCAAATTTATTGGTTTTGGCAGAAAAAAAGGGCTCAGTTTATTATTGTGCCTTGCCAACATTTTTCTGATTGATAGTATATTGATGCCAAGTCTACTTTTTGATCACATATAAACAGCACAAACCACTTCGAGGAGCTCCATGATTCTTCCTGGTCGCCCTCCTCTTTCTTGGATCACATGACTGACATGCTGTGCTCTGATTGGCCACAAGTCAGCTTGATCGCATTCAGGCTTGATTGTCTATACTGTCCTCAGTAGCCCTCATTGAAGTAGAGTTTTTCTGATTGCAAGAAGGCAGCATGGTGACACAGTGGTTAGCACGGTCACTTCACAGCAAGATGGTCCTGGGTTTGAGCCCAGGGGTAGTCCAACCTTGGGGGTCATCCTCTGTGTGGAGTTTGCATTTTCTGCCCATGTCTGCGTGGGCTTCCTCTGGGTGCTCCGGTTTCCTCCCACAGTCCAAAGACATGTAGGTCAGGTGAATCGGCTGTACTAAATTGTCCATAGGTGTGTGGGGGTGGGGGGGGGTCTCCCCGCCTGCCGACCAACGACTGCTGGGATAGGCTCCAGCATCCTGCGACCCTGAGAGCAGCATAAGCAGTTTGGATGATGGATGGATGGATGATTGCAAGACTTGATGTTTCATAGTTGAATTTTAAAGAGGTGAATTTAAAAACCAATAAAAGTCAGACACATGTTCATTAAAGTAAAATATTTTAATTCTATTCAGTGGTGTTTAAATTTCAATATTAAGTAGTCAATGGCTTTCCAAAATCAAATCTTACTTAAGGTATTTTATTTGCTTGCATACTGTGTCTTTCTACTAAAAGGACACTTATGGGGTGGTGACACTCTGACACATCAGTTTAAAAGCTGCGTCTCTAAATTGACACGTAAATGGGGAGAATGTCGGCGTAACTAGAATTTCTTAGGGGAACATCTGGGTCTGTCATCATTTCTTATGTTCATCAAGGACATTTTGCAGGTCCACTTGCAAAGTGGTATGTCTAAAAGTGGCATCTGTCCTCCAAACATGATTGACAGCATGGATTAGAACATGCTTTAAAGTATAGAAGGCAGTCTTAACCTCTTGGTTGATAAATAATACCAGTTATTGTATGTCTGCTATTTCCTTCCCAACCGATGACTTCTTAATTTTCTATCTCATCTTAAATATCTCTTTGTTTTCACGTCTTTGCATGTGTGTGTGTTTTCAGGAGTACAAGAGGAAGCAGATAGAGGAACAGCGGCAGGCTGAGCGGCTCCAGAGACAGCTGCAGCAGGAGAGAGCCTACCTGGTGTCTCTCCAACAGCAGCAGCAGCAGGAGACTCCTCGGCCTCCTCAGGACAAGAAGCAGCTGTACCACTACAAAGACCAGGCCCCCAGCAACAACGACAAGCCTGCCTGGGCCAAAGAGGTACCCAGCATATTGGTAACCCAATACCACTGAATGCTAGCAAAACTGGTTCTTGTGGGGCATCCAGGTAGCATAGCAGTCTATTCCGCTGCCTACCAACATGGGGATCGTCGGTTCGAATCCCCGGGTTACGAACTGCTTGGTTGGGCATCCCTACAGACACAATTGGCCGTGTCTGCGGGTGGGAAGCCGGATGTGGGTTTATGTCCTGCTCGGTCGGGGCGCCTGTTCGTGGGAGAGGGGGAACTGGGGGGAATAGCGTGATCCTCCCACACGCTACGTCCCTCTGGTGAAACTCCTCACTGTCAGGTGAAAAGAAGCGGCTGGCGACTCCACATGTATCGGAGGAGGAATGTGGTAGTCTGCAGCCCTCCCCGGATTGGCAGAGGGGGTGGAGCAGCAACCTGGATGGCTTGGAAGAGGGGGTTAATTGGCCAAGTACAATTGGGGAGAAAAAGGGGGGGGGGCTAGTACTTGTAAAGATGCAGATAATGACACTGGTAGTAAGGGTGTTTGGAACATCATATGATTTCATGATGTCAGAAAGCTCTTTTCAGATGTTTGGATTGGGGCGTAGTGCATTCGAACTTTCCAAAGCCGACATTTTGAAGTCTACGCCTACTGAGGTGGCTGGCTTAGGTGTGTAAATGGGATAGAAGTTTGTGTGACGACACGTCATACAAACTAGTTCATTTGAAGCATATGGAAACCTCTATACTCACATCACCACTACCAATAAAACTACTACTACTTGTATTACTGTTACTACTACGACATTTACTCCTGCTAAGGCGATATGTACACTCGAGAGTTAACGTAAAAAAATGGTGGATAGATGTGAGTAATAATGAAGTCGGACAGCTCAGTTACAACAGAGAGAAGTGACTGATCTCTGGATGACTGAAGGTCTGTTCACACCTGGCATTAAAATGCGTCATGGTTGATCCTATCACAAATAGACAGCTCTTAAGTACAGGTATGAATGCACCCAAGATGCATTGAGGACGCATTGCCCTGATTTGTATATTTATTTATTTTGCCTGGAAAGAAGGGAACACACTCACGCGTGCACACACACACACACACACACACACACACACACGATCACAAGGAAGCCGACCTTGGTTACAGCCAAACTTGTGTGTGCATAGAAACCAAGGCGAGCGTGTGCAAACATAGTCGGACAGAGAGGTATGTGTGTGCAAACAAGCACACACCCACTGAATCACAGAATAGCATGTCCGTAAATCACACAAGCAAACACAGAAACGCACACACGGACCAACTACAAGACCTCTGACAACGACGTCCCTAAACCACATGGAAGGATGGAGCTTTTAAACACACACACACACACACACACTGCGTTGTTGGCCGGTGGGACTGGAGAAACTAACGGTGTGTGTGAGTTGTGTGTGTTAAGGGACCTACCCTTTTATCTGCCCGCCCCGTCTGAGGAATTCAGAGACACTCGTTTTCTTCTGTTTATTTAATTAAAAAAAATGTCTTTTTTGTGTTTTAGGTGCAGTAATGAAATAATTCAATTTTTTCCCATGTGATGTTTCAATGTGCTAGATTCATTCCAAAATGAGGTGTTTGGAAAAACAAAAACAAAACTGCCAATTAAATGATTCCTGGGCCACCTTAAGACTACCTTCATTTATCATGATAAGAACAAGATTAACTTTTGTATGCCAGTAAACTTTAAGTAATTGAGTTTTGTCTAAACTGAATGAACAGCATTTTGGAATGAACCTCTTCCACTAAATAAGTATTGGGTGCTCATGTGTGTTTGATTTGTCAGCACTGTTTGTACTGTGGCCTTTAACGTTTGCTGGTTGTAAACACCTTGCTCTCCAGGTGATGCGTCGAGCCCAGAGCAACTCGCCTCGCATCCCCCCCAAGAAGCACCACTCCTTCAACCTCCCGCGAGACCCCATGCTGTCCAACCTCCTCCGACTTCCTGGTTACAAACCTCGGCCCCGCCCCCCTTCCTACCCCGCCCATGGCAGTCCCTCCAGGCATAGTTTCCGCCGTTCGGACCAAGTCAATGTCCCTCGAATCCGTGTGATCTGTGCCCCCAACCCTAACCCCGCCCTCGACTCCTCTCAGCCAGTCGTCATGCGCAGGCGGAGTCCCGCGAAGAGCTCGGACTCCAGGGGACGGAGCCCCGGACGCCGGGTCAGTCGGGGGAGATATGGAGCATCCCTCCCCTCTTACTGCCCAATGTTTTCTTTTCCTTTATCTCCCTCGCTTTTGGTTTCCCATTCATTAGTACTGTCTGTCTCTCTCTCTCTCTCTCTCTCTCTCTCAGCTCACTAATTCTGGCAGGTGGAAGGATTCCCTCTGGTACTTTGTCATGCTGTAGTGTCTTCTCTTTCTCTCCTCCCGGGTTTTTTTTTTCTTTTTCAATCCTGTAGCTGGTGCCTTGATCAAGAGTGATTTACGGTGGCTGAACGGTTTGGGGTTCGCTGCCTTGCTCTGAGAAACTTTGTCAGGATTTAATTTCCTGCTTGTGGACACTAACCACTCATCAATTGATCTCTCTCTCTCTCACCTCCAGGTCGCACTGCAACCTTTCTCTGCCTCTCTCTCGCTCTCTCTCTCTCTCTCTAGACATCACGGGCATACAGACGGTCATACATGAAGAGTTTTTTTCCTAAATGAAATGATTAAACCGTTTCAGATAATTGGGACTTAATGAGATAAAACAAACTGTACCCCTGAACAAGCAACATGGAGATGAGTGAATGATACTGAGCAGACGTGTTCAGTTGAGTCGTGGTGGAGCAGAGGACCAGCGATGGCAGTGAACACGTCGGGATTCTCTGTGCTTTTATGACAGGGAACCTCATAAGAGGATTTATTTTCCCCCACAGTGCGTAGTCATTACATTTCAGAGACGAACTCTTCATATCTGCCGTCTGTTTTGATGTGTAGTCACGGCTTCCCCCCCCCCGGATTTTAAAAACGTGTAATTCTCTCCTTCTTTCCAAGTTTCAAACTAATGACCTTCGCTGCTGCTCTTTAAGGAACCGCTGACACTCTCCATTCGGAAGTCATGGAATGATGTCTGGAATGTTCTGGAATCATTCACCTCCATTCCAGACGGCTTCCGGCTCTGGTCCTGGAACTGTTTAGGTCTAACTAGGGTGACCAGACGTCCCACTTAATGTTGTCCTGCACAGCATTTTTGCCCTTTGTCTTACGTCCCCATATTGAGATGATAATAACAAAAGTACACGTTTCTCCATTTAAACAGGACACAATCCATTTTTATTGTGCTCATCTCTCTATTTCCTGTTTAGATGTCTCCGCTATCTCATGTCCCAGACTTTGATTGGTCGTAAATCAACTGTTACAACCCCGGCTCATTATTTACCGTTGATCTTGTTTGTAACTTTTTATTTTGTGTAGCACAATATGTGCTATTCAAGCATATTATACATTGACATGTGCCAACTAGTGGGCCAGAGTGTAACTGCATAGACGTGTCTCTTAAGCCTGATTATATCAAAGGTTTATACCTTTTTGTGTTGGCAACCCATAAAGAGAGGACCTTATAATTCTGTCCCACATTATCTCCCATAATGCATTTGGACTGTTAACATTTGGTCACCCTAGTTGGAACAACCCACTGGGTCCAGAGATGGTTTATTTTTTTACTGTTGAATGATTTAGCTACTACTGCTACTACTACTACTTTCGGCTGCTCCAATTAGGGGTCGCCACAGCTGATTGATGATAATCGGATCATCTGATGATCATCTGATGATCATCTGATGATCTGATGATGATCACATCTGATGATGATGTTGAATGATATATGAAATGTGACATTTTTTCAGATAAAAGATATTAATTTAGTAATTTTGGTTGTGAAATCAAGTGACACATAGCCACCTCCAAGCATATTTCAATAGGTCAAAAAGGGAAAAGTAAAGAAAGAAGAGATATGCTAAAGTTAATTTCTCTCTTTCTTTCTTTGGTTGTTAGTTTGACCAAATACAGGTTAAAGGTCCACATTTGAAGTCAGAGCTGGTCTGTGCTAGTTTTATTCTAAACCCAAGCTGTGTAAAAGTACACACTCACATGTAAACACTCCTTCTTGTACACAAATACACACTCACTGGTACATACACACACACCAACACACTCAACCCAGTCCTCGTGGACCTCCTCTACTGCTTGCTTTCTGTTCCACCAGGTGGTTAATCACACTTACCTGTTGTGATTAGATGGCTGGAGATCCTGACAACAGATGAATGTGATGAACATTCTGGTAGAAGAGAAAACCAGCGTCCGGGTAGCGTGGCGGTCTATTCCGTTGCCTACCAACACGGGGATCTCCGGTTCGAATCCCCGTGTTACCTCCGGCTTGGTCGAGTGTCCTTACAAACACAATTGGACGTGTCTGCAGATGGGAAGCCAGATGTAGGTGTGTGTGCTGGTCGCTGCACTAGTGCCTCCTCTGGTCGGTCAGGGCGCCTGTTCAGGGGGGAGGGGGAACTGGGGGGGAATAGCGTGATCCTCCCACACGCTACGTCCCCCTTGCGAAACTCCTCACTGTCAGGTGTAAAGAAGCAGCTGGCGACTCCACATGTATCGGAGGAGGCATGTGGTAGTCTGCAGAGGGGGTGGAGCAGCGACCGGGATGGCTCAGACGAGTGAGGTAATTGACCGGATACAATTGGGGGGAGAAAGGGGGGGGGGGTCCAAAAAAAGAGAAAAGAAAACTGGCAGTACTGGGTTTCCCTGAGAACTGAGTTGAGAACCACTGTACTAAGGCATATTTAAGGCAGTTCTCTAGACTGCCCTCTGTTGGTCACTAGTGGAATGATGTAGGCCAACGGCAGCTGTTTACATCTCTCATTGTGCCTCCCTTAGGAGACACACACACATATACACACACACACACACACACACACAAAGTTGCCATGCATTTAGACACTCACACATATGCACACAAGAGAAACATACTTCACATGTAGGTCTGCCCTTATCATATAATTCAGGTTTTTCCATGAAGTTGTGCATAAGGGAATCCACCCATTGCACGCACACACACTCACAAACAAACATGCACGTACACACAAGAGCACAAACACGCGGGCACACATGGTCACACACAAAAAATCAAGCACTTGCACACAGAAAGACAGATAGACAAATACACACTCACACTTACACTGATAAAGTTCAAGTGAAACATCCAGCATTTGTTAAAAAATAACTTGGGGGCATCTGGGTGGCATGGCAGGCAATTCCGTTGCCTACCAACATGGGTATCGCCAGTTCGAATCCCCGCATTACCTCCAGCTTGGTCGGGCGTCCCTACAGGCACAGTTGGCCGTGTCTGCAGGTGGGAAGCCGGACGTGGGTATGTGTCCTGGTTGCTGCACTAGCGCCTCCTCTGGTCGGTTGGGACTCCTGTTCATGGGGGATGGGGAACTGGGGGGGAATAGTGTGATCCTGCCACGCGCTACGTCCCCCTGGCGAAACTCCTCACTGTCAGGTGAAAAGAAGCGGCTGGTGACTCCACATGTATCGGAGGAGGCATGTGGTAGTCTGCAGCCCCCCCCCCCCCGGATCGGCAGAGGGGGTGGAGCAGCGACCAGGATGGCTGGGAAGAGTGGGGTAATTGGCCAAGTACAACTGGGGAGAAAAAAGGGAGAAAATTCCAGAAAAGGAAAAATTCCTGCTGGATTTAAAATTTCGTAAAAAACGTCTAATATAAAGCATATCGAAATAGAATAAGTTAAACCCTGCAAATAAACACACACAAACACATTGTTGTCAACACACACTCACTCAAAACATGCACTGAGGATGCAATTTGTGTGTGCGCGTGTGTGCGTGCGTGTTCCAAGATGAACAGACGAATAAACAGACCTTTGTGTTGCAGCATAAAGTGGCCAACCGGATCTCTGACCCCTCGCTGCCCCCCCGCTCTGAGTCCTTCAGCAGCGGAGGCATCCAGCAGGCCAGGACCCCCCCCATGCACCGCTCCGTAGAACCACAGGTGTGTGTTTCACTTTCTGTAAGTCTTTGTATGGGAATGTATTATACACACACATTCATGTATGTGTGTTTTTTTTTGTGTGAGGGGGTATTCATGTTGGTGTGTGTGCACGTGTGTTCATGTGGAAATGTATACTGTACACATGCACGCTGGTGTGTGTGTCTGTCTGTGCTTGCTCACGTCTCGGACTGTTTCTCACCTTAAAAATGTCTCCTCTCCTCTTCTATTCCTGCTCCACCCTCCACCCTCCTCCTCCTCCTCCTGCTGGCTCCTACATCCTGCATCTTTTCCTGCTCCGATCCGCTCCGGTTCTGACTCTGTTCTGACCCGGGCTGACCTGATCCTGCACCTTGACCTTGAATGCACTTTGTGACCCAATCCCTGACACCTCAACCAACACCGGTCCTCCAACTTGGATCTACCTCATGGCCTCTGGGCTCCTTGGGTGTGTGTGGGTGTGTGTGTGTGTGTGTGTGTGTGTGTGGGTGTGTGTGTGGGTGTGGGTGTGGGTGCGCATGTGTGTGCATGTGTGCCCAGATGGCCCACCTGGTACAGGTGAGGACCCACGGTCTGTCGGGCTCCCAGTCTCTGTACGATCCCCACGGCGTGTCCTCCCCCTCCCGGCCCCCCATGCCCCGGCAGAACCCCGACCCCACCTCCGACACCCCTCCTCCCCCGCCCCTCTCCCGCCTGGCACCCCCCCTCGACAAGCTGGACCGCAGCTCCTGGCTGCGACCGGACGACGACACGCCTCCCAAGGTCTCTGCATGAGGCGTGACGCCGCGCCCTGTGTCTTCTTCCCCGTGTGCAGATGTTTGTGTTTGTGTGTGGGTGTTCTTATGCATGCATCTGAATGTGTGGGTGTGTTTTTGCTTTCTTAGGTGTTATTATTATTATTATCTTTATGAATCATGCCAGTGACAGTGATATTCTTTACATAACTGTCACAGACGTTGTCTCGTGGACTAATTGAATCATCAGTCAGTCACAAATGCTAGCACACAACTGCTGACTGTCAGACCGTGACACTCGCTGTAGTGGACCGCCAGCATGGTTGGTTGAATTTGATTTTTCAGTTTTTTCATGTGTAGTTCTTGAATTTGAATCTGAATTCAGTCCCTTTCCAAAACCCACCAAATGCAGAGTTTTCTATCAACCCGATGTAATGCCACTAAAAGACGATAAATGATGATAATGAGAGATTACTGAGCCCCAGCAGACGCTGACATAATGCTGACCCTAAGGAAAAGTGCAACTTGCATCAACACCAGTTTTTTTTTCTTTTCTTTTTTTAGCTGCTCGTAGCAGCAAAATTGCCTTTACCAAAGCTCTGCATGAGATGTTTAGCTTTATGAAATAATATAAATGTATGGCGACAGGCGTGGCATGGCATCCAGCGCTTTACCTGTGCCCCCATCCATAGGGTTAGTGGTTGTGTCAGGGAGGGCATCCGATGTAAAATTTTGCCAAATCATTATGCGGATTGACAAGACCGCCATTGGCACACGGCCCCAATGGAAACTATCAAATCTGCTGTGACGACCCCTGCGAAACACGGAACAAGCTGAAAGAAGAAGAAGAAGCTATACATATATATATATATATATATATATATATATATGAACAAAAAGGAGCTCAGTTAACGCAACGGTTTCAAAGAGTAGATGTGGACAGGAAGGTCTTGGGTAGACCAGAATCGATCCCATGAATAATTGTAAAGAAACGGATATTCACTGATGATGACATGCTGCAAAAGCCCTTTCCAACAAATCAGGCAGGCTAAATTAAATATTACGGGCTTTTTGCTGGCTGTAGAAAATAATTTAAGGGTAATTAGTTACCCCATTGTCCTTAAAATCAGACTTATGAGTCTCTTAATCAGTTCAGTGCTTGTGTGTGATTGTTGATTGTCGTTTGGCCCTCTTGCATGTCTTCCCCTCTTTTCTTTGCCGCCACATTTCTCTTTCCTTTCCTGTCCTGTCTAGTAAAGTTGTATTAAAGGATCCTCTCCAATCGGGGATCTCTCTCAGAGAATCACAATAAAATCGGGGTCTGGATATGTGTCTGTGTAAAGATGCTTCATGTGCTTCATGTGATTTTAAAGCATGCTGTGTTATGGGTCATTCAGGTTCCTCAGAGGACGACCTCCATCTCCCCTGCTCTGGTCAGGAAGAACTCCCCCGGTAATGGACCGGGACTGGGACTCCGCCAAGGAGCACACCACATACGAGCAAGGTATTTACACACACGCGCACACACAAATGCACATGCACCAACACAGAGATCGCCAGTTCGAATCCCCGTGTTACCCCCGGGCTGGTCGGGCATCCCTACAGACACAATTGGCCATGTCTGTGGGTGGGAAGCCGGATGTGGGTATGTGTCCTGGTTGCTGCACTAGCGCTACGTCCCCCTGGCCAAACTCC
Organism: Lampris megalopsis; assembly: GCA_022114975.2. Classification (NCBI taxonomy): domain Eukaryota; kingdom Metazoa; phylum Chordata; class Actinopteri; order Lampriformes; family Lampridae; genus Lampris; species Lampris megalopsis. Next base: position 19,979 of record JAJHIY020000648.1, on the reverse strand, counting down.
TCACTGTCAGGTGAAAAGCAGTGGCTGGTGACTCCACATGTATCGGAGGAAGTATGTGGTAGTCTGCGGCCCTCCCCGGATCAGCAGAGAAGGTGGGACAGCAAGCAGGATGGCTCGGAAGAGTGGGATAATTGGAGGGGTACAATTGGGGAGAAAAAGAGGGAAATAATCAACAACAACAAAAATGCACATGCTCAATCACAAATGCTAATATCCATCCATCCAGTCATCCATTATCCAAACCGCTTATCCTGCTCAGGGTCGCGGGGATGTGAGGAGATGCGGTGTGTGTGTGTTGGCCCTGTGATGGACTGGCGGCCTAACCAGGGTGTCTCCCCACCTGCCGCTCAATGACTGCTGGGATAGGCTCCAGCATCCCCGTAACCCTGAGCAGGACAAACAATATTTAATATACGTATGTGTTAATAACTGGGACGGGAGCACCATATGATAACGAACACAGATACACACAAACTAACAATAATCAGGGGCATCTGGGTAGCATAGTAGTCTATTCCGTTGCCAACCAACACGGGGCTCGCCAGTTCGAGTCCCCATGTTACCTCCGGCTTGGTTGTGTTCCCTGCAGACACAATTGGCCGAGTCTGCGGGTGGGAAGCCGGATGTGGGTATGTGTCCTGGTCGCTGCACTAGCACCTCCTCTGGTCGGTCGGGGCGTCTATTCGGGGAGGGGTTGGGACTGGGGGGGGATATCCTCCCACGCGTTGCGTCCCCTGACGAAACCCTCCCTGTCAGGTGAAAAGAAGCGACTGGTGACTCCACGTGTATCGGATCAGCAGAGGGGGTGGAAGAGTGGGGTAATTGGCCAAGTACAACTGAGGAGAAAAAACACACACACATGTACATAATCACACACTCATATTTATGTCAGTAAATGCGACAGCTTCAGCATACACAAACAAAGATAGAAATACTAACAAACAGTCACACAAATACATAAACACACACCCAGAGAGGTATGGAGTTGTATGAAGTTGGTGCGATTCAGTTTCAGTATGATGACCCAGCTCCCCGTCCTGCATTAAGAGCCGTTGCTGTGTTTATGTGTGTTGCCACAGCAACCCTGACCTGCGGCCCGTCCTCATGGATACGCCCCTGAAGAGGACGAGCAGTGGCAGCTCCTCCAGCTCCAGTACACCCAGTTCCCAGGGAGGATCCAATGAACGGGGTATACACACAAACACACACACATACACATTAACACACACACATCCATACATATACATACATACACGTAACTACAAATGCACACACACATGCATACATACCCATACTAGCACATAGACTGATCAGCCAAAACATTAAAACCACTGACAGGTCTGTGAATAACAGTGATTATCTCGTTACAATGGCACCTGTCAAGGGGTGGGATATATTAGGCAGCAAGTGAACAGTCAGTTCTTGAAGTTGATGTGTTGGAAGCAGGAAAAATGGGCAGGTGTAAGGATCTGAGTGACTTTGACAAGGGCCAAATAGTGATGGCTAGATGACTGGGTCAGAACATCTCCAAAACATCAGGTCTTGTGGAGTGTTCCTGATATGCAGTGGTCAGTACCTACCAAAAGTGGTCCAAGGAAGGACAACCGGTGAACCGGTAACAGGTGCCCAAGGCTCAGTGATGTGCGTGGGGAGTGAAGGCTAGCCCGTCTGGTCCGATCCCACAGAAGAGCTACTGTAGCCCATATTGCTGAAATAGTTAACGCTTGCTATGATGGACAGGTGCCAGAACACACAGTGCATCACAGCTTGCTGTGTGTGGGGCTGTGTAGCTGCAGATCGGTCAGAGTGCCCATGATGACCCCTGTCCACCGCTGAAACCACCTACAATGGGCACATGAGCATCAGAACTGGACCATGAAGCAAGGGAAGAAGGTCGCCTGGTCTGATGAATCATGTTTTCTTTTACATCATGTGAATGGCCAGGTGCGTGTGCGTTGTTTACCTGGGGAAGAGATGGCACCAGGATGCACTATGGGAAGAAGTCAGTTCAGTGGAGGCAGTGTGATTCTGACTGGGCAATGTTCTGCTGGGAAACCTTGGGTCCTGGCATTCATGTGGATGTTACTTTGGCACATACCACCTACCTGAACATTGTTGCAGGCCAAGTGCACCCCTTCATGGCAACGGTATTCCCTGATGGCAGTGTCCTCAGGTGGTTTTAATGTTTTGGCTGATCAGTGCATATGCAAATCATCATCATCATCAAATATACACACTAAACACACACACAGATATACACGTATACACACAACCAAAAAGAAAACTAATTTTTTTTTCGATTTTTCTTTCTTGCCTTCCACTTCTCTCTCAAACCCCGTCACTCTCTCTCTCTCTTGTGCTCGCTCTCTCTCTCTCTCTCCCTCTCCCTCTCTCCCTCTCTCTGTCTAGTGTGACGGTAGTGTTCATTTGTTACGTATTATCATTTCTCTAGTGAGGTAATTCAATGAGTTGACGTTGCTGTGTGTGTGTGTGTGTGTGTGTGTGTGTGTGTGTGTGAGAAGGTAATTTAGCGAGTAAGAATGAAGGGAGTACGGCAGCTTCTCAGGAGACCAAAGATGACACCAGAGAGGTGACACGACCAAGCAGACCTGCAGTAAGTTTTCTTGCATTCATCTTGACACATGGAAACACGCACACATGCGTACACACACACACACACACGCACACAAACATAAACACACACAAATGTGTGCGCAGGCATACCAACACAACCACCGTAGACTATGAAACTCACTGAAATTGACAGGAAATTACAACTTCCTGACACACACAGACATCTACACTACCATTGACACAAGCAAACACACTTGAGTGCCAAATTGTATCCGGCCGCTGTTACTTTTCCTCTCCAAACTAACCATGTTATTTTCATTCCCCTCATCTCTCCTCTCCTTTCATCTCACATCACCTCCGCATCTTTTATTCTCTCCATTTTGTATTCCTGCCCTGCTTCTCTCCATCTCTTCTCGCTCTCTCCATCCTCCTTCAGAGCTATAAGAAAGCTGTAGATGAGGTTAGTGACATTTCTCCTCTTTCATCCCCTTTTCTCTGACCCATCTCTCCTCCAATGAATGATCTCTCGCTCGCTCTCTCTCTCTCTCTCTCTCTCTCTCTCTCTCTCTCTCTCTCTCTCTCTCTCTCTCTCTCTCTCTCCTGCTTGTACTTTCTCCCACCTTTACTCTGGGGTTCTTAGCCAGTTTTGAAAAGTCTTGAAAAATCCGACTGACTCCCTGGTCTTGTTTGGGAATTGCTGGCTTGAAGGGTCTCTGAAAAAAAAATAGTTGTATCTTTTCTCCCCCAGTACAAATGACTGTCTAGTCTATGTAGTCTTGGGCTCTTCAAAACAAGTAGCGTACTGTGAGACTTGATGTTGTAAAGAACCGTCTGAAGCTCTACAGTGAGGCTGACATTGCCTGGCCACCATCAGCACACAGTCTTAAAAAGAGACAGATTGTCTAAATGAGCAAAGAAATTAAAGGTGCAATGCGTAATTTTTACCTGAATGCTGACCATCTTTCCGTGATGAAGATGAAACAACTGTAAATCAAAATACTGTGGACACTGCTGAGATTTACAAGTTGTATACTTAAAGAAAGCAGAGATGTTACACATTGCAGCTTAAAGCTGTGGTACTGGTGTGGAATTTTGACATTTAATAAAATTGGAATCAATTTATTAAGCCACCCATTGAACATTTTTCCCCCATGTGTCCCCCTCTTTTCCATCTCTCCCTCTTTCTCTCTGACTAGATGCTGTTTTATGTAGCTCCTCCCCCGAGTAGTGATGTGGCTGTTGTTCATTGGATGGCTTTGTTCTTAGCGCTCATCATAGGATCTCTTTCTCTCACGGATAGGTTTTCATTTCTTTTTTGTATCTTGTTCGATCATTTTGCTCTCATTGTTCACTGCCTTGTACACTCTCTCTCTCTCTCTCTCTCTCGCCCCATCTCACCATCTCTCTGTCATCAGGAGGAGCTGGTAAGGCTGCCTGAGTCTTCCTCCCTCTCTCCCTCCTCATCCTCACATGCACACTGAAATCTGCATAATCCCTCTCACGTGCATGCTCCCTGTCCTCGGGCTTCTGGCCCAGTGGTTCTCAAAGTGTGGTCCAGGGTCCCGCTCCTCTCAGGAGCTCGCCACTAAAATTAGGGTTAATTGGCTTGATTCGCTGGAATTTATTCCTTGTACAGAGTGGAATACCCCATGCACCCATTCAAAACAGTTAAAACAATTAAAAAACTCCATCAACGTCAACACCAAATCTAGCATGGATTTCCCAGGGCCAAAAAAAACGATCACATGGGGGGGGGGGTCTGTGGTCTAATCTGTGGCGTTTGGAGGTGTGTGATAGGAAAACATTTGAGAACCCCTCCTCTTCCTAACCCATAACCGTGGAATGCCCCAGAGAGGGAATTCAGAAGCCATGTCTCTTGAACTGTAACCCTTGGTTGTTGACCCTACTGCAGTGATGCATGGTGGGATGTGTAGTTTGACAGCACTTCCTCCCCCTGCACCTTCTTACTCCTCCCCAAACCAATTTGTACAGTTTTCAAATTCAGGTCCATCCTGCCCTAGCCACAGGGATTTTCTGTGCCACAGCCATTTATACAAGACCTTGAAGTCGACTGAAGTACACGAGTGTTTTCACTTAATCCTCACTCTTTACATCTGTTGTTGATTACCAAATCCCATGAGGTGTCCTTCATGTTTGGAGAACATTTTACACAGTTTTAAAGAATACTACAACTGTACGAGTATTACTACTATTAGTAGAATACTATGAATTATTCCCTGTGTTTGCATGAGCCCAAAGGTGCATGGTGAGTGAAGTGGAGACTCTAAATAGCCTGTTGTTAGAAATAACAAACGGTATAAATTGGAGTATTAGTGAAGTGTGTGCGCGTGCGCTCTACGATGAACCTGTAACCTACCGACGGCTGTTCTTCTGGCATTCTGCCCAATATTTGCTGGGATAGGCTCTAGCCCTCCACGACCCTGAACTGGTCGAAAAGGGAATGAATGAACGAGTGAATGAATGACAATGATTTTATTTACGCTGCACAGTTAATGTGAGAGTAAAGATCTTAAAATAAAGAATGAACTAGATAGCAGAGGTAACAGACTGAATCTTTATCCTTACACTGGTTCCCAGGTGCCTCCTGGATTAAGTTCAAAATCTTGTTGCCATACCGATTTACCTGCAAATCCATATTAACATGTGCACTCCTGCTTGCCAAGTTCATTCTAGTTCTGCAGAGCCGCTGTCTACTTTATCCATTTTAAAAGGGCTGAGCTCAGGTATCAGGACTGTTCTCTCACTTTCTCTCGCCCCAAAATGATGGAATGAGTTCTCGCCTTTCATCGGGGCTGCTGACTCACACAAGGAAAGCCTGAAAACTCCTTTGCCAGGCTTAGTAGCTTAAACCATAGATGTCTCTAAGCATTACTGTGAGACTCATTTGTGGCATCATCTATGTACTCTGGAATCTCATATTATTCACGTCACCATTGGTGATCGATCTGCATGCTGTCACTGTGCGTGTGATGACATGTGGTGATTACAATTCAGTGCTCTAAGATGTTTTCCATCCGTCACCGTATTAAAGTCTCCTCCCCACAAAACTGGTTGAAGGGAATGGGACCTCATTGACATCTGGAGACATATGCTCCTTTTCCACTGCATGGTACTAGCTCAACTCAACTCTATTCGGCTCAACTCGCTTTACTTTATGGGATTTCGTTTCCCACTGCAGATAGTATCCCCTCATGGCAAAGCCTCGCTGGTCATTTGTGGGTATGTTGACTAGTTTTTCTTCCCTTGTCTACCAGCACCCCACACGAGTGTTTTATTTAAAAAAAAAAAAAAAAAAACCAACAAGACCAACTCTAAATGTGTGCTTCATATGAACAATATTAGTGTAACTAAGAGATTCGCTGACAACAAATAATTTGTCAATTAATTAATTACTTGTAAATTAATTTCTTAATTTATTACAAATTACTATTACAAATTACTAATATTACATTGTATTATTAAATTACTATTAATTACAAATTAATTTGTAAATCAATTAATTAAATTGTGATTTTTTTTATTAATCGTAATGCGCTTTGAGTGGCTGTTGCAGCTAGAAAAGCGCTATATAAAATACAACTTGATTGACTGATGGAAAGATTATCAACTATAATACAAGTTTTATAAGACTCGCTTTGGCATTTCCTGGTTATAAACGGAGCTGTTCAATTTCTCTCCAACCAGTCAGTGGTCAGATTTTATTTATATTTTTGTTTAAATTTATTTATCAATTTTTATTTATATTTAAATCTAAATATTTTTATTTATTTTATAAGATTTTATTCATATTTAAAAAAATATAGATAAACATAAATATATTTATATGTATTTTATTTATTTATTTAAAGTGGTATTTTCATGTCACCTTTTAGTATCAGCTCAGCTTGGAACCTCGACGGAGGTGGTACCAAAAAAAATAAAATAAAATACCTGGAACCAGGTACTATCCCTGACTTTTGCCCAATGGAAAACCAAAAAAGTGAGTAGAGTTGAGTTGAGTCGAGCCAGTACAATGCAGTGGAAAATAGATATTTAAGCCAAAAAAATACACCTGGGGTTATAAGGTCAGATCGCAACAATCCCGTACAGATTTCTGGTGGGTCTCCTCAGACATGGAGGATGACATGGATTCAGTGCTAACACAACCCATAGTTATCACAGTTCACAAAGCTGTTTCAATCAAGGGCAATATGGGATCGATCAGACATATTTCTAATAGAGATTACTGAATACTCAATAAAACATTATTACAAAATAACCAATTTAAAAATGAAATCCAAAAAATAATTGACAAATATTGGAGACAGGCAAATTTAACTAACGATTTTGGAAAATTTTGGGAATTAATGAAATATGACATTAGAAATGTGTGTGTGTGTGGGGGGGGGGGGGGTTGTGATGGCCTGGCGGCCTGTCCAGGGTGTCTCCTCACCTGCTGCCCAATGACTGCTGGGATAGGCTCCAGCATCCCTGCGACCCTGAGAGCAGGATAAGCGGTTCAGATAAGGGATTGGATGGATGCTCTAAAATGCCTGTAGATAGACACACAAATCTATATTGTAACTGCTGCCTCCAAAAAATATCCGTAGGTGGCGTGCTCTCCCATGCCATCACAGCTATTATCAATCAACCAACCACCCTGTCTCGTCCCCTTCTACAGTCATTCTAATGGGCATCCCAATGCTGTTGCTACGAGCCACTGTAGGTTAATAGTACAAGAGCACCACTGTGCTATTTGTGATTTATAGAGTGCAGTAACTGTCATGTCAAACAAAGAGACATCCGCAGGCACTGTGTGATTCTCTCACTTTGTCTTCACCGCATCGCAAACCTTTAAAAAAATAGATTTTATGTGCTGTGTTTACGATGCGACGTCCTCCTCCCAAGACAACTCGGGAAGGTTTTCCACAAGAATCAGGATCACTTTTATCTGCCAAGTTATTTTTCAGATATCAGCATTTTGACTTAACATTCATTGTTACAGCAGCCAGTTTGTTAAGTTTTGCATTCCTGTTGTACCAGAAAGAGATGCTAGTTAAATAAATGTGACTTGCAGACACACGGGCAGGTCCGTGTTAGTCTCCGCACACATCCTGAACATGTCGTTGACCTGCTGTGACCTCTCTGACCTCAAGGACCTGACAGCCCTGGCCAAAGAGCTCAGGGAGCTCCGGCAAGGAGAGGAGACGAACCGCCCGCCTGTCAAAGTGACGGACTACTCGTCATCCAGTGAGGAATCCCACAGCAGTGAGGATGAGGAAGGAGAGGGTGGGATGAACGACGGAACAGTTGCTGTCAGTGACATACCTCGGATTATGTAAGTGTTGTGTGTGTGTGTGTGTGTGTGTGTGTGTGTGTGTTTTCTGCCTGCTCAATTTGAACACATTTTTCTTTTTTTACGATTTTATATTACATAATATTATATTATGCACTAAGTAATGTTCGTGTAAGTGTAAAAGTTAAGATTGAAAATAAAGTATTGTAAAATTTCTTAAAACAGCTAAAATTAGGGGCATCCAGGAAGTGTAGCAGTCTATTCCGTTGCCTACCAACACGGGGATTGCTGGTTCGAATCCCTGTGTTACCTCTGGCTTGGTTGTGCGTCCCTTCAGACACCATTGGCTGTGTCTGTGGGTGGGAAGCCGGATGTGGGTATGTGTCCTGGTCGCTGCACTAGCGCCTCCTCTGGTTGGTCGAGGCGCCTGTTTGGGTGGGGAGGGGGATCAGTATGATCCTCCCATGCACCACGTCCCCCTGGTGAAACTCCTTACTGTCAGTTGAAAAGAAGCGGCTGGCGACTCCACATGTATGGGAGGAGGTATGTGGTAGTCTGCAGCCCTCCCCGTATCAGCAGAGGGGGCGGAGCAGCGACCGAGACGGTGTGGAAGAGTGGGGTAATTGGCCAAGTACAGTTCGGAGAGAAAAAAGAGAAAAATCTGGAAAGAAAAAAGCTAAAATTTCAGAAATATAAGATAGAATAATATAAGCTAGAAGAAATAACAGTGAAACCAAAAGTAAATGTAGATACCTTATCTCACTTTCAGGCCGGCTGCAAGTCGTAGTGCCAATGAGTCATTCGGGATGATAGGAGGTCACAACGACGCCCATGGCGACTCCTATGGAGACAGCTCCCAGGACAGCACCCTGATGATGCGTGAGGTGAGTGATCCCCGAACTCTGTCCCCTTTGACCCCCCTGTAATTCCAGCCCTGCTGACCATTCCCAAAGCAAAACCTGCTGCACTCAGGCAAGCATTCACTGGATCTGCATGTGTGGCGGTTTTTACACCCTGCTTACATAGTTGTATTGTTGCCTTGACTGTGTGTGTGTGTGTGTGTGCGCGCATGCGCGCCCATGCACGCATGTGTATGTCTGTTTGTGTGTGTGTGCCTGTTTATGTGTGTATTGTTGCCTTGACTGTGTGTGTGTGTGTGTGTGTGTGTGTGTGTGTGTGTGTGTGTGTGTGCATGTGTGTGTGTATTGTTGCCTTGACTGTGCATGTGTGTCTGTTTGTGTGTGTGTGTGTGTGTGTGTGCACGCACGCGTATGTGTATATTGTTGCCTTGAGTGTGTGTGTGTGTGTGTGTGTACATGTTTAGCTGTCCTCGTGCAGACCAAATGTCCACACAAGGATAGCAAAACCTGACAGGATGTACCTTGTTCGGACCTTTCAGAGGTCCGCACAAGGAAACGGGTCTATTTTAGGATTAGTGGTTGGTTTTAGGGTTACGGTTAGAATTAGGGTTAGGCTAAGGTTAGGGTAAGGGTTAGGATTAGGCATGTAGTTTGCATGGGTAATGTTAGGGTTAAGGGCTACGAAATGAATGTAGTCAATGAGGGGTCCGCACAAGGATAGTGAAACACGACTGTGTGTGTGTGTGTGTTTGTGTGTCACTGGTGGCTGGTACTTTGTGACACAAGAGAAACGCAGTTGTCAGTTATGTAATGGTAAAAAATTAGAGTACTTAATTATATATTTGCACTATTACTTGTGTGTGTGTGTGTGTGTGTGTGCGTGTGCGTGGGTGCGTGCATGTGGTCACATAAGCATATACATAGTATGTGTGTGTGGTGTCTGTATGGGTGTTTGGTGCAGACTTGTACATTTGCACATGTATGCATGTGCTTTGTATATGTGTGTTTTTGGCCTTTCTTGTGTCTACACATGCGCGTGTACACAAACACACCTGCCATGTCTGCAATGAATGCGTGTCTGTGTGTGAAACCTAAAGATAATCTCCTGCCTGTGGTTTGCAGTGTTTGCTTTATACCTCTTTGCTGTTTGGGTCTGTGCATCACTCTGGACCCCCCCCCCACCACCACCACCACCACCACCAATAGCAGCTGTCTGCTTCCCCTTCACCCGCACAGATCTGCACCTGGCCCCAACCTTACCCAACACCTGACTCATCAGTCACAGCCTAGCTCCATTTCTAGAGAAGCCCGCCCCCCCTCCTCTCTCTCTCTTCCAGAAACACGGGGAAAGGAGGCGGAGCTCTGCCGCTAGCAACGGTTTCCCCGGCAATACTAATCTGTTCCTTGGCAACACCAATCTGCCCGATCTAGTGCAGCAAAGCACCTCCCCCCTGGTCTCCCCTGGTGATGGCTCTGGGTCACAAGTAGGTTTTCCACAAGCACACCCTATAAAAACGCCCCCATCCCCCCACTCACCCAACCACTCACTTCACCTGTACGCTCCTGGCTGCCTGCCTGAGCCCAGTGTTCCTGCCCAGCACCCCATTTCTGGCCCAGACACCACACACCTGATCCCAAGAGACCCTCCCCCCTTCTGCTTCCTCCTGATGACTACCCTTGCACACATCTGTTGATCCACCGCGCTGTCCCTCTGTCAGGATGGGAAGTCTCTACCAGCCACAAGCCACATGATAGGAATTCAGGTGTGGATACTCAGTCGACTACATTGGAGGGAAACCAGCTGTGATTTGGAAGACTCATTTAAAGTTACAGTCCTGAATATTTAAATGTAAACAAATGTGCTTTTTGCTAATTTTGTGTCATTGGCTATTGAAAACATTAGAAAAAAACAAAGTACAAAAATAAATCAGGTCACAACAGCTCACATAGGATGCAACTGAGATGTTAACAGCAGAACGGTGCATAATGGCAGATTAAAAAGACAATGCTAGTGGAGACCTGGGATCTTACAGCTGGTACAGAAGTGAAAAGTGTCTGGTGGGTGTTTAGATGTACCGGCCCTGAACAATTTCCCTGTGGGGAATAATTTAATCTTATCATGACTTATTTTGTCTTATCTAATTTTATATCATGCTATGTTATCCTATGTTACCTTATCCTGCTGTCTGCAACTATTACTGCATGTCATGCACTTATGCTAAATTCAGACTAGGTGATGCTTCCCAAAAGATTTTCAGTCCTAGCCTTCATTTGTATAATCATTAGAGTTAACAAGAAAGTCACAGCATGTATCCGTGATAGTCAGTCATTTAGTTTGACACCTCCAGTGACTCGGTTTTAAAAGTCCGAACAGCCTCAGCGAGTCTTAAGACAAAGTCAAACTGGTTTGAGTTTCTTGCCACATTCCTGGGGGGGGGCTCTTGTGTCAGTACAGTCAACAGCCAATGAGGTGTCAAGCAGAAGTACAGTGCCGGGTTTAACAAACAAATCCCTCCTCGCCTCCAATTCTTGCTGAAGAGTAGTCAACCCCTGTCGTCCACCACCTATTAACTGTGGTCTGTGCCACTTTTGGCACATCCTCTTCATAGAAGCATTATGAGCCTCTTGGGCACGGGTGTCTAAAAGACCCCCAACCCCACCCCAAGCACAGGAACACTCAGTTAAAGCCAAGGGCACATTAACAGAGTACACCTTTCTCGTGCCCCGGTGGCTCCCCTGGTAGAGCGCATACCACATATAAGGCTGAGTCCGTACCGCAGCGGCCTGGGTTCAAATCCGCCTCGGGCCCTTTGCTGCATGTCATCCCCTCTCTCTCCCCTGACTTTCCTGTCTCCCTCTACAGTCACTGTTAAAGAGTAAAGCAGAAAATGCTGAAAAAATAATCTTAAAAAAAACAGTACACCTTTCTCAACTACAAGTATTAACAAATAGAGTTGAAGCCACCTTTATTATTAATGGAAATGTAGCCTAAAAAGTCAATGAGGGCAAGCTGTTATTAACATGAATGGCTGAGTCTTTTTACTGGAAAGTTAATAACAGTGATTTCATGCAGACGCTCTGGCTTAGGGCCCCTGATCACTTGGACCCCTGGGCCTGTTCGCAGTATCTTCGTTCAGTTATCCATCCATGATCCTCTTTCTGACTGCTCTGCCCTTCTTCTTTTTTTTAAAGCTCTTTTTTTTAAAAGTGCTCTCTCCAAAATGGCAACCCCTGCCACGCTCCTTCCATTGTCAGAGCGGACTACTCACCATTTCATCGATAATAAAGCTCCCCACTTCTCTCTTTGATTGACAGCATGGGATGATGGGAAGTGGGAGTGGCTCCAAGGCCTCCTTCACACCATTTGTGGATCCAAGGGTTTACGGGACCTCCCCTACTGAAGACGACGACGAGAATTCTGCCTCTGGTACGTCTGCTCGCCATATGTGTCTTTACAGTGTTGAGAATAGATCAAGAAGGAGTTGGCTGCTGAAGTGTTGCCAATTATGCATGACAGTTATATTCCAAAAATGCTTTACTCGCTGTTATGAACGTGAAATGTGTTTTGGGACTGTGTTCTTAGCTTCTTTTCTAAAGATAGACTGTGCTTTGTAAAAAAAAAAAAGGCTGCAAATATTTTCATGACCATTGCCCATATTTTTTATTCTCCACATTCCATTATGTGGTGTTATTTAGCTTAATAAATATAGCATGGTACTTATTCTACCAGGGTTCGGGGTTCAGTTGCCTGAGAAGCAGCGCAGCTTTAACATGCATGAATATATGTATGTATGTATGTATGTATGTATGTATGTATGTATGTATGTATATATACCTTCCAGGTACTGTAAGATGTGTTGGACCAAAGTGCCCAACAAATGGCTTGCCTTCTCTCAACTTCTTTTTTCTTATCTTACTCTTTTCTTCACTTCTCTTTTCCTCTTGTCTTTTTTTCACAAAACCTAAATTAACCCTAACGCTTAATTTATCTTGTCTCTTCTCGTCTCCCATATGTTTGGCTGCAGCTCTGTTTGCTGATGAGCTGATGAGACAGGAGCAGGAACAAGCCAGACTGAACGAGGCCAGGAAGATCTCCGTGGTCAACGTCAACCCCACCAACATCAGACCTCACAGCGACACGCCTGAGATCCGCAAGTACAAGAAACGCTTCAACTCCGAGATCCTCTGCGCCGCACTCTGGGGTAAGAGCAAGAGAGTTTGAGGAGGACTCCTATACGTACATACTGTCATAGGACCATTGCCAGATTTTAATGCTTCACACTGGATGACTCAACCCCCCCCCCCCACTTCCCCTTCTCTCTGAGCACACATTTGAATCAATACATAAAGCGTCTTGATGCATGCTCAGTAATCCAGGTAAGAAAATCAAAGAAAGTTGAATCAACTCATCTGGATAACAACGTTTATTGATTGATATGTTTCATCACTCATTTAAGTGACATCTTCAGTCTGAACTGACTGCAGGTATCCATCCCCACCCTTATAAACAATCATTAATGATCATTAACTTCAGTTACAATGGCCATGTGTACTGTTCACAGAGGATTAGGGAATGGTAGCAATCACAGCATTATAAGATGGCGACAGATGTACTCTTCGAACGACCATCCCTGAACCGGGGGGGGGGGTAAGAGTACATCTGTTGCCAACTTACAATGCTGTGATTGCCACCATTCCCAAATCCATCCATCCATCCATTATCTTGACCGCTTATCCTGCTCTCAGGGTCGCGGGGATGCTGGAGCCTATTCCAGCAGTCATTGGGCGGCAGGCGGGGAGACACCCTGGGCAGGCCGCTAAGCCATCACAGAGCTGACACACACACACGCACACACACACACACACACACACACAAACACACCCATTCATAATTTAGTACGGCCAATTCACCTGACCGACATGTCTTTGGACTGTGGGAGAAAACCAGAGCCCTCAGAGGAAACCCACGCAGACACAGGGAGAACATGCAAACGCCACACAGAGGACGACCCAGGATGACCCACCAAGGTTGGACTACCCTGGCGCTTGAACCCAGGACCTTCTTGCTGTGAGGCAATCGTGCTAACCACTGCGGCACCGTGCTGCCCCATTCCGAAATCCTCTGTGAATAGTACATATGGCCATTGAAACTAGTTAATGGTCACACTCATATTTGCATATGAAACCGATCGTTGGTTTTGGTCATTATGACACTGTATTGTTTATAAGGGTGGGGATACCTGCAGTCAGTTTAGACTGAAGAGGTCATTTAGATGAGTGATGAAATGTATCTGTCAATAAATGTTGTATCCAGATGAGCTGATTCAACTTTCTTTGAATACACAAAGCACTTGAAAAACATACAAATAACGTACGAAATTAAAGGGAAGACCAGTCATGTACTCCATTAACTGTGATGAAATTTCAGGGCAGGAATAAGAAAGCCAGTTTTTATTCCTGATAAGTAACTACTGCTCCAGTGTGATAAGAGCAAACAGCTGTTGGTGAAGTGTAAGCTGACAAAGTGAAAGCTGCTAATCATGTTTCCAAAGTTTAGGTTATGCTGACAAATTCGGGTCCACTTTTGTTTTACCATTCACATGCAAGCATGTAAAGAAATGCAAACGGATGATCCGCTGTGGCGACCCCTAACAGGAGCAGCCGAAAGTAGTCGTAGTGGATGCAAGCATGTGAAAATGTGCACCTGTTAGAGAGCACACAAAAAAGCTCTTATTGGTTTCTGCGTGTGTGTGTGTGTGTGTGTGTGTGTGTGTGTGTGTGTGTGTGTGTGTGTGTGTGTGTGTGTGTGTGTGTGTGTGTAGGGGTGAACCTGTTGGTGGGGACAGAGAACGGCCTGATGCTGCTGGATCGGAGTGGTCAAGGGAAGGTGTACAACCTCATCAATCGACGACGCTTCCAACAGATGGATGTTTTGGAGGGACTTAACGTCCTTGTCACCATATCAGGTACTGTAGTGGCGCCAGTTTTAAACCCCGGCACTCCCGGCATCCCCCAACCACGAGCTATCAAATAGCTACAAGCCAGGAATATGAACGCTGTCATTGCAAAAAAACGCTCTAACAGCTGTTTACTGTTAAGTGAAATCAGCTGGTGTTTGGTTCAAATGAAAACATACTTTTGAGGGGCATCCGGGTAGCGTAGTGGTCTATTCCATTGCCTACCAACACGGGGATCACTGGTTCGAATCCCCGCATTACCTCCAGCTTGGTCGGCGTCCCTACAGACACA
>JAJHIY020000645.1:200000-203665 GCA_022114975.2 Lampris megalopsis | reverse complement strand
ACGACACGACGATGTTAAGCCGGTGGTAAGAGACAAGTTAACACTGTCTTCCAGCGCTGGAGGTCCAGGACAGGCCAGACGTCTTTCCAAGGTGCTCCCGGTCAGGGGTCAGGTAGGCAAGCCGTTGGATTAGAAGCTGACACGAACTTAGTCAAAGTATTGTAGCCAATTCAGGGGGAACCACAGGAACTGCCGCGGCCGGGACGCGAACCCGTATCGCCCGCACCGCGGGAGACGTCGCTGCCCGCTCGACTAAAGGGTCCGACCCGTCAGCCAGCCAGCCAGCGTGTCTACTTATCCATGCACGTTATCCATGCACGTTATCCATGCGCTTCTGGTGACCTCACGGCCTCACCAGCCCACTTCTGACACCAATGTAGCGAATTAGGGGGGCGGTCCGGGAACCGCCACAGCCGGGACACGAACCTGTGTCTCCCGCTCCACAAGCGACACCGTTAACCAGTCGACTAAAGGGCCCGACCCGTTAGTCGAGCAGCAACGTGTCTACTTATCCATGCACGTCACAGTATCAAGAGAGACAGTCTGAAAAGCTGTAATAACCGGGACTGTCAGAGACTCGCTGTGCAGATATGAATTTAGTAAGACAGGATCTGCAGGAGTAGCTGGAGCTGAAGAACGAGTTCTGTTTAAGATCTCATCAACCTTACTGCAGGAAAAATCTAGAAACTCATGGGCCGTGAATGGTGAGCAGCTAGCAGACGGCTGCTTTTAGTAAGTTTAGACACAGTGCCAAAGAGAAACCTGGGCTTATGTGTATTAATATTGAGTAAGTGAGAGCCATACGCTTGTATCTCAATAAACACTCGGGCCCCGATAGGTAAAGAACTTCCAATTCTGATTCCCGCCCTTCCGGTCCAGTGGCCTGCAGGCCCGCTTAAGACAGGGTTTAATGTGGACACCAGTGCACTGGTGAACAAAACAGACAGGATGGTTCACGAGCTCACTTCTCCACAGGTAATGAGTATTTATCGCTTATTTTACTGCACGAAATATTTGGTGTGTATTTATACACCCATTTACCCATCTGGGCATTCATCCGTGTGCTTATGCAATATATTCATGCATACTTTTGCCCCTGACATGCATCGTTTCACCCGTCGGCTCTTAGCTCATGGCGTTTTCTTTCATGAAGCCTCCTCTCACTGGGTTTCCCCCGCGTGTTCATCCTCTCCAGCTTGCCTTTTAGTCTGGCCTTCATACCGGGGCTTTACTTCTTTACCTGGGGCAGAAGACCTTGCTGTGCAGTCACGGTATGTACCCTGTCTTTCAGCCCTTCTCCATCCTCTGTCCACGCCACAATGTGGCGTGCTGTAACGGCTTACATGCCTCATATGTCTGTGCTGGGAACTGCTAACCAACAAACCAACACTAACTGTGTGAGATCATGCAACACCTTCAGTAGACCCGGTTCAGCAGCTTCAGTAGACCCGGTTCAGCAGCTTCAGTAGACCCCGTTCAGCAGCTTCAGTAGACCCGGTTCAGCAGCTTCAGTAGACCCCGTTCAGCAGCTTCAATAGACCCCATTCAGCAGCTTCAATAGACCCGGTTCAGCAGCTTCAGTAGACCCCATTCAGCAGCTTCAGTAGACCCGGTTCAGCAGCTTCAGTAGACCCCGTTCAGCAGCTTCAGTAGACCCCGTTCAGCAGCTTCAATAGACCCCGTTCAGCAGCTTCAATAGACCCGGTTCAGCAGTTTCAGTAGACCCGGTTCAGCAGCTTCAGTAGACCCGGTTCAGCAGCTTCAGTAGACCCGGTTCAGCGGCTCTAATAGACCCCATTCAGCAGCTTCAATAGACCCGGTTCAGCAGCTTCAGTAGACCCCGTTCAGCAGCTTCAATAGACCCGGTTCAGCAGCTTCAATAGACCCGGTTCAGCAGCTTCAGTAGACCCGGTTCAGCAGCTTCAGTAGACCCGGTTCAGCAGCTTCAGTAGACCCCGTTCAGCAGCTTCAGTAGACCCGGTTCAGCAGCTTCAATAGACCCGGTTCAGCAGCTTCAGTAGACCCCATTCAGCAGCTTCAATAGACCCTATTCAGCAGCTTCAATAGACCCGGTTCAGCAGCTTCAGTAGACCCGGTTCAGCAGCTTCAGTAGACCCGGTTCAGCAGCTTCAGTAGACCCGGTTCAGCAGCTTCAGTAGACCCGGTTCAGCAGCTCTAATAGACCCCATTCAGCAGCTTCAATAGACCCGGTTCAGCAGCTTCAGTAGACCCCGTTCAGCAGCTTCAATAGACCCGGTTCAGCAGCTTCAATAGACCCGGTTCAGCAGCTTCAGTAGACCCGGTTCAGCAGCTTCAGTAGACCCGGTTCAGCAGCTTCAGTAGACCCCGTTCAGCAGCTTCAGTAGACCCGGTTCAGCAGCTTCAATAGACCCGGTTCAGCAGCTTCAATAGACCCTATTCAGCAGCTTCAATAGACCCCGTTCAGCAGCTTCAATAGACCCGGTTCAGCAGCTTCAGTAGACCCCGTTCAGCAGCTTCAATAGACCCCGTTCAGCAGCTTCAATAGACCCCGTTCAGCAGCTTCAATAGACCCGGTTCAGCGGCTTCATTAGACCCGGTTCAGCAGCGTCAGTAGACCCGGTTCAGCAGCGTCAGTAGACCCGGTTCAGCAGCGTCAGTAGACCCGGTTCAGCAGCGTCAGTAGACCCGGTTCAGCAGCGTCAGTAGACCCGGTTCAGCAGCGTCAGTAGACCCGGTTCAGCAGCGTCAGTAGACCCGGTTCAGCTGTTCTTTTTTTTTAATCTTTACCAGGACAATGACTGTGATGAAAGCCCCAACAGTACACTTCACCCCCAGTAGGATCACACACACACACACACACACACACACACACACACACACACACACACACACACTCTCACATACACACACACACACACACACACACACACACACACACACACACACACACACACACACACACACACTCACTCACACACACACATACACACACGCACACGCACATTGTGATTACAGCATATGTCCTGGCTGTCAATGATGTACAGAAGTTAGATTGGAGAGATTCCTCTCTCTCTCTCCCCCTGTCTCTCTCATTCTCCCCCCTTTTGCTCTCTCCCCCTCTCGCCCTCTCTCTCCCCTCTCTCCCCCCCCTCTCTCTCCCCCCTGTCTCTCTCATTCTCCCCCCCTCTTTCGCTCTCTCCCCCCCCTCTCTCTCCCCCTGTCTCTCTCATTCTCCCCCCTTTTGCTCTCTCCCCCTCTCCCCCTCTCTCTCCCCTCTATCTCCCTCCTCTCTCTCGCTCTCTCTATCTCCCCCCTCCTCTCTCTCCCCCGTCTCTCTTGCTCTCCCCGCCGCCCCAATTCAATAGAGAGAGAGAGAGAGAGAGAGAGAGAGAGAGAGAGAGATTCAGTGATGCTTTGTTGGCATGACTGCATTAATTACAATGTTGCCAAAGCAGAGCAGGTCAACAGACTAAACACCCAAAAAGAAAAGAATAAAGGAACAGCTACAACTGGCAGAAACACAGAACAGCACCTGATCAGCAACTGACAGCCACTGACAGTGTGTTGGTCACTCACTGACTCTTAGGCTGTGGCATTCTGACACATATTGTGCTGCAAGGTGTGACCTTTGACCCTCTCCTAAAATAAGTGGCCATTGTTCTTTCTCATCCAGCAGTAGAACA
>JAJHIY020000645.1:190000-195000 GCA_022114975.2 Lampris megalopsis | reverse complement strand
TACGTAGCGCCCGCTTCCCACATGCCAAATACAACACAAACCACTGTAACGCACGGTGACCTTCCCTCACGTACCCAGCAGCGCTGTGAGCAACGTGAACAGGACGTAATGGCTAAATAAGCAGCAGGGTGGTGGTGGTGGCGAGAGTAAGCAGCAGGGTGGTGGTGAGAGTAAGCAGCAGGGTGGTGGCGAGAGTAAGCAGCAGGGTGGTGGTGGGAGTAAGCAGCAGGGTGGTGGTGGCGAGAGTAAGCAGCAGGGTGGTGGTGGGAGTAAGCAGCAGGGTGGTGGTGGCGAGAGTAAGCAGCAGGGTGGTGGTGGCGAGAGTAAGCAGCAGGGTGGTGGCGGGAGTAAGCAGCAGGGTGGTGGCGGCGAGAGTAAGCAGCAGGGTGGTGGTGGCGAGAGTAAGCAGCAGGGTGGTAGTGGGAGTAAGCAGCAGGGTGGTGGTGAGAGTAAGCAGCAGGGTGGTGGTGATGACAGTAAGCAGCAGGGTGGTGGTGAGAGTAAGCAGCAGGGTGGTGGCGAGAGTAAGCAGCAGGGTGGTGGTGGGAGTAAGCAGCAGGGTGGTGGTGGCGAGAGTAAGCAGCAGGGTGGTGGTGAGAGTAAGCAGCAGGGTGGTGGTGAGAGTAAGCAGCAGGGTGGTGGCGAGAGTAAGCAGCAGGGTGGTGGTGAGAGTAAGCAGCAGGGTGGTGGTGACGAGAGTAAGCAGCAGGGTGGTGGTGGTGGCGAGAGTAAGCAGCAGGGTGGTGGCGAGAGTAAGCAGCAGGGTGGTGGTGGTGGCGAGAGTAAGCAGCAGGGTGGTGGTGACGAGAGTAAGCAGCAGGGTGGTGGTGAGAGTAAGCAGCAGGGTGGTGGTGAGAGTAAGCAGCAGGGTGGTGGTGGCGAGAGTAAGCAGCAGGGTGGTAGTGGGAGTAAGCAGCAGGGTGGTGGTGAGAGTAAGCAGCAGGGTGGTGGTGAGAGTAAGCAGCAGGGTGGTCGTGATGACAGTAAGCAGCAGGGTGGTGGTGAGAGTAAGCAGCAGGGTGGTGGCGAGAGTAAGCAGCAGGGTGGTGGTGAGAGTAAGCAGCAGGGTGGTGGTGAGAGTAAGCAGCAGGGTGGTGGTGAGAGTAAGCAGCAGGGTGGTGGCGAGAGTAAGCAGCAGGGTGGTGGTGGGAGTAAGCAGCAGGGTGGTGGTGGCGAGAGTAAGCAGCAGGGTGGTGGTGGCGAGAGTAAGCAGCAGGGTGGTGGTGACAGTAAGCAGCAGGGTGGTGGTGAGAGTAAGCAGCAGGGTGGTGGCGAGAGTAAGCAGCAGGGTGGTGGTGGGAGTAAGCAGCAGGGTGGTGGTGGCGAGAGTAAGCAGCAGGGTGGTGGTGGCAAGAGTAAGCAGCAGGGTGGTGGCGGCGAGAGTAAGCAGCAGGGTGGTGGTGGTGAGAGTAAGCAGCAGGGTGGTGGTGGCGAGAGTAAGCAGCAGGGTGGTGGTGAGAGTAAGCAACAGGGTGGTGGTGATGACAGTAAGCAGCAGGGTGGTGGTGAGAGTAAGCAGCAGGGTGGTGGTGATGAGAGTAAGCAGCAGGGTGGTGGTGATGAGAGTAAGCAGCAGGGTGGTGGTGGCGAGAGTAAGCAGCAGGGTGGTGGTGAGAGTTAGCAGCAGGGTGGTGGTGGTGATGATGAGAGTAAGCAGCAGGGTGGTGGTGGCAGCAGGGTGGTGGTGGTGAGAAGATCCAACACACTTTGGCTGCACAGTAGTCAGATTGCACCAGCAGGTTTTTATTACTACGCCACCAGGTGGTGTTGCATGAGGTAGAGAAGGTGGTGTGGGGGGACCCGATGACTACTGGGGTGCAATGTTCCCCAAGTGCTTCATGGTACATAAAGGTTATAACCAGCTGCTGCTGCTGCTGCTGTTGTGTGTTTGCACTGAGTGAGTGTGGATCTGCACATGGTCAGGACCATGAAAGCCGTCCCTGGTGGCCTGTGGGGCTTCTACTGGGGTGTGGACAGGTGTCTGGTGGTCTGTGGGGCTTCTACTGGGGGGCGGACAGGTGTCTGGTGGTCTGTGGGGCTTCTACTGGGGGGTGGACAGGTGTCTGGTGGCCTGTGGGGCTTCTACTGGGGTGTGGACAGGTGTCTGGTGGTCTGTGGGGCTTCTACTGGGGGGCGGACAGGTGTCTGGTGGTCTGTGGGGCTTCTACTGGGGGGTGGACAGGTGTCTGGTGGTCTATGGGGCTTCTACTGGGGGGTGGACAGGTGTCTGGTGGGCTGTGGGGCTTCTACTGGGGGGTGGACAGGTGTCTGGTGGTCTGTGGGGCTTCTACTGGGGGGTGGACAGGTGTCTGGTGGTCTGTGGGGCTTCTACTGGGGGGTGGACAGGTGTCTGGTGGTCTGTGGGGCTTCTACTGGGGGGTGGACAGGTGTCTGGTGGTCTGTGGGGCTTCTACTGGGGGGTGGACAGGTGTCTGGTGGTCTGTGGGGCTTCTACTGGGGGGTGGACAGGTGTCTGGTGGGCTGTGGGGCTTCTACTGGGGGGTGGACAGGTGTCTGGTGGGCTGTGGGGCTTCTACTGGGGGGTGGACAGGTGTCCGGTGGGCTGTGGGGGTTCTACTGGGGGGTGGACAGGTGTCCGGTGGTCTGTGGGGCTTCTACTGGGGGGTGGAGAGGTGTCCGGTGGTCTGTGGGGCTTCTACTGGGGGGTGGACAGGTGTCTGGTGGCTGTGGGGCTTCTACTGGGGGGTGGACAGGTGTCCGGTGGTCTGTGGGGCTTCTACTGGGGGGTGGACAGGTGTCCGGTGGGCTGTGGGGCTTCTACTGGGGGGTGGACAGGTGTCTGGTGGTCTGTGGGGCTTCTACTGGGGGGTGGACAGGTGTCTGGTGGTCTGTGGGGCTTCTACTGGGGGGTGGACAGGTGTCTGGTGGTCTGTGGGGCTTCTACTGGGGGGTGGACAGGTGTCTGGTGGTCTGTGGGGCTTCTACTGGGGGGTGGACAGGTGTCTGGTGGGCTGTGGGGCTTCTACTGGGGGGTGGACAGGTGTCTGGTGGGCTGTGGGGCTTCTACTGGGGGGTGGACAGGTGTCTGGTGGTCTGTGGGGCTTCTACTGGGGGGTGGACAGGTGTCTGGTGGTCTGTGGGGCTTCTACTGGGGGGTGGACAGGTGTCTGGTGGTCTGTGGGGCTTCTACTGGGGGGTGGACAGGTGTCTGGTGGTCTGTGGGGCTTCTACTGGGGGGTGGACAGGTGTCTGGTGGTCTGTGGGGCTTCTACTGGGGGCTGGACAGGTGTCTGGTGGTCTGTGCTGATGCGTCTAGTGGAAGGCACGGGCGCGTGTTTGGCTCCGGAGGAAACCATCAGGATCCGGTTTTAGCAGTTTCTGATGGAAGCCATTAAAGCCTTCAAACACAAGAGCCAGTCCCACATGGAAATGGACACCAGTCCCACATGGAAATGGACACCAGTCCCACATGGAAATGGACACCTCAGCCACCAGTTACATTTGCGTCCGTCAAACTAAGACATTTAATTGGCTGTTAATGATGATAATAATAATAATAATAACAATGGTAATGATAATAGTAACAATAATAATAATGATAACAATAACAACAACAACAACAACAACAATAATAATAACAATGATAATAATAATAATAATTACATTTATATAGCGATTTTCTAGACACCCAAAGCGCTTCACATTGAAGGGGGTAACTCACCTCTACCACCACCAATGTGCAGCACCACCTGGGTGGTGCACGGCAGCCATGTTGCACCAGAGCGCTCACCACACATCAGCTTGAGGCGGAGAGGGAGGAGTCATTGAGACAGTTACATGGGGGATGAAGAGGTGGCCAGATGGAGAGAGCCAGGTTGGGGATTTTGCCAGGACACCGGGGGACCCCCTACTCTTTGTGATAAGTGCCATGGGGTCTTTAATGACCCCAGTGAGTCAGGACCCTGGTTTAACATCTTATCCGAAGGACGGCATCTCCTACAGCACAGTGTCCCCGTCACTGCACTGGGGCATTAGGATTTGACATATGTTGTTTTTATTAGGACCAGAGGGCAGACTGCCCCCTACTGGCTCACCAACACCACTTCCAGCAGCAACTCAGTTTTCCCAGGAGGTCTCCCATCCAAGTACTAGCCAAGCCCACACCTGCTTAGCTTGTGTAATTCGGCAGAGCCAGGTGCATGTTGGTATGGCTGCCAGCGACCCGGGACCACAGGGGTTAAGCCGTGCCCCCCCCCCCATATGGGACCGCTGTCGTGTTTAAACTCACACCTCAACAGAACAGATTTTGTAGGGCTGTCAAATTATTTCAGTCATAAAGATAAATGGTATATTTTGTGAAAAGCGATGCTTTGATTAGCATATCGCCATGACTCCTCTGTGTGGGTTAGTTTTATTCAAGTGCGTGAGGATGAACTTGGATATTTCACCTTGTCAACACTGCCATTACTGCACGTAGGTAGCCGAGCCATGCATGCTTGCAGGTTAGGAGAACGTCAGGATCCGGTGTTGTGCTAAGTTTAGCCTCACCTGAGGATTCCACCCCCTGTCATGCCAACATGCACCAAGAAGCCCCGGTGCTGGCAGGCCGCCACTGTCTGGTCTGTCGTCTTGTCAGCACTCTGCCGTTGTCTGTCCCACTGAAATACAAGTATTTGCAGAACTCGGCTCATTCGGATGTTGTGTTAGGCCACACGGAAGGACAGTTAGTCCACATATTGGTCACAAAAACTGGGGGAGAAAAACGAGCATCCTCAGAATACTCAAATAATTTGTGTCCATATATGTGGAGACTAGTTTGGAGACAAGGGGATGGAGGAGTTGACATAGGAAGAGAAAGAAGGGAAACAGTGTGATGGGTGAGGAAGTGTGCATGCAGGGAGACCGGGGCGGGTGAGGAAGTGTGCATGCAGGGAGACAGGGACGGGTGAGGAAATGTGCATGCAGGGAGACAGGGACGGGTGAGGAAGTGTGCATGCAGGGAGACAGGGACGGGTGAGGAAGTGTGCATGCAGGGAGAC
>JAJHIY020000645.1:87500-187500 GCA_022114975.2 Lampris megalopsis | reverse complement strand
TGGTTAAGTGTAGGTATGGTTAAGTGTAGGTGTGGTTAAGTGTAGGTATGGTTTATTGTAGGTCTGGTTAAGTGTAGGTATGGTTAAGTGTAGGTTTGGTTAAGTGTAGGTATGATTAAGTGTAGGTGTGGTTAAGTGTAGGTGTGGTTAAGTGTAGGTATGGTTTATTGTAGGTTTGGTTAAGTGTAGGTATGGTTAAGTGTAGGTTTGCTTAAGTGTAGGTGTGGTTAAGTGTAGGTGTGGTTAAGTGTAGGTTTGGTTAAGTGTAGGCGTGGTTAAGTGTAGGTTTGGTTAAGTGTAGGTATGGTTAAGTGTAGGTGTGGTTAAGTGTAGGTGTGGTTAAGTGTAGGTTTGGTTAAGTGTAGGTATGGTTAAGTGTAGGTTTGGTTAAGTGTAGGTATGGTTAAGTGTAGGCGTGGTTAAGTGTAGGTGTGGTTAAGTGTAGGTATGGTTAAGTGTAGGTGTGGTTAAGTGTAGGTGTGGTTAAGTGTAGGTATGGTTTATTGTAGGTGTGGTTAAGTGTAGGTGTGGTTAAGTGTAGGTTTGGTTAAGTGTAGGTATGGTTAAGTGTAGGTGTGGTTAAGTGTAGGTGTGGTTAAGTGTAGGTATGGTTTATTGTAGATATGGTATAGTGTGGTGAAGGACAGAATAAGGATCTGGGAGGCTGATTGTTAAGAGTTATAATCCACAATGAGTGTCAGTCAGGGTGCCTGTTCGGGGGTGGGGGCAGTGGAGGGAATAGCGTGATACTCCCACGCACTACATCCGGGATGCCTCAGAAGAGTGGGGTAATTGGCCGGGTGCAGTTGGGGAGAAAAAGGGGGGGAAATCCAAGAAGAAAGCTAGATCTCAGTGGTTGTCCTGCATCATGTCCTCATTTGTAGATAGTTTGCCAGTCGATGTATTTTGGGTCCTGAAAATACAAATACCATGTGAAGCCTTGCCGCGTGCCCCGGGCAGGCACAGACCCTCTCCTCACACTGCTCCACCCACTCCCACTCCCTCTCTAATAATAACATGCACGTCCTGCACCACCCAGCTCCAACCCCAGCTCCCACTCCCTCTCTAATAATAACATGCACGTCCTGCACCACCCAGCTCCAACCCCAGCTCCCACTCCCTCTCTAATAATAACATGCACGTCCTGCACCACCCAGCTCCAACCCCAGCTCCCACTCCCTCTCTAATAATAACATGCATGTCCTGCACCACCCAGCTCCAACCCCAGCTCCCACTCCCTCTCTAATAATAACATGCATGTCCTGCACCACCCAGCTCCAACCCCAGCTCCCACTCCCTCTCTAATAATAACATGCATGTCCTGCACCACTCAGCTCCAACCCGAGCTCCCACTCCCTCTCTAATAATAACATGCATGTCCTGCACCACCCAGCTCCAACCCCAGCTCCCACTCCCTCTCTAATAATAACATGCACGTCCTGCACCACCCAGCTCCAACCCCAGCTCCCACTCCCTCTCTAATAATAACATGCTTGTCCTGCACCACCCAGCTCCAACCCCAGCTCCCACTCACTCTCTAATAATAACATGCATGTCCTGCACCACCCAGCTCCAACCCCAGCTCCCACTCCCTCTCTAATAATAACATGCATGTCCTGCACCACCCAGCTCCAACCCCAGCTCCCACTCACTCTCTAATAATAACATGTATGTCCTGCATCACCCAACTCCAACCACAGCTCCCACTCTCTCTCTAATAATAACATGCATGTCCTGCACCACCCAGCTCCAACCCCAGCTCCCACTCCCTCTCTAATAATAACATGCATGTCCTGCACCACCCAGCTCCAACCCCAGCTCCCACTCACTCTCTAATAAAAACATGCATGTCCTGCACCACTCAGCTCCAACCACAGCTCCCACTCCCTCTCTAATAATAACATGTATGTCTTGCGGCACCCAGCTCCAACCCCAGCTCCCACTCCCTCTCTAATAATAACATGCATGTCCTGCACCACCCAGCTCCAACCACAGCTCCCACTCCCTCTCTAATAATAACATGTATGTCCTGCACCACTCAGCTCCAACCCCAGCTCCCACTCCCCCTCTAATAATAACATGCATGTCCTGCACCACCCAGCTCCAACCCCAGCTCCCACTCCCTCTGTAATAAAAACATGTATGTCCTGCACCACCCAGCTCCAACGACAGCTCCCACTCCCTCTCTAAAAATAACATGCATGTCCTGCACCACCCAGCTCCAACTCGAGCTCCCACCCCCTCTCTAATAATAACATGCATGTCCTGCACCACCCAGCTCCAACCCCAGCTCCCACTCACTCTCTAATAATAACATGTATGTCCTGCACCACCCAGCTCCAACCACAGCTCCCACGCCCTCTCTAATAATAACATGTATGTCTTGCACCACCCAGCTCCCACTCACTCTCTAATAATAACATGCATGTCCTGCACCACTCAGCTCCAACCCCAGCTCCCACTCCCTCTCTAATAATAACATGCATGTCCTGCACCACCCAGCTCCAACCCCAGCTCCCACTCACTCTCTAATAATAACATGTATGTCCTGCATCACCCAACTCCAACCACAGCTCCCACTCCCTCTCTTATATAACATGTATGCCCTGCACCACTCAGCTCCAACCCCAGCTCCCACTCCCTCTGTAATAAAAACATGTATGTCCTGCACCACCCAGCTCCAACCACAGCTCCCACTCCCTGTCTAATAATAACATGTATGTCCTGCACCACTCAGCTCCAACCCCAGCTCCCACTCCCTCTCTAATAATAACATGCATGTCCTGCACCACCCAGCTCCAATCACAGCTCCCACGCCCTCTCTAATAATAACATGTATGTCTTGCACCACCCAGCTCCCACTCACTCTCTAATAATAACATGCATGTCCTGCACCACTCAGCTCCAACCACAGCTCCCAATCATTCTCTAATAATAACATGCATGTCCTGCACCACCCAGCTCCAACCACAGCTCCCACGCCCTCTCTAATAATAACATGTATGTCTTGCACCACCCAGCTCCCACTCACTCTCTAATAATAACATGCATGTCCTGCATCACTCAGCTCCAACCACAGCTCCCACTCCCTCTCTAATAATAACATGTATGTCTTGCACCACCCAGCTCCAACCACAGCTCCCACTCACTCTCTAATAATAACATGCATGTCCTGCATCACTCAGCTCCAACCACAGCTCCCACTCCCTCTCTAATAATAACATGTATGTCTTGCACCACCCAGCTCCAACCACAGCTCCCACTCACTCTCTAATAATAACATGCATGTCCTGCACCACCCAGCTCCAACCACAGCTCCCACTCCCTCTCTAATAATAACATGCATGTCCTGCATCACCCAGCTCCAACCACAGCTCCCACTCACTCTCTAATAATAACATGTATGTCTTACACCACCCAGCTCCAACCACAGCTCCCACTCCCTCTGCAATAATAACATGCATGTCCTGCACCACCCAGCTCCCACTCACTCTCTAATAATAACATGTATGGCTTACACCACCCAGCTCCAACCACAGCTCCCACTCCCTCTCTAATAATAACATGCATGTCCTGCACCACTCAGCTCCAACCCCAGCTCCCACTCCCTCTGTAATAAAAACATGTATGTCCTGCACCACCCAGCTCCAACCACAGCTCCCACTCCCTCTCTAATAATAACATGCATGTCCTGCACCACTCAGCTCCAACCCCAGCTCCCACTCCCCCTCTAATAATAACATGCGTGTCCTGCACCACCCAGCTCCAACCCCAGCTCCCACTCACTCTCTAATAATAACATGTATGTCCTGCACCACTCAGCTCCAACCCCAGCTCCCACTCCCTCTCTAATAATAACATGTATGTCCTGCACCACTCAGCTCCAACCCCAGCTCCCACTCACTCTCTAATAATAACATGTATGTCCTGCACCACCCAGCTCCAACCCCAGCTCCCACTCACTCTCTAATAATAACATGTATGTCCTGCATCACCCAACTCCAACCACAGCTCCCACTCCCTCTCTAATATAACATGTATGTCCTGCACCACTCAGCTCCAACCCCAGCTCCCACTCCCTCTGTAATAAAAACATGTATGTCCTGCACCACCCAGCTCCAACCACAGCTCCCACTCTCTGTCTAATAATAACATGTATGTCCTGCACCACTCAGCTCCAACCCCAGCTCCCACTCCCTCTCTAATAATAACATGCATGTCCTGCACCACTCAGCTCCAACCCCAGCTCCCACTCACTCTCTAATAATAACATGCATGTCCTGCACCACTCAGCTCCAACCCCAGCTCCCACTCACTCTCTAATAATAACATGTATGTCCTGCATCACCCAACTCCAACCACAGCTCCCACTCCCTCTCTAATATAACATGTATGTCCTGCACCACTCAGCTCCAACCCCAGCTCCCACTCCCTCTGTAATAAAAACATGTATGTCCTGCACCACCCAGCTCCAACCACAGCTCCCACTCCCTGTCTAATAATAACATGTATGTCCTGCACCACTCAGCTCCAACCCCAGCTCCCACTCCCTCTTTAATAATAACATGCATGTCCTGCACCACTCAGCTCGAACCCCAGCTCCCACTCCCTCTGTAATAAAAACATGTATGTCCTGCACCGCCCAGCTCCAATCACAGCTCCCACGCCCTCTCTAATAATAACATGTATGTCTTGCACCACCCAGCTCCCACTCACTCTCTAATAATAACATGCAGGTCCTGCACCACCCAGCTCCAACCCAAGCTCCCACTCACTCTCTAATAATAACATGTATGTCCTGCACCACTCAGCTCCAACCCCAGCTCCCACTCCCTCTCTAATAATAACATGCATGTCCTGCACCACTCAGCTCCAACCCCAGCTCCCACTCCCTCTCTAATAATAACATGTATGTCCTGCATCACCCAACTCCAACCACAGCTCCCACTCCCTCTCTAATATAACATGTATGTCCTGCACCACTCAGCTCCAACCCCAGCTCCCACTCCCTCTGTAATAAAAACATGTATGTCCTGCACCACCCAGCTCCAACCACAGCTCCCACTCCCTGTCTAATAATAACATGTATGTCCTGCACCACTCAGCTCCAACCCCAGCTCCCACTCCCTCTTTAATAATAACATGCATGTCCTGCACCGCCCAGCTCCAATCACAGCTCCCACGCCCTCTCTAATAATAACATGTATGTCTTGCACCACCCAGCTCCCACTCACTCTCTAATAATAACATGCAGGTCCTGCACCACTCAGCTCCAACCACAGCTCCCAGTCATTCTCTAATAATAACATGCATGTCCTGCACCACCCAGCTCCAACCACAGCTCCCACTCACTCTCTAATAATAACATGCATGTCCTGCACCACCCAGCTCCAACCCCAGCTCCCACTCCCTCTCTAATAATAACATGTATGTCTTGCACCACCCAGCTCCAACCACAGCTCCCACTCACTCTCTAATAATAGCATGTATGTCCTGTGTAACCCACATGATTACATGTACCCTGTGACGTATGTAAGTTCCACGAGTAGCCTCTAGGAGGCACACGAGCTACAGAGTTTAAACCCTACAGACAACCGTCAACAATAGAGAAGAGAAATACGGATATTTAGAAATACGGACAACTTTGACTATGGATACTTGAATTATTGATATTTGAACTACGGATATTTGAGCTACAGGACATTTGAACTACGACATAAAGATCCTCCCACGAAGCCTCCTTGGTGAGCCGCTAGCCAAAGCTAAGAAGTAAACAGCTTCCTGTGTTCCATGTAATCATAGCCATTTACGTAGGATGTCTTGATTTTATCCAAAGACAGATGATCTCCCGTTGAAGGAAGAAGGAAGACTCTTTTCTCTTGTGTTTTGTACGCTGCTGGAATCCTGGTGAGATAAGAGTTTAAAATCTTGAAATCTAAAGACTGACAATTTTCCATTGGTTGCTAAGCTAAGCTAACCCAGCTAAAACGTATATCTATGATCCTTAGCAGTTCCCATATGATTCAGAGCTTTAAAACCAGTCAGGACACCCGGTCCATAGGCTTTATTTGATGTAGGAATGTTAGACATTTTAATATAATAATATGCTTGTTGTTAAAAAAAACTGTAAGCTCCAGTTGCCACTAGCCACCGAGCCAACTCGGGCTACATGGCATCCATGGAACCCATAGCAGCCAGCTAGACGTGAATTCACGTTGATAGTGCCGCAGCCTGGCTGCGATGACATTGTTTTTAACTGTTCTTACAGCAATAGGCTGTTGTCATTCAGCCGCATATTAGTTATATGTAGGAAATGATTTAATTCTGAGAATTGACTCTAGATTTGGGTATTTTTATTTTGTTTGTAATTGTTTGATAGAGATTGCAATTAATAAGGAATCTGTACAATTTTGTGCAGACTGGTTTTTTTAGTACCCAGAACAACCCCCCTTGCTACACCCTTTTGGAACCCTTGGATACCCCCTTTGGATTGCCCCCATCATCGCCCTGGATTTGGATTCATCATCATCGCCCTCTACATTAACTTGCCCCTGTGATTGTGGTAGGATCTGGACATTGCACCTTGCACAGATTGGAAGACTGAATCATTCCCTCTTTTCTTTTCTTTATTATTTTCTGTGAGTGCACTCATACTTTATTTTGGATTATTTTCTTTAATTTGTTAGTGTAGAATATGGCTGCATAAGTAATATATTAGAAGGGTATAAAATAGAATATAGATAGATAGAGACAATAAATAGAATATTAGGAAGAACTTTAAGTATAATAGAGTAATATATATATATATATATAAAACACATCTCATTTAGTATTGATATTGAAATAACTTTACTTTGAACTGTTGAAATAAATTGTTGTTTTTTTTATTGTAAACTATACCCACGAGTGTGTGTGTTGTCTTTGGGGTGAGTGCTAGAATCTGGTCTAGAAAAAAACCTACACCAATCTCCACTGAACTTAGACATTAGACTGTAAACTGTCCCTGCGCAAGCATAGGCCCATTCCCCTGTCGTGCAGTTTACACCTGCATCACCCATCTCCAACCACAGCTCCCACTCCCTCTCTAATAATAACATGTATGTCCTGCACCACCCAGCTCCAACCCCATCATGGGCAGGGTGACCAATTCACCTCATGCTCCGCCTGCTGCTGGTCTCGTGTATTTTCTCACGATTACTAGCCACTTAATAAACAAACAAACAAACAAAACATGAGACAACAGTGTCATCAATTGGCCACGACAGTCCTGAGTTTTCTTCTCAAGACAAAGTAAGACAGGTGAATTTGGCACTCATGGTAGTCTGAGTCTTGGTTAAAGAGCATCTTTTCTTTCCTCAGAATAAAGCAAATGAATTCATGGGGGCCTTGGCGAGAGCTACACTTTACTTTGTCAAAATAAAGTGGTACCATTATCACCTCTCTACTGATAGTCTCTTGGCTCAAACCCGTCCTCGTTTTGTGAAAAAGAAAAAAAGTAAACAAGTAAAAAACTCACACCATGTAGATGTGGTCCCTTCATTTGAATTTCAAATCAACGGCCATTATTTACTACTGACTGATCAACAGCAGTCCGCTAGCAGGAGATGTTCTGGTTTCTGTGAAACTCAGATGCCCGTGTTCCGCTGTTCAGCAGAGCAGCTGCCGCTGAACAGCGCTGAACAGTTCAGCAGAGCAGCTGCCGCTAAACAGCGCTGAACAGTTCAGCAGAGCAGCTGCTCTGCTGAACCGGCTGCCGGAACAATGAGGCACAACACAAAGCCACTTGGAAAACCGTCTGTCAGCAGTGTGTACCAGCTAGCCGCTACTGTGGTCTGGCTCGTCTTGTAAGATCACAATCATCTGCTCACTTCTGTCTGTCCTACCCCTTTCTACCATTCTATCTGTCTACTCACTTCTGTCTGTCCTACCCCTTTCTACCATTCTATCTGTCTACTCACTTCTGTCTGTCCTACCCCTTTCTACCATTCTATCCGTCTACTCACTTCTGTCTGTCCTACCCCTTTCTACCATTCTATCTGTCTACTCACTTCTGTCTGTCCTACCCCTTTCTACCATTCTATCTGTCTACTCACTTCTGTCTGTCCTACCCCTTTCTACCATTCTATCTGTCTACTCACTTCTGTCTGTCCTACCCCTTTCTACCATTCTATCTATCTACTCACTTCTGTCTGTCCTACCCCTTTCTACCATTCTATCTGTCTACTCACTTCTGTCTGTCCTACCCCTTTCTACCATTCTATCCATCTACTCACTTCTGTCTGTCCTACCCCTTTCTACCATTCTATCCGTCTACTCACTTCTGTCTGTCCTACCCCTTTCTGCCATTCTATCCGTCTACTCACTTCTGTCTGTCCTACCCCTTTCTACCATTCTATCTATCTACTCACTTCTGTCTGTCCTACCCCTTTCTACCATTCTATCCGTCTACTCACTTCTGTCTGTCCTACCCCTTTCTACCATTCTATCCGTCTACTCACTTCTGTCTGTCCTACCCCTTTCTACCATTCTATCTGTCTACTCACTTCTGTCTGTCCTACCCCTTTCTACCATTCTATCCGTCTACTCACTTCTGTCTGTCCTACCCCTTTCTACCATTCTATCTATCTACTCACTTCTGTCTGTCCTACCCCTTTCTACCATTCTATCTGTCTACTCACTTCTGTCTGTCCTACCCCTTTCTACCATTCTATCTATCTACTCACTTCTGTCTGTCCTACCCCTTTCTACCATTCTATCTGTCTACTCACTTCTGTCTGTCCTACCCCTTTCTACCATTCTATCTGTCTACTCACTTCTGTCTGTCCTACCCCTTTCTACCATTCTATCTATCTACTCACTTCTGTCTGTCCTACCCCTTTCTATCATTCTATCTATCTACTCACTTCTGTCTGTCCTACCCCTTTCTACCATTCTATCTGTCTACTCACTTCTGTCTGTCCTACCCCTTTCTACCATTCTGTCTACTCACTTCTGTCTGTCCTACCCCTTTCTACCATTCTATCTATCTACTCACTTCTGTCTGTCCTACCCCTTTCTATCATTCTATCTATCTACTCACTTCTGTCTGTCCTACCCCTTTCTACCATTCTATCTATCTACTCACTTCTGTCTGTCCTACCCCTTTCTATCATTCTATCTATCTACTCACTTCTGTCTGTCCTACCCCTTTCTACCATTCTATCCGTCTACTCACTTCTGTCTGTCCTACCCCTTTCTACCATTCTATCTGTCTACTCACTTCTGTCTGTCCTACCCCTTTCTACCATTCTATCCGTCTACTCACTTCTGTCTGTCCTACCCCTTTCTACCATTCTATCCGTCTACTCACTTCTGTCTGTCCTACCCCTTTCTACCATTCTATCCGTCTACTCACTTCTGTCTGTCCTACTCCTTTCTACCATTCTATCCGTCTACTCACTTCTGTCCTACCCCTTTCTACCATTCTATCTACTCACTTCTGTCTGTCCTACCCCTTTCTATCATTCTATCTATCTACTCACTTCTGTCTGTCCTACCCCTTTCTATCATTCTATCTATCTACTCACTTCTGTCTGTCCTACACGTTTCTATCATTCTATCTATCTACTCACTTCTGTCTGTCCTACCCCTTTCTATCATTCTATCTATCTACTCACTTCTGTCTGTCCTACCCGTTTCTACCATTCTATCCATCTACTCACTTCTGTCTGTCCTACCCCTTTCTACCATTCTATCCGTCTACTCACTTCTGTCTGTCCTACCCCTTTCTACCATTCTATCTATCTACTCACTTCTGTCCGTCCCACCCGTTTCTATCTATTCTGTCTATCTATTCTACCCAAAGATGAAAACACAACGACACACTTTGCAGAATTCTAGTGTCCGTAAGTAACTTCATCTTAGTCTAGATGGAGGCTTCAGTATGGTGGTCTGTAAATAACTCCGTCTTAGTGTAGAGGAGGGGGGGGCCTGGGCTGGGCTTCTCCTGAAGTCCATCACCATCTCCACTGTCTTCAGGGGGTTTAGCTCTAGGTTGTTCTGGCACCAGGAAGCTAGGTGGGCTACCTGCCATCTCTAAGCAGACTTGTCACCCTCAGACATGAGTCTGATGACGGTGGTGTCATTCGTATACTTCAGGAACTTGACAAATTTGTGTCTGGAGGTGCAGCCATTGGTGTAAAGCGAGAAGAGCAGCAGGGACAGGATGCAGCCTTGGGGGGCACCAGCGCTGATGATCTGAGGTTTCCGAGACATGCTTCCCCATCTTCACGTGCTAACTCCTGTTGGTCAGGAAGTCAGTGATGATCCACCTGCAGGTGGAGTGGGGCACGTGGAGTTGGAAGAGTTTGTTCTGGAGGAGAGCAGGGCTGGTTATGGTTAATACAGAACAGAAGTCCACAAATAGGATCCTGGCTTCGGTACCAGGAGAGTCCAAGTGAAGGAGGATGGAGAGGAAAGCCATGTTGAAGGTGTCATCTGTGGACCTGTTGGCTCTCTACGCAAAACCTGTGCCCCTGCCGAGGCATGGTGAGACAAGCTGGAGTTGGTCCCCATGTGCTGCACAGCAGCTGCCCACTGCGCCTGTCTACATAGCTAGGATGGGTTAAATGCAGAGAACAATTTCCCTTCGGGGATCAATAGAGTATATCAAATGTAGCGGATCCAGGTGTGGGGTGGTGATGGGCTTGAAATGGGACAGCACTAAGTGTTACAAAGTCTTCACCGCTACAGAGGTCAAAACAACAGATCTGTAGTCATTTAGGCCTGTGATCCTTGGACAGGGATAATGGTGGAGGGTTCAAGGCAGGCTGGCACCCTGCATTCCTCCAGGGAGGTGTTAAAAATATCTGTGAACACTGGGGACAGCTGGTCTGCACAGTGTTGAAGGTTCGAGGGGGAGACCGCATCGAGTTCTTTCAAATAAACACGTTTCATATACCCAGTTTTTACAGAAGTGCCAAAGATCCTGTTTGAGCTGTGGGCATGTCTGAAGTGATAAGACCCTCCCATTCAAATTTTGATTGACAGGCAAAATTAAAACACTTATTTCACTGAGGGATATTTTTTGTTTTTTTTAACCCCCCCCTTTTTTTTTTCTCCCCAATTGTATCCAGCCAATTACCCCACTCTTCCGAGCTGTCCCGGTCACTGCTCCACCCCCTCTGCCAACTCGGGGAGGACTGCAGACTACCACATGTCTCCTCCCATACATGTGGAGTCAGCAGCCGCTTCTTTTCACCTGACAGTGAGGAGTTTCACCAGGGGGACGTAGTGCATGGGAGGATCACACTACCCCCCCCCCCCAGACAGGAGCCTCAACCGACCAGAGGAGGCGCTACTGCAGCGACCAGGACACATACCCACATCCGGCTTCCCACCCACAGAAACGGCCAATTGTGTCTGTAGGGACGCCCGACCAAGCCGGAGGTAACACAGGGATTCGAACCGGCGATCCCCGCGTTGGTAGGCAACAGAGTAGAATAGACCGCTATGCGGCCCGGACGCCCCAAAAGCCACTTTATTTGACATTGTGTTCTTACAATGAATGTGTTCCCTGCATTTAAGCCGTCCTGTTGTGTAGGAGCAGTGGGCCGCTGCAGGGCCCGGGGACCAGCTCCAGCTCTTCCTTCCACTGCCTTTGCCAAATGAGGCAGAAACAGAACCAGAATACGATGTGCATCACTGATGTAACCACTGACCCAGCATATTATTCTTACCCCAAATTGCACTTAAACAGTACCCGCTGCAGAAAAACAGCCTTTTCGCTGGACCTGACCTTTAAGGATTCTTCATCAGTGTCTGTTGTTTTCACTCTGCTGTTTTTTAAGTAACCATTTTCAGAAAAATAATACACGGAATCTCCATTTATGTGCCTTTTCCAAAATAACGAGGAAATGGAACGCCATTTTAAAGAGTTATTATTAAATGATTCCAGTTCTGAACCCTAATAAACCTCACAGCAGTCCACTGGATAGAGTGGATGGTACTTATTCTCCATCTAAACAGCTTCTCTTCACCCTTCAGTGTGTGCTGTGTTTATTCTGCCTTGTAATCTCACAGAGAAACTTACGTGTAGTCCACAACTATATTCCATATAATTATACAACTATATATTCCATATAATTATATAAATATATAGTCCACAAATATATTCCATATAATTTTATAAATATATATTCCATATAATGATATAAATATAGTCCACAAATATATTCCATATAATTATATAACTATATAGTCCACAAATATATTCTATGTAATTATATAACTATATAGTCCCCAAATATATTCCAAAAATTATATAACTATATAGTCCACAAATATATTCCATGTAATTATATAAATATATAGTCCACAAATATATTCCATATAATTATATAACTATATAGTCCCAAATATATTCCAAAAATTATATAACTATATAGTCCACAAATATATTCCATGTAATAATATACTATATAGTCCACAAATATATTCCATGTAATTATATAAATGTGTAGTCCACAAATATATTCCATATAATTATATAACTATATAGTCCAAAAATATATTCCATGTAATTATATAACTATAAAGTCCACAAATATATTCCATGTAATAATATAACTATATAGTCCAAAAATATATTCCATGTAATTATATAACTATATAGTCCACAAATATATTCCATGTAATTATATAACTATATAGTCCACAAATATATTCCATATAATTATATAACTATATAGTCCACAAATATATTCCATGTAATTATATAAATATATAGTCCACAAATATATTCCATGTAATAATATGCTATATAGTCCACAAACATATTCCATGTAATCATATAACTACGTATATAGTCCACAAATATATTCCATGTAATTATATAAATATATAGTCCACAAATATATTCCATATAATTATATAACTATATAGTCCACAAATATATTCTATGTAATTATATAAATATATAGTCTACAAATATATTCCATGTAATTATATAACTATATAGTCCACAAATATATTCCATGTAATAATATACTACATAGTTCACAAATATATTCCATGTAATTATATAACTATAAAGTCCACAAATATATTCCATGTAATTATATAACTATATAGTCCACAAATATATTCTATGTAATTATATAAATATATAGTCTACAAATATATTCCATGTAATTATATAACTATATAGTCCACAAATATATTCCAAAATTATATAAATATATAGTCCACAAATATATTCCATGTAATAATATGCTATATAGTCCACAAATATATTCCATGTAATCATATAACTACGTATATAGTCCACAAATATATTCCATGTAATTATATAAATATATAGTCCACAAATATATTCCATGTAATTATATAACTATATAGTCCCCAAATATATTCCAAAAATTATATAACTATATAGTCCACAAATATATTCCATGTAATAATATACTATATAGTCCACAAATTTATTCCATGTAATTATATAAATGTGTAGTCCACAAATATATTCCATATAATTATATAACTATAAAGTCCACAAATATATTCCATGTAATTATATAACTATATAGTCCACAAATATATTCCATATAATTATATAACTATAAAGTCCACAAATATATTCTATGTAATAATATAACTATATAGTCCAAAAATATATTCCATGTAATTATATAACTATATAGTCCACAAATATATTCCATATAATTATATAACTATTTAGTCCACAAATATATTCCATGTAATTATATAAATATATAGTCCACAAATATATTCCATGTAATAATATGCTATATAGTCCACAAATATATTCCATGTAATCATATAACTACGTATATATTCCACAAATATATTCCATGTAATTATATAAATATATAGTCCACAAATATATTCCATATAATTATATAACTATATAGTCCACAAATATATTCTATGTAATTATATAAATATATAGTCTACAAATATATTCCATATAATTATATAACTATATAGTCCACAAATATATTCCATGTAATAATATACTATATAGTCCACAAATATATTCCATTTAATTATATAACTATATAGTCCACAAATATATTGCATGTAATTATATAACTATATAGTCCACAAATATATTCTATGTAATTATATAAATATATAGTCTACAAATATATTCCATGTAATTATATAACTATATAGTCCACAAATATATTCCAAAAATTATATAAATATATAGTCCACAAATATATTCCATATAATTATATAAATATATAGTCCACAAATATAACACAGCATTACATCCTGGTACAGACATGCATACACACTTGACCAAGGTTCAGTAGATGAACATTGTAAATTCCCCATCATTCTCTCTTTCTTTTCATCTCTCTCTCTCTCTCTCTCTCTCTCTCTCTCTCTCTCCCTCTCACACGCGCGCGCGCACACACACACACACACACACACACACAGACAATGTGGTGCTGATTCATGCAGATCAGAGGAGAATAATAATCCTGTTTCCTGTTGTCTTTCCCCTGTGACTGTCACTCCACTACAGCAGTGTGCAGGTGTAGGGCTGCGTGGCACCACCTTGTAGTAGGTGGTTGTTTGTGTGATTGTTCTTTAGTGACTGTACATAAAGAGCAATTTACTTACCTGCTCATCAGTCCAGTCTCTGTGTGCTCACTGTGTGTGTTTGTGTGTGTGTGTGAGAGAGAGAGAAATGTTTTTGATTTTTATAAAGTAATTTTTATTTTAAAAAAATACAATCACATTCAAAGCACAAGCAAATTAATAAATATTTAAAACTAAAAAGTAAATCACATCAACTCTCCAGACAACACAACACATCTCTATAAACCCACAACACAACACAACACATCTCTATAAACCCAGACAACACATCTCTATAAACCCAGACAACACAACACATCTCTATAAACCCAGACAACACAACACATCTCTATAAGCCCAGACAACACAACACATCTCTATAAACCCAGACAACACAACACATCTCTATAAACCCACAACACAACACATCTCTATAAACCCACAACACAACACAACACATCTCTATAAACCCACAACACAACACATCTCTATAAACCCACAACACAACACACCTCTATAAGCTCAGACAACACAACACATCTCTATAAATCCAGACAACACAACACATCTCTATAAACCCAGACAACACAACACATCTCTATAAACCCAGACAACACAACACATCTCTATAAACCCAGACAACACAACACATCTCTATAAGCCCAGACAACACAACACATCTCTATAAACCCAGACAACACAACACATCTCTATAAGCCCAGACAACACAACACATCTCTATAAGCCCAGACAACACAACACATCTCTATAAACCCACAACACAACACATCTCTGTCAGCCCAGACAACACAACACATCTCTATAAACCCAGACAACACTGAGCTGCTGGATATGTTTCATTTCCCTGTAATAACTGAAGTCAATCATCATCCTGGCCTTCACCATCCTAGTAAACAGCAGCTTCATCAGTGTCTACTGAGTTGTCCATCTTCTTCTTTCTGCTTACACATATGGCAATTTTTGCTTGTCTGTCCCAGGATGAAATTCATCAGTGTGTGTGTGAGAGAGAGAGAGAGAGAGAGACCTTTGACCTTTAACCAAGCCTCTAATGTTCCAATTCTTCAGTCACATCAAGATAACATTAACACAAATACTCATATTCATAGTGGAAAAACACAATTGCCATACACAGTAAAAACAAAAGGATACAGACCTTCCCCTATTTTTCCTTTTTTTCAGAAATTAAGAAGCACTTGGTCTTCCACTGTGCACAGCACATCCCCATGTCCCCACATAGAAATAAGTCCTTCCAAGTTTGAACTAAGTTTGAAAAACATGAACTCTATTTTCAGCCGAGCAGCCACTAGACCCCTGAACATGAGCATGGCGTCTGTGGACCCTGTGCCTTTCATCTTGTTCCGTCTGCTAAGCCAAATGCTCATTTTCGCCTGACCTATCAGAACATTAACCAAGATGACACGTCTGCACTGTGCTGCCATGTACCTCGGACCAAAGACAAACAGGCTGTCTGCAAGAACCTCTCCTAAACCTCTGAGCCACCGCTGCAGTACAGAGAAAAGAGGGCCCAACCTGGGACATCTGAGCCATAAGTGCTGTAGGTTTCCTCATCATTACAGAAAGACCAGTGGCTCCCTGCCCTAGGGTCAAAGTGTGCCACATGTCTGTTCGTAGCCACAGCCCGATGTACCACCCTCCACTGTAGATCCGCAGTGCGTTTCTCAATGGGGGGTTTGTACAGGGACCTCCAGCTGCCCCTGGGGGATGAGCCTGGTGCCAACAAACTCAACCACCTCGACTCCTGCACGCCGGCTAGTGATGTTCTGTTGAGAACCTTTACAGCGACTACGTACAAGGCCTTCTGT
The DNA here is from genome assembly GCA_022114975.2 of Lampris megalopsis. Lineage (NCBI taxonomy): Eukaryota > Metazoa > Chordata > Actinopteri > Lampriformes > Lampridae > Lampris > Lampris megalopsis. The sequence goes on along the minus strand of JAJHIY020000645.1, from coordinate 171,067 downwards.
GACGTAATTAAGAAGTCATGTAGTTCTGGCGTCTTGAAGGACAGAATGGCCCCCTTCACTTCTTCCTGCTCCTCCACTGCTGCACGGATTGACAAAGATGGAATAACAGGCCACATAGCTGGCTGATCCTCTCCACACTCCGCTCCTAGTGCCTCCCTGAAGAAGCCAGGAAGTGCAGTGATCATTTCTCCCAACAATCTCTTCATCAAACGAAGAGATTTAAAGCCAGTCTCTCAGCTCAAAATGCCCGCCGTCTTCCACTATCCTCCTGATCTGAGACACACTAACTTCGTAAGTCCAGCTCTTATGAGGGATCTCTGTACACTTACGGAGCTGAGCATCCTGCAGCATATCAGTGGGTTATGGAACAGTGGTTCCTCCCCTACACTGCCATAGAGCTGGGAGTAGTCCCTGTTGGTGCGTAAGACCATTCCCCAAGTGCGGAGAACAGATTGATAGAAGGGTGTTGTCGTGAAATCCATGCCAGCCAGGTCCAGAAGGAACAAGTGCTTGTCCTAGTTCAGGTTCATGACCCTCCAAAGCAACACAGACGCTGTTTCACTCCAAAGTCACTGGTCATGGTATAAAAGGCGCTGCACAGTTTAAAGGCGAAAAGCCATGATAGGACTGCGGAGGTCAATCAAGCCCTGGCCTCCTTCCAGCACTGGTAGGAACAGTACAGCAGACTTGGTCCAGTGAAAGCCTCCCCAGAAGAAGTGCACCAGCGTCTTCTGTACTTCCCGTATGAGCGTGTCTGGAGGTTCTACAACTGTAAACCGGTGCCAGAACAACGAGGCAATCAAGTTGTTAACAATCAAGACTCTCACCCTATAGGACAACTGAGGCTGGATCCAAGTCTATCTAGACAATCGGGCACTGACCATTTCAATTAAACCCTCCCAGTTTTTGCTCAGTAAGCGGTCACTGCCCAGAAAGACACCTAGACATTTTATCCCTTCTGTATTCCACTGCAGCCCCACTGGTAATGTCACCTTTTCTCTATTGTTCCACTCCCCCAGCAAGAGACCCTCAGATTTTGACCAATTGACTTTTGCAGAGGAAGTTTGTTTGTATAAGGCCAATTTCTGCAGGAGAAATTGTACATCGGTTTGAGTTGTTATGAAAACCGTGATATCGTCAGCGTATGCCGATAAACTAACTGCAGAAAAAACAAGTTGGAGCATCTATATCTTTGATGGTGGCAATTCGGGTTCTGATTAAAGCACCCTTTGCTCTCTCATGTAGGAACCTACCTAAAACCTTCCTCCTACTTTCCTAAGTGCTGCTGTTGCCATCATGTCCAATAATTACTTCGTCTTCTAATGTCCTAATTTCTCTCTCTAATTCGTCAAGACAGATTTTCTCCACACCGAGAGTTTGTTGTTTGTATTGCTGACATAAAATCCTAATTTGTGTTTTTCCTACCTCCCACCCTAGAGCTAAGCTCTCAAAATCCTTCCTCCTCAGCCTCCAATGACTCCAGAAGTCAGAGAAGAACTGACAAAAGGCTTTATCCTGCGTTAGCCGCACATCGAAGTGCCAGTAGGAACAGTGTTGAAAGTGAACTTGTACGGAAAAATCTGCCACTACTAAATGGTGATCTGAAAATCCCACGGGTGATATCGTGGACTTAATCAACCTGTTGTTGTATGTTTGATTGAGGTAAATCCTGTCCAACCTGGCTGCCCCCACACTACCCTCCGCAGCTTTTACCCATGTGTACTGCCTAACTGTTGGATTAAGTGTCCTCCAAACATCCGTAAGGTCGTTTTCTGCAACCACAGTGGACAGAAAAGAAGCTGACGGTGGATGGGGCTCTTCTGAGTTTCTGTTAACTGTGGGGTGTGTAGTGCAATTCCAGTCTCCTCCCACCACTATGATTGAGCCACTATTAAACTGTTTAAGTTTATCCCTCAGTTTGCTAAACAATCTCAAGCGATCAATGCCTGTATTATAAGCATACACATTTATAAACACAAAAGGTATTTCTCGGATTGTTGCCTGAACTACTTGGATTCTGCCCTGCTCCACTTCACACGTCAAAACGTTTGTCAAAAGGAGGCGCTGCGAGAAAACAACAGCTACACCTGCACTAAAGTTGGTACCATGGCTCAAAAAAACCTGGCCTGCCCAGCTCATAACCCCACTCTATCTCGTTGTCTACAGAGCTGTGTGTTTCCTGTAGAAGGAGCACATCTATGTCCTTAGCTCTACTCAGCTCAGCCACCACACCTCGCTTAACTCTATCCCGTCCTCCGTTAATATTTTGACTCCCTACTCGCAAACTCAATTCAATTAAATTTATTGTCATTAAAAACAATGTGCAGGCACATGTTAAAAATGAAATGAGGCTGTGGCTTCACCAAACAGTGCAAGACAGACACAGACAAACACAGCAAACACAGTATAAGATATACACACATGAAGACCAAAAGCTAAAAATAAGTTAAAAAAGAGCACGAGTACAAAATATTTAAAAATATCCACAGACATTCAGTGGGTAGCCAGGTTCAGGTGGGCAACAGCTTGTGGAAAGAAGCTGTTTTTGAGCCTGGTAGTACGGGCTCTGAGGCTCCTGTAGCGCCTCCCAGAGCGCAGGGGGGAGAACAGTCCATGGTTGGGGTGGGTGGGATCTCTGCTGCTGCTCAGACCCCTTCGAAGGCAGCGTTTGTGATAAATGTCTTTTATGGCTGGGAGCTGGGTACCAGTGATATGCTGGGCCGCCTTGACGACCCGCTGCAGAGCTTTCTGGTCTGCTGAGGTGCAGTTGCCGTACCACACTGAGATGCAGATGGTCAGGATGCTCTCTATGGTGCAGTGGTAGAAGTTGGTGAAAATTTTGGGGGGTAGACGGGCGCTCCTCAGCCTCCTCAGGAAATGCAGGCATTGTTGGGCCTTTTTCACAAGGGCCTGGGTGTTTAATGTCCACGAAAGGTCCTCGCTGATGTGGACTCCAAGGAATGTAAAGCTGGAAACACACTTCACTTCCACCCCATTGATGTGTATGGGGGAGTGGCTGCAGCTTCTAGACCTCCTGAAGTCCACAATCAGCTCCTTTGTCTTCTGCACATTGAGGACCAGATTGTTGGTAGTACACCATGATGTGAGGTGCTGAATCTCGTCCCTGTAGGCCGTCTCGTCATTGTTGGTGATACGGCCAATGACTGTGGAGTCATCTGCAAACTTAACTATAACATTTGAAGGGTGAGTTGGCAGGCAGTCATGGGTAAAGAGGGAGAAAAGGAGGGGGCTCAGAACACAGCCTTGAGGGGCACCTGTGCTAAGGGTCAGGGTGGAGGAGGAGTGGTCACCTAACCTAACAGACTGAGGTCTGTTGGTCAGGAAGTCCAGGATCCAGTTACAGAGGGAGGGGTTGAGGCCAAGGGAGAGGAGTTTGGTGGTTAGTTTGGCGGGGATGATAGTGTTGAAGGCAGAGCTGTAATCTATAAACAGCATCCGGATGTATGTGTTGTTAAGTTCAAGGTGTGTCAGAGCAGCGTGCAGGGCAGTGGTAATGGCATCCTCAGTAGACCTTTTGGGACGGTAGGCGAACTGATGTGGGTCGAATGTGAGGGGATAATGTTTTTGATGTGAGCCAGAACCAGTCTTTCAAAGCACTTCATGGCAATGGGGGCAAGTGCTATGGGTCGGTAGTCATTCAGACATGTGGATGTTGGTTTCTTGGAGACAGGAATGATAAGAGGTGGTCTTAAAGCATGCCGGGACTTTAGATTGGGACAGTGAGAGGTTTAATACAGGTGTGAAAACCTCAGCCAGCTGGTCGGCACATTCCCGGTAGACCCAACCCGGTATGCCGTCTGGTCCGGCAGCCTTCCGTGTGTTCACTCTGCACAGTGATTCTCTGACCTCTGCGACTGATAGAATGAGCACCTGGTTTTCTGGGTGGCAGGGGATTTTTGTGGCTGGGTCAGTATTGTCCTTATCGAAGCGGTCCATTAAAAGAAAAGAGAAAAAGAAGGATGAGACAGTGAAACCTTTCCAAGAGAGAAAAAAACCCACCTTTTGTGTATCACCTCTATTTCAGTTGTGAACATTTAAAGGAACCTGTCCTCTCCTTTCTTTCCTGAGTTTCGTCAGAATCTTCTTCAGACGAAACCTCTTCTGCTTACTGAGCTCTTCATATCCAGCCGTTTTTCTAATTTTCATAACAGAGTTAACAAACCTGTCCACATCTGAGAAGAAATCTGATACTTCCACAGACTGTCTGCCATAGGTTGCGTCAAGGAAATCATTAATCTCCTTTAATGAATATGAGTGCTGATCACCTTGTGACACAATATCAGCAAACTGAGATAGGCCATCATCCTCTAACATGTCCTCATCTTCATTTCCAGCGTTTTCACAGTGTGACTCACCTGTTGCAGAGACCTGACTCTCAGCCTCGGCTGGGTGACTGTCTCTCACTGGTTCTGTCTGTCCTCCGTCTCTGCATACATCCACATCCTGTGCTTCAGTACCTCTCAGATTACCGTCATTTACAGTATTGCTGTCCTGCTGAGTTGGTACATTTCCTTCCACACCAGGTTGGGGATCACCGGTTGCGGTATCTCCCGCCGCCTGCTGCGCTGTTTGCGGGCTACCGCCCTCAGCAGCGCCTCCTAGCTGTGGCTCACATGAACTGCTGCCCGCTGTGGGCTCCCTGTGCGGGCAGGATGAGCGTTTGTGGCCGACATCGCCGCACTCAAAACACTTCATGCTGCCAGAACTCGCGTACAAAGTGTAGAAGCCGTGTTCGTATTTGACTTTAAATGACACTTGTAGATGTTCTGAGGGATCATTTAAATACATGAAGGCCTGTCTCAGCAGGGAGGTAACATGCTGCAGTCTAGCGTCCTCACAACCCAGACGGACTGTTCTGAACCCGCCAGCAAACTTCCCGAAACGACTCAGTTCTCCTTCAATGAGCTCGTTCGGGATAAACGGAGGTACGCCTGACACGGTAACACGTGTCGACGGCACAAACAATGGCGAGACGGCTACAAACAGATCGTCCAGCACCAGGCCTCTCTCGACCAGCAGGGGGACTAAACGCTGCTCTTGGAGAAAAGCCACCACGGATTTGTTCAACCGAGACCCATAGGTGATGTTCTCATAGCCGACCTGTTCTCCTGCAGCCAGGAGAACCTGTTCCACAGTGTACCGCGAGTCCACCACCACTCTAACCCCGTGTCTGATAGACAGGGGAGGCGAGCCCTCACCGGGGAGGGACGCCATACTGCACACCACCAACCTCCCACCAGTTACTCCAGTCACTTCCCAACCACCAACGACGAAGTAAAATTAAACTTCTCTTACCTCACCATGTAGAGAAGAAAAGAAAAGAGAAGTGAAAGCAGTAGAAAAGAAGTGAATTAAGCCAAAAAACACACTCAAGCTCATTCAGCGCCCTCACTCACGCTGACGCACCCAACCTCCCAGCATGCAGTGCAGAGAGAGAGAGAGAGAGAGAGAGAGAGAGAGAGAGAGAGAGAGAGGGAGAGGGAGACAGTGGGTGAAGCTACACAAATAGATAATGGCTTAGTTCAATAGTTTAGAGGAATGTATAGGGCCCATCCAGTAATGTCCATTAGAGTCAATGTAAAATCAATGTGTCATACGATGGTACGGGGTCTCTGCTCAGTGTGGGCTCTAAAAGCTCCTGAATGGTCTCTCTATCAATGACTCCATCCTCCACACATTCCTACCCCCTAATCCTCCTCCATCCATCCCTGCCCCACCGCTGTGTGTTTACTGTCCTGCAGGGCCTTTCTGCACATCAGTAGATGCTTCTATGCCTTTCTCCCTCCTTCACTCTCTCTAGCACTCTCTAGCTCTCTCTGGCTGTCTCTAGCGCCCTCTAGCTTTCTCTAGCGCCCTCTAGCTCTCTCTGGCTCTCTATGGCTGTCTCTAGGGCCCTCTAGCTCTCTCTGGCTCTCTCTAGCGCTCTCTAGCGCTCTCTAGCGCTCTCTGGCTATCTCTAGCTCTCTCTGGCTCTCTCTAACGCTCTCTAGCTCTCTCTAGCGCTCTCTAGCTCTATCTGGCTCTCTCTAGCGCTCTCTGGCTCTCTCCGCTCTCTCTCTCTCTAGCTCTCTCTGGCTGTCTCTAGCACTCTCTGGCTCTCTCTAGCGCTCTCTAGCTCTCTCGATCTCTCTCTAGTGCTGTCTAGCTCTCCCTATCTCTCTCGAGCGCTCTCTGGCTTTCTCTAGCGCTCTCTAGCTCTCTCTGGCTGTCTCTAGCTCTCTCTGGCTCTCTCTAGCACTCTCTAGCACTCTCTAGCTCTCTCTAGCTCTCTCTGGCTGTCTCTAGTTCTCTCTGGTTGTCTCTAGCGCTCTCTAGCACTCTCTGGCTGTTTTTAGCGCTCTCTAGCGCTCTCTGGCTCTCTCTAGCGCTCTCTAGCTCTCTCGATCTCTCTCTAGTGCTGTCTAGCTCTCCCTATCTCTCTCTAGCTCTCTCTGGCTGTCTCTAGCGCTCTCTAGCGCTCTCTCTAGTTCTCTCGATCTCTCTAGCTCTCTCTGGCTGTCTCTAGTTCTCTCTGGCTCTCTCTAGCTCTCTCGATCTCTCTCTAGTGCTGTCTAGCTCTCCCTATCTCTCTCTAGCTCTCTCTGGCTGTCTCTAGCTCTCTCTAGCTCTCTCTAGCTCTCTCTGGCTGTCTCTAGTTCTCTCTGGTTGTCTCTAGCGCTCTCTAGCACTCTCTGGCTGTCTTTAACGCTCTCTAGCACTCTCTGGCTCTCTCTAGCGCTCTCTAGCTCTCTCGATCTCTCTCTAGTGCTGTCTAGCTCTCCCTATCTCTCTCTAGCTCTCTCTGGCTGTCTCTAGCTCTCTCTGGCTCTCTCTAGCACTCTCTAGCTCTCTCTAGCTCTCTCTGGCTGTCTCTAGTTCTCTCTGGTTGTCTCTAGCGCTCTCTAGCACTCTCTGGCTGTCTTTAGCGCTCTCTAGCACTCTCTGGCTCTCTCTAGCGCTCTCTAGCTCTCTCTAGCGCTGTCTAGCTCTCCCTATCTCTCTCTAGCGCGCTCTGGCTCTCTCTAGCGCTCTCTAGCGCTCTCTCTAGCGCTCTCTAGCTCTCTCTAGTGCTCTCCTACTGTTTCCATCATAGTTATTTCAGTTCATGTCATCCTGCTTATTTGGCCCTTAATATCAGAGGGAAAAGAATCAAAGAACATTTTTGTAATAAAGTATAAAATCTCAACTTTGTGTCACACGTTCAAGTCTAATTTAAAACGCATCTGAAAATATGGCCGCTCTTCTTCTTTTATGCCTCTTCACTGTGCCCTGGAAAAGCACCTGAGCCTTCTTGTCTGCTATCACCATGGACACAATACTGGACGAAATGAACATATTGTAACGTGCACGGATAAGTAGACACGCTAACGCGTCGGACCCTTTAGTAGACTGGTTAACATTGTCGCCCGCGGTGCAGGAGCCCCAGGTTCGCGTCCTGGCTGTGCCGATTCGCAGGGACGCGAATCCCGAAGGAAGGGGGCAATGTAACGATCACGGATGAACAGGCTCGCTCGACCCTTTAGTCGCGTGGTTAGCGTTGTCACCCGCAGTGCAGAAGGTATGGGTTCGCCTCCCGACTGTGGCGGTAACCGGGCTGCCCCCCGAATCCGCTACATTGGTGTCAGAAGTGGGATGGTGAGACCGTGAGGTCATCGGAAGCGCGTGAGGGAGCCCGAAAGAGGGGAGTAGTATAACGTACACAAATAAGTAGACACGCTAGCTCATGGTTTATGGGTCGGACCCTTTAGTCGACCGGTTAACGTTGTCGCCGGCGGTGGGGGAGATACGGGTTCGCGTCCCGGCTGTGGCGACAGTTCCCGGGATGCCCCCCGATTCGCTGTAATATTTCCTTTAAAAAGGAACAGAAAAGTCTCTCTGGGGGGAGGAACTTGTTCAGTGTTCTTTCTCCACGTTTCAGAAGAAGAGGCCTAGAAGAGCTGGAAGGTCCGCGCTGAGAGAGCGTTAGAACGTAGACTATAAGCCGCACAAGGTGAGATTTTATGCTTTTAATACAAATATTTTCAAACAATATGTCCAGCTCGGGTAACAGAAAAGGTATGAAGGACTTCAGGCAGCTTATCAGATTGACAAATTAGGTCGGGAAACTTTGCCCAACCCAAGTCAGTACTGCTGGAACGTGCACAAAAGGAAATTGTTAATACATTTCACCCTCGCATGGGGTTGTGGAAGCACACGCAAGCAGCTTAAACACACACACACACACACACACCTAGGGACAGTTTAATACAGCTGATTCACCTGACCTACATGTCTTTGAGTCACCTGACCTACATGTCTTTGAGTCACCTGACCTACATGTCTTTGAGTCACCTGACCTACATGTGTTTGAGTCACCTGACCTACATGTCTTTGAGTCACCTGACCTACATGTCTTTGAGTCACCTGACCTACATGTCTTTGAGTCACCTGACCTACATGTCTTTGAGTCACCTGACCTACATGTCTTTGAGTCACCTGACCTACGTGTCTTTGAGTCACCTGACCTACGTGTCTTTGGACTGTGGGAGGAAACCGGAGCCCCCGGATGAAACCCACACAGACACGGGGAGAACATGCAAACTCCACACAGAGGACGACCCGGGACCACCCCCAAGATTGGACCTTCTTGCTGTGAGGCGACGGCGCTAACCACTGCATCACCGTGCCACCCAAAATGAGTTACGTTACACACAATTCCGTGTTTTTAGAGAACAAAAATTGTAACTAAGGCAGTGTAATGAATTCAGCAGTATGTTGTTGACTCAGGGAATTCGTGTGTCCCGCACAGCAAAGGACCCGAGTTGACTTCCCATTGGCATTGTTTCCGTGCCGGCACGCACCACGTGATGCGAGCGTTAGGGGGGCGTGGTCGTTTCCGTGAGATCAGCTCAGCTCGGGAACAGGGCGGTGGAACCACGTGACACCGGGGAACCATGTCGACCCCCAAACCTTTTGTCGGATGTTACGTAGCACATCACAAAACTCAAGGTGGCTGACGGATTTTATAGAACAAACACAAAACACGTTTGTACAATTTTCTTTTTTTGCTGCAAACGGTTCAACACCATTATAGCTACCCGTGTGTTTTTTCTTCTTTTTACCGTCCTGCCGTTACGTCGCACAGTTGGTGGTTTTCCCCGTCTCGTTTCGCCAACCGCAGTGTCCACCTCCCGGGTGCCGGTGACTGCAGCATCACGGGCTAACGGTAGTGCTAGCTTGTTTCTACTCTCACTTGGTTTTACCAACGGTAATGCTAGCTTGTTTCTACTCTCACTTGGTTTTACCAACGGTAAAGCTAGCTTGTTTCTATTCTCACTTGGTTTTACAAGTGGTGATGCTAGCTTGTTTCTACTCTCACTTGGTTTTACCAACGGTAATGCTAGCTTGTTTCTACTCTCACTCGGTTTTACTAACGGTAAAGCTAGCTTGTTTCTACTCTCACTCGGTTTTACTAACGGTAAAGCTAGCTTGGTTCTACTCTCACTTGGTTTTACTAACGGTAAAGCTAGCTTGTTTCTACTCTCACTTGGTTTTACTAACGGTAAAGCTAGCTTGTTTCTACTCTCACTTCGTTTTACCAACGGTAAAGCTAGCTTGTTTCTATTCTCACTTGGTTTTACCAACGGTAAAGCTAGCTTGTTTCTACTCTCACTTCGTTTTACCAACGGTAAAGCTAGCATGTTTCTACTCTCACTTGGTTTTACTAACGGTAAAGCTAGCTTGTTTCTACTCTCACTTGGTTTTACCAACGGTAAAGCTAGCTTGTTTCTACTCTCACTTGGTTTTACTAACGGTAAAGCCAGCTTGTTTCTACTCTCACTTCGTTTTACCAACGGTAAAGCTAGCTTGTTTCTACTCTCACTTCGTTTTACCAACGGTAAAGCTAGCTTGTTTCTACTCTCACTTGGTTTTACCAACGGTAAAGCTAGCTTGTTTCTACTCTCACTTCGTTTTACCAACGGTAAAGCTAGCTTGTTTCTACTCTCACTTCGTTTTACCAACGGTAAAGCTAGCTTGTTTCTACTCTCACTTGGTTTTACTAACGGTAAAGCTAGCTTGTTTCTACTATCACTTGGTTTTACTAACGGTAAAGCTAGCTTGTTTCTACTCTCACTTGGTTTTACTAACTGTAATGCTAGCTTGTTTCTACTCTCACTTCGTTTTACCAACGGTAAAGCTAGCTTGTTTCTACTCTCACTTGGTTTTACTAACGGTAAAGCTAGCTTGTTTCTACTCTCACTTGGTTTTACTAACGGTGATGCTAGCTTGTTTCTACTCTCGCTTGGTTTTACTAACGGTAAAGCTAGCTTGTTTCTACTCTCACTTGGTTTTACTAACGGTAAAGCTAGCTTGTTTCTACTCTCACTTGGTTTTACTAACGGTAAAGCTAGCTTGTTTCTACTTTCACTTGATTTACTAACGGTAATGCTAGCTTATTTCTACTCTCGCTTGGTTTTACTAACGGTAAAGCTAGCTTGTTTCCACTCTCACTTGGTTTTACAAGTGGTCATGCTAGCTTGTTTCCACTCTCACTTGGTTTTACAAGTGGTAATGCTAGCCTGTTTCTACTCTCACTTGTTTTACTAACGGTAATGCTAGCTCGTTTCTACTCTCACCTGGTTCTACTAACGGTAAAGCTAGCTTGTTTCTACTCTCACTTCGTTTTACCAACGGTAAAGCTAGCTTGTTTCTACTCTCACTTGGTTTTACCAACGGTAAAGCTAGCTTGTTTCTACTCTCACTTCGTTTTACCAACGGTAAAGCTAGCTTGTTTCTACTCTCACTTGGTTTTACTAACGGTAAAGCTAGCTTGTTTCTACTCTCACTTGGTTTTACAAGTAGTGACGCTAGCTTGTTTCTACTCTCGCTTGGTTTTACTAACGGTAAAGCTAGCTTGTTTCTACTCTCACTTGGTTTTACAAGTGGTGATGCTAGCTTGTTTCTACTCTCGCTTGGTTTTACTAACGGTAAAGCTAGCTTGTTTCTACTCTCACTTGGTTTTACTAACGGTAAAGCTAGCTTGTTTCTACTCTCACTTGGTTTTACTAACGGTAATGCTAGCTTGTTTCTACTCTCACTTGGTTTTACTAACGGTAAAGCTCGCTTGTTTCTACTCTCACTTGGTTTTACTAACGGTAGTGCTAGCTTATTTCTACTCTCGCTTGGTTTTACTAACGGTAAAGCTAGCTTATTTCCACTCTCACTTGGTTTTACAAGTGGTAATGCTAGCTTGTTTCTACTCTCACTTGTTTTACTAAAGGTAATGCTAGCTCGTTTCTACTCTCATCTGGTTCTACTAACGGTAAACCTAGCTTGTTTCCACTCTCACTTGGTTTTACCAGTGGTAGTGCTAGCTTATTTCTACTCTCGCTTGGTTTTACTGATGGTAATGCTAGCTTGTTTCTACTCTCACTTGGTTTTACTAACGGTAAAGCTAGCTTGTTTCTACTTTCACTTGATTTACTAACGGTAATGCTAGCTTGTTTCTACTCTCACTTGGTTTTACTAACGGTAAAGCTAGCTTGTTTCTACTCTCACTTGGTTTTACTAACGGTAAAGCTAGCTTGTTTCTACTTTCACTTGATTTACTAACGGTAATGCTAGCTTATTTCTACTCTCGCTTGGTTTTACTAACGGTAAAGCTAGCTTGTTTCCACTCTCACTTGGTTTTACAAGTGGTCATGCTAGCTTGTTTCCACTCTCACTTGGTTTTACAAGTGGTAATGCTAGCCTGTTTCTACTCTCACTTGTTTTACTAACGGTAATGCTAGCTCGTTTCTACTCTCACCTGGTTCTACTAACGGTAAAGCTAGCTTGTTTCTACTCTCACTTCGTTTTACCAACGGTAAAGCTAGCTTGTTTCTACTCTCACTTGGTTTTACCAACGGTAAAGCTAGCTTGTTTCTACTCTCACTTGGTTTTACAAGTGGTGATGCTAGCTTGTTTCTACTCTCGCTTGGTTTTACTAACGGTAAAGCTAGCTTGTTTCTACTTTCACTTGATTTACTAACGGTAATGCTAGCTTATTTCTACTCTCGCTTGGTTTTACTAACGGTAAAGCTAGCTTGTTTCCACTCTCACTTGGTTTTACAAGTGGTCATGCTAGCTTGTTTCCACTCTCACTTGGTTTTACAAGTGGTAATGCTAGCCTGTTTCTACTCTCACTTGTTTTACTAACGGTAATGCTAGCTCGTTTCTACTCTCACCTGGTTCTACTAACGGTAAAGCTAGCTTGTTTCTACTCTCACTTGGTTTTACTAACGGTAATGCTAGCTTGTTTCTACTCTCACTTCGTTTTACCAACGGTAAAGCTAGCTTGTTTCTACTCTCGCTTGGTTTTACTAACGGTAAAGCTAGCTTGTTTCTACTCTCACTTGGTTTTACTAACGGTAAAGCTAGCTTGTTTCTACTCTCACTTGGTTTTACTAACGGTAATGCTAGCTTGTTTCTACTCTCACTTGGTTTTACTAACGGTAAAGCTCGCTTGTTTCTACTCTCACTTGGTTTTACTAACGGTAGTGCTAGCTTATTTCTACTCTCGCTTGGTTTTACTAACGGTAAAGCTAGCTTATTTCCACTCTCACTTGGTTTTACAAGTGGTAATGCTAGCTTGTTTCTACTCTCACTTGTTTTACTAAAGGTAATGCTAGCTCGTTTCTACTCTCATCTGGTTCTACTAACGGTAAACCTAGCTTGTTTCCACTCTCACTTGGTTTTACCAGTGGTAGTGCTAGCTTATTTCTACTCTCGCTTGGTTTTACTGATGGTAATGCTAGCTTGTTTCTACTCTCACTTGGTTTTACTAACGGTAAAGCTAGCTTGTTTCTACTCTCACTTGGTTTTACTAACGGTTATGATAGCTTGTTTCTACTCTCACTTGGTTTTACTAACGGTTATGATAGCTTGTTTCTGCTCACTTGTTTTACTAACGGTAATGCTAGCTTGTTTCCACTCTCACCTAGGTTTTACTAACGGTAGTGCTAGCTTGTTTCTACTCTCACTTGTTTTACTAATGGTAATGCTAGCTTGTTTCTACTCTCACTTGTTTTACTAACGGTAATGCTAGCTTGTTTCTACTCTCACCTAGGTTTTACTAACAGTAATGCTAGCTTGTTTCTACTCTCACCTGGCTTTACCAACGGTAATGCTAGCTTGTTTCTACGCTCACCTGGTTTTACTAACGGTGATGCTAGCTTGTTTCTACGCTCACCTGGTTTTACTAACGGTGATGCTACTTTGTTTCTACTCTCACCTGGTTTTACTAACGGTAATGCTAGTTTGTTTCTACTCTCACCTGGTTTTACTAACAGTAATGCTAGCTTGTTTCTACTCTCACCTGGTTTTACTAACGGTGATGCTACTTTGTTTCTACTCTCACTTGTTTTACTAACGGTAATGCTAGTTTGTTTCTACTCTCACCTGGTTTTACTAACGGTGATGCTACTTTGTTTCTACTCTCACTTGTTTTACTAACGGTAATGCTAGCTTGTTTCTACTCTCACCTGGTTTTACTAACAGTAATGCTAGCTTGTTTCTACTCTCACCTGGTTTTACTAACGGTGATGCTACTTTGTTTCTACTCTCACTTGTTTTACTAACGGTAATGCTAGTTTGTTTCTACTCTCACCTGGTTTTACTAACGGTGATGCTAGCTTGTTTCTACGCTCACCTGGTTTTACTGAGACTCCAATAGCACGTCACCCACCGGCGGGTAAGAGGCAGCGACCTGTGGATGGGGAGCAGAGCTGTGGCAAAGGAAGAAAGCTAGACTTCAAGGAGAGGCTATGGGGGAGGAGATACCAGACGGGGAAAGATGAAGAGCAGCAAGGGTGTGGGGGTGGGGGGGTAGCCTCCAGGACTACAGCGCGGTCGCCTGTGGGAAACAGTCTAGACATTATGAACAGCTTTGACCCTGATTCGACGAGACAATGCAAGTGTTTATTGCTCTCATTGCGCTTGTGTTTGTAAGTGTGTTTGTGTGTCTGTAAGTGTTTCCTGTGGTGTTAGCATGTTTACTATTCACTAGCTGGCCATAATTCCCATCTGAACGTCATCATCTGGTCATATTGCCTTTCATTAGGTGTTCCCTGCACATTAGCTGTCCATGATTTCAGTGTGTACTAAATCATTTATGTTCAGCTTTATAGTCACATCTGTATTCAGCTTCCACTTGTTTTGAACGTGCTCCTTTCAACAGCTGAACACAATTATTAGCCGTGTTTCCATAATGTATTTTTATGTGCGTTTTGAAGTATCGCATTAGAAAAGGTTTATGGAAATGGCAGAATTTGAAAAAACTTCCTCAATTTTGTGAAAGTTTTTATGCTCGCTTGAGATGTTTTTTTTTTTTTTGCGTTTTTTGAAAGAGTTAATGCGCTCAATGGGAGATGGAAACACCTTTGCCGAATAAATTCTGGCATAGCGAACATGTAACACATGACTGATAAGCTGTTTCCGCATGGCCAGGGCTGCATGCGTTTGCGTCGTTGCATTTCTTTGTCTTCGTCTCTGGACAGCATGCAACGTGGCCAATACTAGCTGACATGAGGGAACAATCACAACTTTCCAAATGGAAACAAATGGCTGCACCTGCGCCTTCCCCAAACTGGTGCCACAAAGTTGGAGGCACACAGTTCTGCAGAGGGTCATTGTATGCTGTAGCATTTAGATTTCCCTCCACTGGAACTAAGGAGCTGAGCCCAAAACATGACAAACAGCCCCAGACCATTATTCCTCCTCCACCAAATCTTACAGTTGGCACTATGCAGTGGGGCGGGTAGTGCTCTCCTGGCATCCACCAAACCCAGATACGTCCGTCAGACTGCCAGATAGTGAAGTCTGATTCATCACTCCAGAAAACATTTCCACTGCTCCAGAGTCGAATGGCCGTGTGCTTTACACCACTCCAGCCAACGCTTGGCATTGCACATGGTCTTAGGCTTGTGTGTGGCTGCACGGTCATGGAAACCCCTTTTCATGAAGCTCCCGACAAACCGTTCTTGTGCTGACGTTGCTTCCAGGGGCAGTTTGGAACTTGGTAGTGAGTGTTGAACTGAAGACAGACGATTTTTATGTGCTACGCTTCAGCACTCGGTGGCCCCGTTCTGTGGTCTGGTCTTGTGTGGCCTTCCGCTTCACGGCTGAGCTGTTGTTGCTCCGAGACGTTTCCACGTCACCATAACAGACTTACAGTTGACCGAGGCAGGTGTAGCAGGGCAGGAATTGTCTTCCAATGACAGAACCATGTTGAAAGTCACTGAGCTCTTCGGGTGGTCCCGAAGAGCTCAGTGGCAGTGTTGGCTATGGAGACTGCATGGCTGAAAAAGCCAAATCCACTCACTCACTCACTCACTCACTCACTCACTAGAAGGGGTGCTGACATACCTTTGGCCTTAAAGTGTATCTGTTGAGTGAGAATTGGACCTCTTGGATAGATTTAGTTGTTTTCAATGTAATACACTGGATTCTGAAACTACATAGAATATTTGGTGTGGTGAGTTTTTAAACCCAAACTGGCGCCTTGTAGTGGCTCACCAGCCAAAGTAGAGGACTACAGCTGCAAGATGTAGCTGTAAATTAATCTGTGTGGTGTGAATAAATCAGAACAGATTCCTGTTTCCATGGAACAATAAAAAACACAAAAACATTTTTCCATGATTGCTCGAGACGGAAAAGTGTGTCGATAAAGACAAGATGCAGTAAAAGGAGATGGAAGTTATTTTCATTTTTTCATCTTTTGTTTCCATTTTTGAATAAATGATTACCCCCTCGTGATGATGGTAGACGCACTGACACTAATTCCACTTGAGAAGACATGCTCTTCTTGCTGTGATTTGTTTTGTGTGTAGTTTAGTTAGTGATGACTGTTTTTGCTTCGCCTCTTGTTGCACTGGACTGGACGTTTCTTCTGCTCATTGCGACTGTGTTGCTCTGCACAACCCCATCTGCTAAATGAGTAAATGTACACGATGATGTAGGGGTAAGGCTGGTAGCCACCGAGCCATTATAATACGTTCTCTCTCTCTTTCTCTCGCTCTCTGTCTGTCTGTCTCTCTCTCTCTCTCTCTCTCTCTCGCTCTCTGTCTGTCTGTCTGTCTGTCTGTCTCTCTCTCTCTCTCGCTCTCTGTCTGTCTGTCTGTCTGTCTGTCTGTCTGTCTTTTGGTTCCTTATTCATTAACCAGTACCTTCACTGTCACTCACCTTCTTGTTCACCCTCCCACCCTCTCAATGTGCCACCCGGTAAGGACAGAACACGCAGACACATGAACAGGGGTGAGAGAGAATAAGAAAGTGAGAGAAGGAGAATAAAAAGAAGGGGAGTGGGAGAGAGAGGGAGACACAAAGAGAGCAGTAGTGAAGGTTGGAAACCAATTATCCTACCAGAGGATTTTCTTTGGGGACAACAAGGCCAGCCGTGAAAATTGTGTGTGTGTGTGTGTGTGGGCATCTCCACAAGGCAGCTTAGACAATTATAACTGAAAAACTTTGTATTCACTGTTGTTTAGGATAAAGGATAAAGGAAACAAGAAAAGAGAGAGGTGCATCACTACAAAGCAACCATTTATTTATTTATTTATTTGTTGATTATCTATTTTTTCTGAAGCTACATTTTCTGAGGCAAAGCTTTGGTGTACAACAGAAAATAAGGTGTTATGAATTTGTAATCTGCTGTAGCAACAACCCTCATAGCCTTTTGAACATATATTTCACTGTATATATTTAGGGGCAGCACGGTGGCACAGTGGTTAGCGCGGTCGCCTCACAGTAAGAAGGTCCTGGGTTTGAGCCCTGGGGTAGTCCAACTTTGGGGTCGTCCCGAGTTGTCCTCTGTGTGGAGTTTGCATGTTCTCCCCGTGTCTGTGTGGGTTTCCTCCGGGGGCTCCGGTTTCCTCCCACAGTCCAAAGACATGTAGGTCAGGTGAATCAGCCATACTAAATTGTCCCCAGGTGTGAATGTGTGTGTGTGTCGGCCCTGTGATGGCCTGGCGGCCTGTCCAGGGTGTCTCCCTGCCTGCTGCCGAATGACTGTTGGGATATGCTCCAGCATCCCGTGACCCGAATTCAGGTGAGCGGTTTGGATGATGAATGAATGAATGAATTAATATATTAAAAAAAACGAAGTCCACCAGTCTGAAACCGGCAACCATTACAAGTTATCATTGTTGCACCAACACCAGATGTAATTTGTTATTGTTACACCAGATGTAAGTTATTATTGTTACACCAGATGTAAGTTATTATTGTTGCAGCAACACCAGCTGTAAGTTATTATTGTTGCAGCAACACCAGATGTAATTTATTATTGTTACACAAACACCAGCTGTAAGTTATTATTGTTGCACCAACACCCGATGTAATTTATTATTGTTACACCAGCTGTAAGTTATTATTGTTACACAAGATGTAAGTTATTATTGTTGCAGCAACAC
The DNA here is from genome assembly GCA_022114975.2 of Lampris megalopsis. Taxonomy (NCBI): domain Eukaryota; kingdom Metazoa; phylum Chordata; class Actinopteri; order Lampriformes; family Lampridae; genus Lampris; species Lampris megalopsis. Next base: position 153,638 of record JAJHIY020000645.1, on the reverse strand, counting down.
CAGATGTAATTTATTATTGTTACACCAGCTGTAAGTTATTATTGTTACACAAGATGTAAGTTATTATTGTTGCAGCAACACCAGATGTAATTTATTATTGTTAGACCAACACCAGCTGTAAGTTGTTATTGTTGCACCAGCACCAGCTGTAAGTTATTATTGTTACACCAGATGTAAGTTATTATTGTTGCAGCAACACCAGATGTAATTTATTATTGTTACACAAACACCAGCTGTAAGTTATTATTGTTGCACCAACACCCGATGTAATTTATTATTGTTACACCAGCTGTAAGTTATTATTGTTACACAAGATGTAAGTTATTATTGTTGCAGCAACACCAGATGTAATTTATTATTGTTACACCAGCTGTAAGTTATTATTGTTACACAAGATGTAAGTTATTATTGTTGCAGCAACACCAGATGTAATTTATTATTGTTAGACCAACACCAGCTGTAAGTTGTTATTGTTGCACCAGCACCAGCTGTAAGTTATTATTGTTACACCAGATGTAAGTTATTATTGTTGCAGCAACACCCGATGTAAGTTATTATTGTTGCAGCAACACCAGATGTAAGTTATTATTGTTGCACCAACACCAGATGTAAGTTGTTATTGTTGCAGCAACACCAGCTGTAAGTTATTGTTGCAGCAACACCAGATGTAAGTTATTATTGTTGCAGCAATACGAGATGTAAGTTATTATTGTTGCAGCAATACGAGATGTAAGTTATTATTGTTGCAGCAATACCAGATGTAAGTTATTATTGTTGCAGCAATACCAGATGTAAGTTATTAATGTTGCACCAACACCAGATGTAAGTTATTATTGTTGCACCAACACCAGATGTAAGTTATTATTGTTACACCAACACCAGCTGTGAGTTGTTATTGTTGCACCAACACCAGATGTAAGTTATTATTGTTGCAGCAACACCAGATGTAAGTTATTATTGTTGCAGCAACACCAGATGTAAGTTATTATTGTTGCAGCAACACCAGATGTAAGTTATTAATGTTGCACCAACACCAGCTGTAAGTTGTTATTGTTGCACCAACACCAGATGTAAGTTATTATTGTTGCACCAACACCAGCTGTGAGTTGTTATTGTTGCACCAACACAAGATTTAAGTTATTATTGGGATGCTCGACTAAAATATTGTCTCTTAATGCACAAATTAGAACATGCTAACATTGAAGGTCTTATAACTAATTGTTCTCCTCCTCAGAAACAGTTTCAGGGAGCTTCTTCACTTGTGATTGTAATACTTCATGTGGACGTGGCAGTTCAGCATGACTGGAGATGATGGGGCTTATAGAAGCTTTACATCTTTATGTACACTCTCCACGCAGGAGAGTACAGGACGTGGTGTACCAGACATAGTCGGTGTAGCAGACTTGCTTGCTGGTTGTCCGTGTCCAGTGATGACCATCTTCTCCTATTTGTGAGTCCTTTGGTGGCTGAATAGTCCGATCCTGGATAAACAGTTGCGGTTGCAGACCGGGCATGTAAAAGTGGTGCAGGAGGGGGCAGGGATGGCTTTGCAAGCATGCCTCTTCACACACTTTGCTACACGGTGTTATGTGCGCTGGTTTGTGTAGCAGATGTAGTCGTGTAGCAGACGTAGTTGGTGTAGCACACGTAGATGATGTAGCATATGTAGTCGGTGTAGCAGACGTAGTCGGTGTAGCATATGTAGTCGGTGTAGCAGGCGTAGTTGGTGTAGCAGACGTTGTCGGTATAGCAGACATAGTCTGTGTGCCAGATGTGGTCAGTGTAGCAGACGTAGTCGGTGTAGCAGACGTAGTCAGTGTAGCAGGCATAGTCGGTGTAGCAGATGTAGTCAGTGTAGTAGGCGTAGTCAGTGTAGCAGCCGTAGCCGGCCATATTGACCATATATATAAAAGCTCTTTATTGGACCTGTGAACTCAGTGGGAAATAGTATGCAGGACAAGACGGATGATGTTTGTGCATGCATGTGTGTGTGCATGTGCATTTGTGTTTAGTGTGCGTGTGTGTGAATTGGACCAAGCAGATGGTGCAGCGGATAGGAGACGGGTGGGGCTGTGTTACTTTGTTTGCCGGTTTAAATTGGCTGAGCAGTGGTGTTGTTTGTGTTGGCGATTTAAAAAAGAAAAAAATAGCATTGTGTGTGTGTGTGTGTGTGTGTGTGTGTGTGTGTGCACGTGCAGATGCATGTGATACAGAGCAAGCTTGAATGGTAAATGTTTAACCTTGCAGCCACAAGATCAACATGCTGCCGTGCTGCACGGTGCTACGTTAAACTGCCTGCAGGCCAACACACCTTTCTCTTCTGCACTGTGTGGTTGTGTGATCATTTCTCCTGATAAGGAGCTCGTCCACAGTCTCTGTTCTGTTTTATGTTCTGTAGATGAAGGACAGAACCTCCTGATAAGGAACTCTTCCACAGTCTTTATTCTGTTTTATGTTGTGTAGATGAAGGACAGAACCCCCTGATAAGGAACTCTTCCACAGTCTTTATTCTGTTTTATGTTCTGTAGATGAAGGACAGAACCCCCTGATAAGGAACTCGTCCACAGTCTTTATTCTGTTTTATGTTGTGTAGATGAAGGACAGAATCACGTGATAAGGAACTCTTCCACAGTCTCTATTCTGTTTTATGTTCTGTAGATGAAGGACAGAATCTCCTGATAAGGATCTCTTCCACAGTCTCTATTCTGTTTTATGTTCTGTAGATGAAGGACAGAATCTCCTGATAAGGAACTCTTCCACAGTCTTTATTCTGATTTATGTTGTGTAGATGAAGGACAGAACCCCCTGATAAGGAAATCTTCCACAGTCTTTATTCTGTTTTATGTTCTGTAGATGAAGGCCAGAACCTCCTGATAAGGAACTCTTCCACAGTCTTTATTCTGATTTATGTTCTGTAGATGAAGGACAGAATCTCCTGATAAGGAACTCTTCCACAGTCTTTATTCTGTTTTATGATCTGTAGATGAAGGACAGAATCTTCTGATAAGGAACTCTTCCACAGTCTTTATTCTGTTTTATGTTGTGTAGATGAAGGACAGAATCTCCTGATAAGGAACTCTTCCACAGTCTTTATTCTGTTTTATGTTCTGTAGATGAAGGACAGAATTTCTGGATAAGGAACTCTTCCACAGTCTCTATTCTGTTTTATGTTCTGTAGATGAAGGACAGAACCTCCTTATAAGGAACTCTTCCACAGTCTCTATTCTGTTTTATGTTCTGTAGATGAAGGACAGAACCTCCTGATAAGGAACTCTTCCACATTCTCTATTCTGTTTTATGTTCTCTAGATGAAGGACAGAGTCTCCTGATAAGGAACTCTTCCACAGTCTTTATTCTGTTTTATGTTCTGTAGATGAAGGACAGAATCTCGTGATAAGGAACTCTTCCACAGTCTCTATTCTGTTTTGTGTTCTGTAGATGAAGGACAGAATCTCGTGATAAGGAACTCTTCCACAGTCTCTATTCTGTTTTATGTTCTGTAGATGGAGGACAGAACCTCCTGATAAGGAACTCTTCCACAGTCTCTATTTTGTTTTATTTGCTGTAGATGAAGGACAGAATCTCATGATAAGGAACTCTTCCACAATCTTTATTCTGTTTTATATTCTGTAGATGAAGGACAGAATTTCCTGATAAGGAACTCTTCTACAGTCTCTATTCTGTTTTATGTTCTGTAGATGAAGGACAGAATCTCGTGATAAGGAACTCTTCCACAGTCTTTATTCTGTTTTATGTTCTCTAGATGAAGGACAGAGTCTCCTGATAAGGAACTCCTCCACAGTCTCTATTCTGTTTTATGTTCTGTAGATGAAGGCCAGAACCTCCTGATAAGGAACTCTTCCACAGTCTTTATTCTGTTTTATGTTCTGTAGATGGAGGACAGAACCTCCTGGTAAGGAACTCTTCCACAGTCTCTATTCTGTTTTATGTTTCGTAGATGAAGGACAGAACCTCCTGATAAGGAACTCTTCCACAGTCTTTATTCTGTTTTATGTTCTGTAGATGAAGGACAGAATCTCCTGATAAGGAACTCGTCCACAGTCTTTATTCTGTTTTATATTCTGTAGATGAAGGACAGAATTTCCTGATAAGGAACTCTTCTACAGTCTCTATTCTGTTTTATGTTCTGTAGATGAAGGACAGAATCACGTGATAAGGAACTCTTCCACAGTCTTTATTCTGTTTTATGTTCTGTAGATGAAGGACAGAACCTCCTGATAAGGAACTCTTCTACAGTCTCTATTCTGTTTTATGTTCTGTAGATGAAGGACAGAATCACGTGATAAGGAACTCTTCCACAGTCTTTATTCTGTTTTATGTTCTCTAGATGAAGGACAGAGTCTCCTGATAAGGAACTCGTCCACAGTCTCTATTCTGTTTTATGTTCTCTAGATGAAGGATAGAACCTCTGATAAGGAACTCTTCCACAGTCTTTATTCTGTGTTATGTTATGTAGATGAAGGACAGAATCTCCTGATAAGGAACATTTCCACAGTCTTTATTCTGTTTTATGTTCTGTAGATGAAGGACAGAATGTCCTGGTAAGGAACTCTTCCACAGTCTCTATTCTGTTTTATGTTCTGTAGATGAAGGACAGAACCTCCTGATAAGGAACTCTTCCACAGTCTTTATTCTGTTTTATGTTCTGTAGATGAAGGCCAGAACCTCCTGATAAGGAACTCTTCCACAGTCTTTATTCTGTTTTATGTTGTGTAGATGAAGGACAGAACCTCCTGATAAGGAACTCTTCCACAGTCTCTATTCTGTTTTATGTTCTCTAGATGAAGGACAGAACCTCCTGATAAGGAACTCTTCCACAGTCTTTATTCTGTTTTATGTTCTGTAGATGAAGGCCAGAACCTCCTGATAAGGAACTCTTCCACAGTCTTTATTCTGTTTTATGTTCTGTAGATGAAGGACAGAACCTCCTGATAAGGAACTCTTCCACAGTCTTTATTCTGTTTTATGTTCTGTAGATGAAGGACAGAACCTCCTGATAAGGAACTCTTCCACAGTCTTTATTCTGTTTTATGTTCTGTAGATGAAGGACAGAACCTCCTGATAAGGAACTCTTCCACAGTCTTTATTCTGTTTTATGTTCTGTAGATGAAGGCCAGAACCTCCTGATAAGGAACTCTTCCACAGTCTTTATTCTGTTTTATGTTCTGTAGATGAAGGACAGAATCTCCTGATAAGGAACTCTTCCACAGTCTCTATTCTGTTTTATGTTCTGTAGATGAAGGCCAGAACCTCCTGATAAGGAACTCTTCCACAGTCTTTATTCTGTTTTATGTTCTGTAGATGAAGGACAGAATCTCCTGATAAGGAACTCTTCCACAGTCTTTATTCTGTTTTATGTTCTGTAGATGAAGGACAGAAAAAAAATGCTTAAACAGGGAAATACCCAACCCTCAGCTGCCTCACAGCCACTGAGGACGGGCAGATTGACATTTTAGTCAACTTGGCTTGGATTTAGAGATGTATGCCCCTCCAGCTAATGCTCACACACACACACACACACACACACACACACACACACACACACACACACACACACACACACACACACACACACACACACAGATAAATGTATGCCTCATAGTAGGTACAAACAAGCACACATAGCCATGCACTTACACTCAGAAACTCACGCACAAACAGACACACACAAACCAGGATTAGCATGAACTTGTTGGGCAGGTAGCAACTGAAAACAAGCCTCATTTGTAATGACATGTTTGGTATGTGTGTCCACCACGCTGGTGTGTGTGTGTGTGTGTGTGTGTGTGTGTGTGTGTGTGTGTGTGTGTGTGTGTGTGTGTGTGTCTGTCTGTCTGTCTGTCTGTCTGTCTGTCTGTTTATAGGTTTGCTTACATGTGTGTCATTTTGTGTGTGAGGTATAAATAAGACTGCATGGGTGTCGAGGTACCATTGCGGTCTATTCCGTTGCCTACCAACACGGGGATCACCGGTTTGAATCCCCGTGTCCCCTCCCACGTGCTATGTCCCCTCCCACGTGCTACGTTCCCCTGGTGAAACTCCTCACTGTCAGGTGAAAAGAAGCCGCTGGCGACTCCACATGTATGGGAGGAGGCATGTGGTAGTCTGCAGCCCTCCACGGATCAGCAGAGGGGGTGGAGCAGCGACCGGGGCAGCTCGGAAGAGTGGGGTAATTCGCCGGGTACAATTTGGGAGAAAAGGGGGAAAAATCAGTCAATAAATAAGACTGTGTATGTAGCTGCTTAGTGATTGTGAGGTGTGTAGTGTGCGGCTGTGTGTGCATGTGTGTCAGTGTCACATGTTGACTGACAGGAGGAGTGTTAATCAATCCATCCATATGCATGAGAGCGGGAGAACGCTGCCGTGACTGTTGCAGAGGCGTTAGCAGAACACTGTGGAGGAGGTTTCTGAGCATCAACTCTGTTCAGAGAAACACACACAAGCTGGAGTGCACGTGTGTGTGTGTGTGTGTGTGTGTGTTTGTACGCTTTAAAAAATGTGTGTGTAGGTGTGTGCGTGTTGTCCATTTAATAGAATTCCATGTATTTATTTTTCCAGTAGATAAAAGCAGGCAGGTGAGACAGAAAGTTTGATGAGGAGAGCCAAAGCATAGACAGACAGACAGACAGAGAGATGAAGAGACGGGCGGGGCAAGAAGATGTGCAGAAATGAAGACAAAGAAGCACACAGGGTGGACAGAGAGAGAGACAGGTAACCTTGTTATTAGACACACACAGAATGGACAGACAGAGAGACCGGTAGCCTTGTTATTAGAAGCACACAGATGGACAGACAGATAGACAAGTAGGCTTGTTATTAGAAGCACACAGAATGGACAGACAGAGAGACAGCTAGGCTTGTTATTAGAAGCACACAGGTTGGACAGAGAGACAGACAGGTAGGCTTGTTATTAGAAGCACACAGAATGGACAGACAAAGAGACAGGTAGGCTTGTTATTAGAAGCACACAGGGTGGACAGAGAGAGAGGCAGGTAGGCTTGTTATTAGAAGCACACCGGGTGGACAGAGACAGGTAGCCTTGTTATTAGAATCTCACAAGATGGACAGAGAGAGAGGCAGGAAGGCTTGTTATGAGAAGCACACAGGATGGACAGACGAAGAGACAGGTAACCTTGTTATTAGAAGCACACAGGATGGACAGACAGACAGGTAAGCTTGTTATTAGAATCACATAGGATGGACAGACAGAGAGACAGGTAGGCTTGTTATTAGACGCACACAGGATGGGCAGAGAGAGAGACAGGTAGGCTTGTTATTAGAAGCACACAGGATGGGCAGAGAGAGACAGGTAGGCTTGTTATTAGAAGCACACAGGGTGGACAGAGACAGGTAGCCTTGTTATGAGAAGCACACAGGATGGACAGACGAAGAGACAAGTAACCTTGTTATTAGAAGCACATAGGATGGACAGACAGAGAGACAGGTAGGCTTGTTAGAAGCACAGGATGGACAGACAGAGAGACAGGTAGGCTTGTTATTAGAAGCACACAGGATGGGCAGAGAGAGAGGGACAGGTAGGCTTGTTATTAGAAGCACACAGGATGGGCAGAGAGAGAGAGACAGGTAACCTTGTTATTAGAAGCACACAGGATGGACAGACAGAGAGACAGATAGGCTTGTTATGAGAAGCACACATGATGGACAGAGAGAGACAGGTAGGCTTGTTATGAGAAGCACACAGGATGGACAGACAGAGAGACAGGTAGGCTTGTTATGAGAAGCACACAGGATGGACAGACAGAGAGACAGGTAGGTTTGTTATTAGAAGCACATATGATGGACAGACAGAGAGACATGTAGGCTTGTTATTAGAAGCACACAGGATGGGCAGAGAGAGAGACAGGTAGGTTTGTTATTAGAAGCACACAGGATGGGCAGAGAGAGAGACAGGTAGGCTTGTTATGAGAAGTACACAGGATGGGCAGAGAGAGAGACAGGTAGGCTTGTTATGAGAAGTACACAGGATGGACAGACAGAGAGACAGGTAGGCTTGTTATTAGAGGAAAGGTAGACAGCACACATTTGATGGAGAGTGACGGAGAAGTGATGTTGTTCTCCCATGTTGTGTCCTCCAACAACTTCTTTATATGACAAGATGGGACAGATGTTTCTTATAGATAATACCTTGCTTTGTGAGAGAGGCATTTGTGTGTGTGTGTGTGTGTGTGTGTGTGTGTGTGTGTGTGTGTGTGGGTCTGTGTGGTTGTGTATTAATATGCTTCTCATGCGTGTGTTAGCCCATTCTAAGAAATTAACTGGTTTCCCATTATTAAAGTCTGTTTTTAGCTCAGTTGTATTCAGAATAAATCGGTGACAAACACACACACACACGCACAAGTTGTTTCTCATGCTGGTTCTCATGTTGTTGCTCATGCTGGTTCTCATGTTGTTTCTCATGTTTCTCATGTTGTTTATCATGCTGTTTCTCATGTTTCTCATGCTGGTTCTCATTTTGTTTCTCATGCTGTTTCTCCTGCTGTTTTGCATGTTGTTTCACATGTTTCACATGCTGTTTCACATGCTGTTTCTCATGCTGGTTCTCATGCTGTTTCTCATGCTGGTTCTTATTTTGTTGATCATGCTGGTCCTCATGCTGGTTCTCATGCTGTTTCTGACGTTGTTTCTCATGCTGTTTCTCATGTTGTTTCTCATGCTGGTTCTCATGCTGGTTTCTCATGCTGGTTCTCATGCTGTTTCTCATGCTGGTTCTTATTTTGTTGATCATGCTGGTCCTCATGCTGGTTCTCATGCTGTTTCTGACGTTGTTTCTCATGCTGTTTCTCATGTTGTTTCTCATGCTGGTTTCTCATGCTGGTTCTTATGCTGTTTCTGACGTTGTTTCTCATGTTGTTTCTCATGCTGGTTTCTCATGCTGGTTCTTACGCTGTTTCTAATGCTGGTTCTCATGCTGTTTCTCACGTTGTTTCTCGTGTTTCCTCTGGTGACAGATGTGCTACACTTGTCCTATGATTGGTGATTCAAGCCATAAGACAGAAGGAAACCTTTGTATCGGTGAAGTGGAATGACATTTCAAAACGAAATGAAATTTCAATGCGACACTCAGTGCAACGTTTAAAACTGTCCCTCTTGCCTGTCAAGTCTGTTAGAAAAACAATAGCGCTTCAGTGTGTCTGTTAAGTTTGTTCTAGTTCGGATTGGCTGGCTAACCGCTAACTTTCCGACCAGATGGTCGGTCAGATAGCTAACGCTAAAAAATATCAAGACATAGGGTGCCTGGTTAGTATAGTGGTCTATTCCGTTGCCTACCAACATGGGGATCGCCAGTTCGAATCCGCGCGCTAGTTCCGGCTTGGTTGGGTGTTCCTACAGACACAATTGGCCGTGTCTGCGGGTGGGAAGCCAGATGTGGGTATGTGTCCTCGTCGCGGCACTAGCGCCTCCTCTGGTCGGTCGGGGCGCCTATTCAGGGGGGAGAGAGAACTGGGGGGAATAGCGTGATCCTCCCACCTGCTACGTCCCCCTGGTGAAACTCCTCACTGTCAGGTGAAAAGAAGCGGCTGGTGACTCCACATGTATGGGAGGAGACATGTGGTAGTCTGCAGCTCTCCCCGGATCAGCAGAGGGGGGGTGGAGCAGAGACTGGGACGGCACAGAAGAGTGGGGCAATTGACCAAGTGCAATTGGGGAGAAAAGGGGGGTGGGGGGGAAATCCAAGAAAAAAAAATCAAGACACGTGGATAAAGTGTGAAGCATCCCTGTCTGATATGCTTCACAGCCGTCACTGTTGTAAGGGCCGACGTACATGAAGGTATTATTCAAAGAAGTACTGCATCCCGGGGTTTTAGTGAAATTAGAAAAATATGTTCCACACTTAAATCCAAATACTCCTAGCAAATGGGCTGTTGGTTTCCCCCTGGTGGAGATAAACACTGTGTTCGCATGCCGTCTTTAATCCGACCAAGGTGAAAAATCAAATTGGTGTGATAGTTTAATTATGGTGTGTGTTTGCCGTCAGGTGATCTCTTCCATAAAGCAAGTTTACAAGTCTCATTGGATAATCGAGTTATGGAGTGGAAATGAAGTTGTTGCAAAGCAGCCTCCAACATTGTTTTTACAACTTTTCAGAAAGCGTCTCTGATATGAAGCTGCTGCATTTTATCGTGCATGAATGACTAAAGTGTTTTCATTCCAGTCGCAACAGTCAGAGTATTGCCTTAACCTAACTCCAATCAGACTTTTAACTAGAATATAAAAACACTCAGTGTTGCCGCAACCAAAGAAAATTGGGCTGTCACTGCAGTAAGGATTGCTCCCTTTCTCGGTTATCCTCAGTTTGTCTTGGAAGCTTCATAGAAAGAAAAACAAGTCTAATTTGTTCGTTGTGGTGTCTGTGTTTGCACTTCTTGTGTGCATCAACAGCTCTTTTTCTTTGCCTTTGCTTCATCTGACAACACTGTCACCGCTCAGAAGCCGCAGCCGTTTATCGGCCTTCTTTCAGCAGGCAGGACATCATTTATGGTTGAAAGGGACCTAGATGTGTCTTATCCGGTCTATTCTAGGGCAGTCCGCGTATGATTCTTTTAAAAGTAGACTTTCAACTGCCAAGAAGTTGGGTACAAACTGATAGACAGCGGTAGACATTTATGAACACTGTTGCTTCGGTTAGTAAAATATCTTTCGGTGTGATCGAAGTCAGCTGGTGGCAGGGCCTTTCCAACCAGGCCCCGTTCTTGTGGAATAACCTGCCCGCTGCCGTCAGACCAGCAGAGTCTGTTGAGTCCTTTAAATCCAAATTTAAAACTCATCTTTTTGCCTTAAACTACAATTAGTTGCCTTTAAATTGAGTACTTCATGAATGTACCAACCACTGTTCTGCCGACGAGATTATAGAGTATAGATTATAGAGTATAGCGTATAGATTATAGTGTAGATTATAGCATGTAGAGTATAGATTATAGAGTATAGCGTATAGATTATAGTGTAGATTATAGCATATAGAGTATAGATTATAGAGTATAGCGTATAGATTATGGAGTATAGAATATAGATTATAGCATATAGAGTATAGATTATAGAGTGTAGATTAGAGTATAGATCATAGCATATAGATTATGGAGTATAGAATATAGATTATAGCATATAGAGTATAGATTATAGAGTGTAGATTAGAGTATAGATCATAGCATATAGATTATGGAGTATAGAATATAGATTATAGCATATAGAGTATAGATTATAGAGTGTAGATTAGAGTATAGATCATAGCATATAGATTATGGAGTATAGAATATAGATTATAGCATATAGAGTATAGATTATAGCATATATAGTTTATAGCATATATAGATTATATAATATAGATTATAGCGTATAGTGTATAGATTATAGAGTATATATTATTGACTATTACAAACTTCTCTTCTCTCACATGTCTTATCTCTCTGAACAATGTCTTCTCCTTTCTCTTCTTCTGTGTGTGAATGGTGTGATGCGCATCTCCCTTGTGTGCATGTGCAGTCTGTCCTCCTCCCAGGTCTCCATGGTGATGGTGGTTGCCACCGGGACTGCTTGGCAACCTCCTCATCACATTTTCTTTTTATATATCTTATACATCCATTTAACCTTTGTTATCCTGTTGCAATGTTATATACTTCTCTCTCTCCGATGTGTGACTGTTTTTTCTTGTCTGTTCTCCCGGGTATGTAAATGGTGTGATGTGAGTCTCCCCTGTGTGCATGTGTAGTCTGTCTTCCTGTCAGGTCTCCATGGTGATGATGGTCGCATGGCTCAGATCCTTGGCTGTTCTGGTGGCATCTGGACACTGCTTGGCATCCTCCTCATCACATTCTTCATATATTCTATAATTCCATTATAATTGTGTTACCTCTTTCAACATTGTATTGTGTAAATTGGGTTTTATTCTGTACACATCCATTGCACGTTGTCCATCTTGGGAGAGAGATCCTCCTCTGTTGCTCCCCCTGAGGTTTTCCAAAGCAACTGAATCAAGTGCAACTGGACTTGGTATATATCCGTGAAGATGTTTCGCCTCTCACCCAAGAGGCTTCATCAGTTCGTGCCTTTCTGACTAGACCAAGCTAGTCTGACTGGCTGGTGATGAGACTCAGATATTTATCCTCTTTGGAGTCGTTATCAGAGCTAACGATGTCCATGGCTCTTTGTGTTCCGATGTTTAGCAACGCCCGTCGTTATCAGAGCTATTAATCGGGCGTTGCTAAACATCGGAACACAAAGAGCCATGGACATCGTTAGCTCTGATAACGACTCCAAAGAGGATAAATATCTGAGTCTCATCACCAGCCAGTCAGACTAGCTTGGTCTAGTCAGAAAGGCACGAACTGAGGAAGCCTCTTGGGTGAGAGGCGAAACGTCTTCACGGATATATACCAAGTCCAGTTGCACTCGATTCAGCTCCTTTGGATAACCATGACCTGGATGAATGCGAACATTCACAGACTCCCTGAGGTTTCTTCCTATTTTTTCTCTCTGTTAAAGGGTTTTCTTAGGGAGTTGTTCCTTATCTGGTGTGAGGGTCTAAGGGCAGGATGTTGTGTTGCTGTAAAGCCCCTGAGGCACATATGAAATTTGTGATATTGGGCTATACAAATGACACTGAATTGAAAATTGGCTTGATTGTTGACTGGAAGTCTGCTTTTGTACCTCAAATAAGATGCGTGCAGTGTGTGTGTGTGTGTTTGCATATGTAAATATGACATCATTCTGAGTGAAACCAGAAGAAATTGCATGCTGTGACACTGTCACAGCTGTCTGTGTGTGCGCTCTTCTCTAAACACGCTCTGCATTGTTTTCCCTGTGTCCACGTCCAGCTCTGAATGAGCCGTCCTGCTGCTCTGTCCTGAGGCATTGGTCTGGTGTTTTTCATCCTGGGATGGTTTTCTTAAATACAGCCGGCCAGGACAGAAGACGGTGACAGCAGCACAGTCACAGTTATGCGCTGCTTGTAATATCTTACAGCTGCTTCTCCATAAGCTCGTGCACGGCTGCAGGAGTGAGTTACCCATGTTCACTTGGCACATAACTCGTCTACATTATTCAGTGGCTTGCCAATCTTCAGTCCTGCAGAAAGGTTGCAGTTTAATACATTGTGCGGGTGGTGTCGGTGGAGTTATGAATATGTTTGAACAGATCAAGTCATTTTTGGGCTGATGAAGACGGCTCATAATCAGCACACTTTCCTTCCTGTTTTATTTGGCGTAATGACTTTTTAATGTGTTTATCAAACTTCTCATAGCGAGCTGTATTGCATATTTGAGGCAATAACACACAGCTCACTTCAAACTCGATATACTTGGATTATACTTTAATTTTGCTTGTTGAAATTGGTTTGAACTTTAGCCTATCATGGGAAGAAATGAGAGAAACCGAATACGTTGTAGTCACAAGGAACCATTTTATGGTGTGGACAGGGACTGTTAAAGGGCTTATGCAGCTCGGGGTCTCCAGCTAGACCGTTAAAAACAGCGAAACAAGCCAGTGTTTTTGAATTAGGTTTAAACTCCTGGTTAGAGAATCTGCTTGATGAATTCTGTCGTTTGCAGGGAAGAACACTGTCCAAGGAGTTGAACCTCGGTGTTGCTGTAGAGATACAGAAGAAATGTTGACGTCAGCCGGACTTCCGGGACCTGACCTTTAAACCGGAGTGCTGCTGTTTATGGAGCAAAAAACAAAAGATCATCTTATCTAACTCCTTAATTGCTCACTTTTACTATCTGGTCAATCAATAATGTCTTTTTTCTTTTTAGTTGGCCCGCTGAGTACAGCTTTTGGTCTTTGCCTCAAGCGGATATTGTTATGAAAAGCGCTGAGCCTACATCATAGTCATCAATAGTCATCGGTAGTCAGCAATAGTCAGCAGTAGTCATCAGTAGTCATCGATAGTCATCGGTAGTCGTCAGTAGTCATCAGTAGTCATCAGCAGTCATCAGTAGTCATCAGTAGTCATCGATAGTCATCAGCAGTCATCAATAGTCATCAGCAGTCATCAGCAGTCATCAAAAGTCGTCAGTAGTAACTTTCACCAAATCCTGGCACCACATCACCCCAGTCCTAAAAGACCTCCACTGGCTACCCATCTCCCACCAGATCAATTACAAAATCCTGGTTCTTACTTATAAAGCCCTTCATAAACCGGCTCCCCATACCTCACTGATCTCCTCTCCCCCTACCAGCCCTCTCGGTCCCTCAGATCCACCTCAGCCTCCCTTCTCTCCACCCCCAGGTCCAACCTCCACAGCTTTGGTGACCGAGCCTTCTCCAGAGCAGCTCCCAGGCTCTGGAACTCACTCCCCCAAATCATTAGAGACTCAGAATCCCTCCCACTCTTCCAATCCCGTCTCAAGACACGCCTTTTCTCCATTGCCTTCTCGTGGCCCCCCTGTCCGCTCATCCACCCCTGGTCTGGGGCAGGCTGGGGACTGAGCGCTTGACCTGCATCTGTGATTTATGTGATTTATGATGTTTGTTTTTCTTTCCCTTTATATCTGTCCAAGTGGGAGAGTACTGCTGGCGTCATGTGTGGCTGCCGCTTCTCCCTCTCGTAGCTCCCCTTCCCATCCACCCCTGTATGTCTGCCCCCCTTCCCATCCACCCCTGTATGTCTGCCCCCCTTCCCATCCACCCCTGTATGTCTGTGTTATGTTCATCTGTCGTCTTGTTTCACCCCGTTTATTGTAAAGCGACTTTGAGTACTAGAAAAGCGCTATACAAGATTTATTTATTATTATTATTAGTAGTAGTCATCAGTAGTCATCAATAGTCATCAGTATTCATCAGTAGTCATCAGTAGTCATCAATAGCCAATAAAGGCAGATCAATGGCGTTTAGACAGCAGTTCAGCGCTCCTATGTGAGCTGGGCTGTGTGGCTGGTGTGTGGAATGGAGATGTGCATTATTAGGGCCATGCTGGTGTCTTTCCCACTGGCCAAAAAACCCGCTAACATCCACCTTTTTGCATTGACCAAAGGCAGACTTTAGCGGGGTTTTTTGCGGGTTTTTTGGCCAGTGAGAAATTACTGTGTTCAAGAGGAAAATGTTACGTCTCGCCGCTCCACACCCGCTCTGCAGTGTAACCTTGGCCAAGGCTCGGCGTCTCCCCGCTCCACACCCGCTCTGCAGTGTGGGCGTGCCCGGAGCTCTGCCAACTCCACCTGATGCCTGTTTCCTCGTTACCCCTCCACTCACCTGTTGGCAATCACCTCCCTATATCTGGCTGTGTCACTCTCAGCTTGTTGCCAGTTCGTGCCGTTCCCTGGGAGAGTACTTGTGCTTGTCCTGCTCATCGAAGTTTGTTTACTTACCTGGATCTTCCCTGGAGATTTCTCTGTTGGACCTTCCTCGTTGCTCCCCTTCCCCTGTGCGCTGCTTTCCGTTTACGAAGAGGATTTCTTCACTCCAGCGTTGCTGTGATTTTTCCGTTCTCCTTTGGTATCCTCCTGTTTACCCCCCCCTCCTGCCTGGATTAAGGGCCGACTCCACTGTTCCCGGATTAAAGGGCGACTCCACGGTTTCCGGCTTAAAGGTGGACTTCGCGTTTCCTGGTGAAAGTGGACTTCCTGAGTTTTCTCTTCAATAAATTAGCCTGTTGGTCCCGCTATATTGTGCCTTCTGTGTTTGTGCTCTTGGGGTCGGGTGCAAACCCTAACAGTACGAACTGGCCATGACGACCCCAGCCAGCACAGACGGCACACCCACAGCCAATCCGGTGCAAGCAGCCCTAGTAAAACAAATTCAGATTACCAACGCCCATTCCCAGCAATTACAAGAGGCTTCGGTTGCTGTGCAGGGTCTCCAGTCTCAAGTTCAACCCCTGCAAGCTTCTGTGGAGGCTTTAGCTGCCCAGCAGGCGGCGATGGCGAGTCAGCAGGCAGAGATCATGCAACAACTGCAGACCATTTCAGCAGCTCTTGCCAACCAGCAGCTGAACCAGCCTGTACCGCCAGCAAGTGCGCCCCCTGTGGCCGCCGCTCCAGTAGATCCTCCGGTTCCTGTTTATTTACCCCGTGGAACCATCATTACCAGTCCACGCCCATTTGACGGTAACTTTGAAACTTGCTCTACCTTCATTATGCAGTGTGAGCTTGTTTTCACACACCAGCCCACCGTGTTCTCCAGTGATGCTGTTAAGATCGCTTACGTGACCAACCTGCTCAGTGGTCGAGCAGCGCAGTGGGCTACGTCTTCTTGGTCCATGGGGGCCAGCTACTGTAACTCTTATAGAGACTTTGTCGCAGAGCTACGTAAGGTTTTCCACCATCCGGTAAGCGGTCGGGATTCTGACTCACGACTGAATAACATCCAGCAGGGCGGCGCCAGCGTCACAGATTACTCCGTCGACTTCCGCCTGGCTGCCGCTGAGAGCGGATGGAATGACCAGGCCCTGCGTGCCACTTTTCGTAGAGGATTGAGCGAGGCGGTGAAGGATCAACTTGCTGCCCGAGAAGAACCCTCATCTCTGGATGACCTCATTGCTCTCGCTATCCGCATTGATGGACGTATCCGGGAGAGAAAGCGTGAGAAGGCCTTGCGTGGAACTTCCTTCAATCCCAGAACTACCTCTGCGTCAGACCGAACCGCTGTTCCCGTTTCCCCGGCCAATCCCTCCTCTGACTCTTTCGCGACAACGCCACCTGGGGATGTAGAAGAGCGGATGGAGGTAGGACGTGCTAGACTTACTCCTGCTGAACGGGAGAGCCGATTCAAGGCAGGTCTTTGCCTGTACTGTGGTCTTAAGGGGCACCGACTCCGCGACTGTCCCTCACGGCCAAAAGATTAGGCTTACCAGGACCAAGGGAGATCCTAGTAAGCCGCCTTTCCTTCTCCCGTGGGTCCGAATCTCGCGGCCATCTTGTTCCTATTGCTTTAGTCTGGGCGGGCCAGAGACTTTCCCTTGGAGCCCTGATTGATTCCGGAGCAGATGATAGTTTTTTGGACCTTGACTTTGCCTCGCAGGCAGACATTCCCCTTGAGTCTCTTGGGACCCCCATTGATGCGTTTGCCTTGGATGACCGGAGATTAGCCTGTATCACACAGCGGACCGTCCCCGTTACTCTCACCGTTGCAGGTAACCACACAGAGACAATGCAGTTTTACATCATACGTTCCCCGCTTAATCCAGTTATCTTGGGACGCCCCTGGCTCAGACACCATGAACCCCACATCTCTTGGTCCACAGGCACAGTCCTTGGATGGGGCTCTACTTGCCATGCCCAATGCCTTCGTGCAGCTCCGAGTGCTACGCCTTTGAGCTCGCCTACTCCCCTGCCTCCTGATCTCTCCTCCGTGCCCCCTGTGTATCATGACCTTGGTGAGGTATTTAGCAAGACCCGTGCTAAGTCACTCCCGCCTCACCGCCCGTATGATTGCGCCATTGATCTCCGTCCTGGGGCTACTCTTCCCAGTAGCCGCCTCTACAACTTGTCACTCCCTGAGAAGGCGGCCATGGATGAGTACATCACCGAGTCCCTTGCTGCAGGTCTCATCAAGCCCTCGTCTTCCTCTGTTGCTGCAGGGTTCTTTTTTGTGAAGAAGGACGGGGGACTTCGACCTTGTATTGACTACCGGCAACTGAACGCAATCACCATTAAGAACAAGTACCCGCTTCCACTTATGAGTTCGACTTTTGAGCCTCTCTCACAGGCGACCATCTTCACCAAGCTAGACCTGAGGAGCGCTTACCACCTCGTGCGAATCAGGGAAGGCGATGAGTGGAAGACCGCCTTCAAAACACCCCGAGGCCACTATGAGTACTTGGTGATGCCGTTCGGACTCACAAACGCACCAGCAGTGTTTCAGGCGTTTATGAACGACGTACTCCGTGACATGTTGGATGTGTTTGTCGTCGTTTACCTGGACGACATCCTCATTTTTTCCCAGTCTCTTGAGGAACACGTCCAGCATGTTCGCAGGGTACTGGAGCGCCTCCTCCAGAACCAACTCTACGTCAAGGCGGAGAAGTGCCTGTTTCACTCCCCCTCTGTGGATTACTTGGGATTCATCGTAGAGAAGGGACGGACCAGAGCAGATCCCCGCAAGGTCCAGACAGTGGTGGACTGGCCGGAACCTACCAACCGTAAGGAGCTGCAGAGTTTTCTAGGGTTCGCAAATTTCTACCGGAGATTCATTCGCAACTACAGCCAGCTGGCAGAACCGCTTACTGCGTTGACCTCCCCAGCCAAACCCTTCATCTGGTCTCCTGCTGCCAGCTCTGCTTTCCAAGTCCTCAAGACAAGGTTCACCTCGGCCCCAGTGCTGCTCCATCCTGACCCCAAGAGACAATTCGTGGTAGAGGTTGATGCCTCGGATTCAGGCGTAGGGGGGGTGCTCTCCCAGCGGTCGGCTGAGGACCAGAAACTCCATCCTTGCGCCTTTTTCTCCCGCCGATTTCTGCCGGCCGAGCAGAATTATGACGTTGGAAACCGGGAGTTACTGGCTGTAGTGGCTGCTCTGGAGGAATGGCGCCACTGGCTCGAGGGCGCTGAGCACCCGTTTCTCATCTGGACGGACCACAAGAACTTGACTCACCTGAGGGCAGCCAAACGTCTCAACAGTCGTCAGGCTCGGTGGGCTGGCTTTATATGGAATATTTTATTCCTGAAGTATCGCAATTGACTATGTGAAAGCAAGTTACCGTATTTCCTGGACTATAAGTTGCTGTTTTTTTAAAAAAAATTGTCTGGCTAGTCCTGCGACTTATATTCCAAAGCGACTTACACAATGTAATTTTGTCGGACGAATACGCCTTATTTCAACTAAAGCCACTAGATGGCACTGTTTAGTCTTGTGACTCAATTGAAAATACTGTACTGTATAAATGCGATTTATCCACCGACGCAACATATAATACACACACACACACACACACACACACACACACACACTCATATACATTTATATATATGTCAACACAGATACAGGAAAAAAACGTTTGAATGCATTGCAGTACAGGGTGCAGTACAGGCCTGTTTCCTGCGTCGCGCGCTCATCAGCTGCTAAAGAGGAAGCCGCTGATGAGCGCGTGGCGCGACGCAGGAAACAGGCCTGTACTGCACCCTGTACTGCACCCTGTACTGCACCCTGTACTGCACCCTGTACTGCAATGCATTCAAACGTTTTTTCTCCTGTATCTGTGTTGAAATTCCCTCCTCAGTAGTTGAGCACTTATAACACCACTGACGGTTTCGGAAAATAATGCTATATATATAGTATATGTATGTGTGTGTGTGTGTGTGTGTCTTTTTCCTTGTAACTGCGTTTTTTTGCTGAGTATGACCGACACCTCTTCCCAACATACAGCGAGCGACCTCCAGTGGGTGGAGCATGATGTCGCAGCGCGAGGAGGGGATGATTGTGTCAGTTATTTGTTCATAACTAACATAGTTTTCTCAAGTGTTATTCATTTCCTCAGTCTTTTAATTCCCTTAATGTTAGGGTTTGTGGAAGACCCCAAGCGCACGACACCGGGCAGAGATGGGGTTAGCCGAAAACTGGCCTACTTTATTCCTTACGCGTACAAATAGTCACACATAGGAAGGCAATGAGCGACAAGGAAAAAACGGAAAGTCCAAGGGGGAAAAACTCGCGGGTAATCCAGACGGGAACACGGCAGGATACTTCCACGGGGAAACCTTGCAAGGGAAAGACATGAACCAAGAGCTGGGATGAGTTCGTAGAGAAAAGGACCGTGGGAGGAGAGTGGCCGCTACTGCGGGGAGGTTACAACACGAACTGACAACGGGCACGTGGGAGGCCACCAAACTTAAGCCCGGCCCTGACGAGCCGATTGGCTGCCGGCGCGGGGTGGGCGGGCCACGGCGCGGGGTGAGCGAGCCATAACACTTAATTTCCTTTAACCGGTTAGTGGCTGGTGTTACTGCTGACTGGGGGGGAGACGTCAGACGTCAGTGTTGACCAGTGAAACGAGGTTGGAGGTGGAGCAAATGCTGCACTAAACTGTGCAAGAACAGAGCCAGGGCGAGGCGTTTTCCAAACCAGCGACATGTCGCCCGCCTGGTCGCTGACACGTGGAGCAGGTTAGGACCTCTCAGCTTAGGGCGGCACGGTGGCCCAGTGGTTAGCGCTGTTGCCTCACCGCAAGGAGGTCCTGGGTTTGAACCCCCAGGCTGTCCCGGGTCGTCCTCTGTCTGGAGTTTGCATGTTCTCCCCGTGTCTGCGTGGGTTTCTCCGGGTGCTCCGGTTTCCCCCACCATCAAAAAGACGTGCATGTTAGGGTTAATACTCCTGCCTGTGCCCCTGAGCAAGGCAATAGGAAGCGATAACTGGAGGCGGCTGCCCACTGCTCCTAGCTACACAGCTGGGATGGGCAAACAAATAAATGAGAAAATATGCCGGTAACTACCGGGAACCACTTCACAGTACCGCACACAATCCTGATCCAGTCCTGCAGCGAGCCGGGAATACTGCCCCAGCAACACACTGGGGCGTGGGTGTGTGTCTGTGTGTGGGTGTGTGTTTACAATGTGTTTATTATCATCTCTGCGTGAGTGTTGATGCACACTGCACAGTAAAGGAACACACACACACACACACACACAGAGTGTCATAACAAGGTCTGCAAGGAGCCTCCAGTAATAACAGATGGTCCTGTTGCTTCCTCATCTCACTGTCTGTCTGTCATCCTCTCTCGCTCTCTCTCTCTCTCTCTCTGTCTCTCTCTGTCTCTCTCTCTCTCTGTCTTTCTGTCTGTCATCCTCTCTCGCTCGCTCGCTCTCTCTCTCTCTGTCTCTCTCTGTCTCTCTCTGTCTCTCTCTGTCTCTCTGTGTCTTTCTGTCTGTCATCCTCTCTCGCTCGCTCTCTCTCTCTCTCTCTCTCTCTCTCTCTCTCTCTCTCTCTCTCTCTCTCTCTCTCTCTCTCTGTCTTTCTGTCTGTCATCCTCTCTCGCTCGCTCTCTCTCTCTCTCTCTCTCTCTCTCTCTCTCTCTCTCTCTCTCTCTCTCTGTCTCTCTGTCTTTCTGTCTGTCATCCTCTCTCGCGCTCTCTCTCTCTCTCTCTCTCTCTCTCTCTCTCTCTGTCTTTCTGTCTGTCATCCTCTCTCTCTCTCTCTCTCTCTCTCTCTGTCTCTGTCTTTCTGTCTGTCATCCTCGCTCGCTCTCTCTCTCTCTCTGTCTCTCTGTCTTTCTGTCTGTCATCCTCTCGCTCGCTCTCTCTCTCTCTCTGTCTCTCTGTCTTTCTGTCTGTCATCCTCTCTCGCTCACTCTCTGTCTCTCTGTCTCTCTGTCTTTCTGTCTGTCATCCTCTCGCTCGCTCTCTCTCTCTCTCTGTCTCTCTGTCTTTCTGTCTGTCATCCTCTCGCTCGCTCTCTCTCTCTCTCTGTCTCTCTGTCTTTCTGTCTGTCATCCTCTCGCTCGCTCTCTGCCTCTTTCTCTCTGTCTCTCTGTCTTTCTGTCTGTCATCCTCTCTCGCTCGCTCTCTGTCTCTGTCTTTCTGTCTGTCATCCTCTCTCGCTTGCTCGCTCTCTGTCTCTCTCTCTCTGTCTCTCTGTCTTTCTGTCTGTCATCCTCTCTCTCTCACTCTCTGTCTCTCTGTCTTTCTGTCTGTCATCCTCTCTCTCTCACTCTCTGTCTCTCTCTCTGTCTTTCTGTCTGTCATCCTCTCTCTCTCACTCTCTGTCTCTCTCTCTGTCTCTCTGTCTTTCTGTCTGTCATCCTCTCTCGCTCACTCTCTGTCTCTCTCTCTCTGTCTTTCTGTCTGTCATGCTCTTTCTGTCTGTCATCCTCTCTCCCTCGCTCTCTCTCTCTCTCTCTCTCTCTTTCTGTCTGTCATCCTCTCGCTCGCTCTCTGTCTCTCTCTCTCTGTCTCTCTCTCTTTGTCTGTCATCCTCTCTCGCTCTCTGTCTCTCGCTCTCTCTCTCTCTTTCTGTCTGTCATCCTCTCTCGCTCGCTCTCTGTCTCTCTCTCTCTTTCTGTCTGTCATCCTCTCTCGCTCGCTCTCTGCCTCTCTGTCTCTCGCTCTCTCTGTCTCTCTTTCTGTCTGTCTTCCTCTCTGTCTCTCTCTTTCTTTCTGTTATCCTCTCTCGCTCACTCTCTGTCTCTCGCTCTGTCTCTCTCTCTTTGTCTGTCATTTTCTCTTGCTCTCTCTCGCTCTCTCACTCTCTCTCTTTTGTTCACTCACTTGCTCGTATGCAGTTTCTGGTTTTTGTCTGTCTGACCGTGTGTGTGTGTGTGTGTGTGTGTGTGTGTGTGTGTGTGTGTGTGTGTGTGTGTGTGTGTGTGTGTGTGTGTGTGTGTGTGTGTGTGTGTGTGTGTGTGTGTGTGAGACTTTTCCCTCTGGGATGTTAGCTAGAGTAAACAGGGCCACGAGCAGTGCCATGTCATGCCACCTTGATGCTGAGCCAGTTTGTGAGTGTGTATTTGTGTATGCCCTCTGGACTAAGTAAACAACATAAGGGTGTGTGTGTGTGTGTGTGTGTGTGTGTGTGTGTGTGGGTGGGTGGGTGGGTGGGTGGGTGGGTGATTGCTTGACAGGGTTGGCAGCAGTGCATTGCCACCCTGTGTGTACACTAGTGCCGTTGGCCTCTTTCAGGGCATCGTTGAGCTGCAGTGGACGGTACCAGGGTTTGAACTAAGTTGTGAGTTAAAATGAAAGAATCTCAGTCTCACGTTCATTTCAATACTGTACAGACAAATACACACTGCTTACACTGCTCAGCTCTGTACTTCACTATGGATCATGTATCAGCTGCTGCATGTGCACAAAGCTGTCACACAACACACAAAGCACGGTGACACTGAAGACCATGATAGGATGTAGGTTTGAGTCCCGTAACTTGGATGAAATGAATGTTAAATTCTTTTCTCCCTGACTGTGTTGACATTATATCCCCTCCGTGTCATGCCGATGAAGTACCGCTATCATTAATGTGCAGATCATTAGTCATTAATTATCAGGAATGTGCACATTATTAGTAATTAATTACCAGGAATGTGCACATTAGTAATTAATTACTAGGAATGTGCACATCATTAGACATTAATTATCAGGAATGTGCACATTATTAGTAATTAATTACCAGGATGTGCACATCATTAGTAATTAATTACTAGGAATGTGCACATCATTAGTCATTAATTATCAGGAATGTGCACACTAGTAATTAATTACTAGGAATGTGCACATCATTAGACATTAATTATCAGGAATGTGCACATTATTAGTCATTAATTACCAGGAATGTGCACATCATTAGTAATTAATTACTAGGAATGTGCACATCTATAGTCATTAATTACCAGGAATGTGCACATCATTAATTATCAGGAATGCGCACATCATAAGTCATTAATTATCAGGAATGTGTACATCAGTAGTCATTAATTACCAGGAATGTGCACATTATGAATCATTAATTATCAGTAATGCGAACATAATTAATCATTAACTATCAGTAATGTGCACATCATTTATCATTAATTATCAAGAATGTGCACATCATTCATAATTAATCATCAGGATTATTATCATTAATGTGCAGATCATTAGTCATTAATTATCAGGAATGTGCACATCATTAGTCATTAATTATCAGGAATGTGCACATCATTAATCATTAATTATCAGGAATGTGCACATCATTAGTCATGAATTATCAGGAATGTGCAGGAGATCTATCTGCAGACGTGTACGATGTTGCAAAACATTGCTCTCAGTTGTAAAGTTCATAAAACCATTCTAAGTATTCACTTATTCTTTTTGGGGACGGGGTTTCCCCCTTTTTCCCCCAATTGTACTTGGTCAATTACCCCACTCTTCCAAGCCGTCCCGGTCTCTGCTCCACCCCCTCTGCTGATGCGGGGAGGGCTGCAGACTACCACATGCCTCCTCCCATACATGTGGAGTCACCAGCCGCTTCTTTTCACCTGACAGTGAGGAGTTTCACCAGGGGGACGTAGCACGTGGGAGGATCACGCTATTCCCCCCAGTCCCCCCCCCCCAAACAGGTGCCCTGACCGACCTGAGGAGGCGCTAGTGCAACGACCAGAACACGTACTCACATCTGGCTTCCCACCCACAGACACGACCAATTGTGTCTGTAGGGACGCCTCACCAAGCCGGAGGTAACACGGGGATTCGAACCGCCGATCCCTGTGTTGGTAGGCAGCGGAATAGACTGCTTCACTACCAGACACCCAGGATTTGGCACTTGGTTGCACGTTGGGGGAGATTTTGGTTCCACAGAGACCTTCTCCTGCCGTAATGGTGGTGGTGGTGGTGGTGCTAAACATAGTCATTTCAGTGCTGGCACCCAGCAGCTGTGAAGGGCTTCTGCATGCCCTCAACGTGGGGTTGGGAGAGGCAAGTGCAGTGGGAAATAAGGTGCTGAGAGCAGCACGGGTGTCACAATGCAGTTGTGTCAAATTGTGTATGTTTTGCCGTCAGACTCTCTTCACGCTCCTCACATCCAACACTGGCCCAGGAACAGAAATGGCTCCGAGCGAACAGAAAAAAACCTGCGAGGCTCCCTTCTCCCCTACTTTACTCTCTATCAGCCTCTTTTCCTCCGTCTATTCATCTCCCCTTCTCCCACCCTTCACCAACCTCCTCCTCCTCTCTCTCCGTCCCTCCCTCTCTCTCTCCCTGCCTATACCTCACTTGCTCTCTCTCCATCTCACTTCTCCCTCCCTTCCTCTGGCCCCCTCTGTCTTCGTCTTACCCTTCCATTCTCTCTGTCGTCCCTCTCTCTGTCTTTATCCCTCGCCCCCTCGCCCCTCCTCTCTCTCTCTCTCTCTCAAATTCAAATTCAAATGTGCTTTTATCAGCATGACAAATATCCATGTATGTGTATTGCGAAACATTTTCACATAAAGGAAAACAACGGTGCAGCAACTCACAACACATACACATCAACACAAGCAATACAACAACTAACACAGCCACTACGTCATGGCAGCAAGAGCCTGTGTGAGTGCATGTGTGTGAATTTGTCAGTCTCTGCATGTGTGTGTGTGTGTGTGGGGGGGGGGGGACTGTCCTTGTGTGTGTGTGAATATGTGTGTGTATGTGTGTGTGAATATGTGTGTGAGTGTGTGTATGAGTGAGTGTGTGTGTGTGTGTGTGTATGTGTGTGTGTGTGTGAATATGTGTGTGAGTGAGTGTGTGTGTGTGTATGTGTGTGTGTCTGAATATGTGTGTGAGTGAGTGTGTGTGTGTGTGTGTGTGTGTGAGAGTGTGTGAGTGAGTGTATGTGTGAGTGTGAGTGTGTGTGTGTAGTGTGTGTGTATGTGACTGTGTGTCTGGGGGGGCTGTGTGTGTGTGTGACTCAGTGTGTGTGTGTGTACATACACACAGGGTGTTGTGATGTGTCTAGTGCAGCAGTGTGTAGTTGGAGGGAAGGTGCATGTGTTCTTCCAACCCGCTTGTGTCCCTCCTGCCCTTAGCTTGCTGCCGCTGGCTAGCCTCTGTGGCGAATAGGGCAGCGTGCTAGCGTGTAAGCCTTCCCTTGCCAGTACACAGCCTCTCCTTCACCAGGACTCCTGCCCTTAGCTTGCTGCCGCTGGCTAGCCTCTGTGGCGAATAGGGCAGCATACTAGCGTGTAAGCCTTCCCTTGCCAGTACACAGCCTCTCCTTCACCAAGACTCCTGCCCTTAGCTTGCTGCCGCTGGCTAGCCTCTGTGGTGAATAGGGCAGCATGCTAGCGTGTAAGCCTTCCCTTGCCAGTACATAGCCTCTCCTTCACCAGGACTCCTGCCCTTAGCTTGCTGCCGCTGGCTAGCCTCTGTGGCGAATAGGGCAGCATGCTAGCGTGTAAGCCTTCCCTTGCCAGTACATAGCCTCTCCTCCACCAAGACTCCTGCCCTTAGCTTGCTGCCGCTGGCTAGCCTCTGTGGCCAATAGGGCAGCATGCTAGCGTGTAAGCCTTCCCTTGCCAGTACGTAGCCTCTCCTTCACCAAGACTCCTGCCCTTAGCTTGCTGCCGCTGGCTAGCCTCTGTGGCCAATAGGGCAGCATGCTAGCGTGTAAGCCTTCCCTTGCCAGTACATAGCCTCTCCTTCACCAAGACTCCTGCCAGGCCTCCCCGTGGCCACACATGGTAACTGGGGTCTTGCGGCCCCAGGCTAACTGGGCAGGGGATCTCGGAGCAGCAGTGGGCCCCAGAGATATGGTGTGCAGGCCCACCCTGGTGGACACGCCCTGGCACCTATCAACCACTGCCCCGCTGCCTTGTGGGTGAGTCTGGAAGACATAAGGCTAAGGGAGCTCACCCCAACAGAAAAGCAAGCTGTGGCGGCACGCTTCGAGGCGGTTTCCCAAAAACTGGATTTCCGGCAGCCCCCTGCAGTTGTGTGGAGGTGCCGGTCGTCTAGGGATCCCCCTTGCCATCGGAACCATCTCCTCTACAATCAGGTCATGTGGCGTTGGGAGAAGCGCCCCACCCCCCATGCCACTTTAAAAACCATCTCTGCTGCGCAGGGATCTTCTGCTACCTGAGTCCTCAAAGGACCCACAGATAGAAGAAGATGGTCATCATCGGGCACCATGGACAACCAGCAAGCAAGCAAGCAATGTATGTATGTGACTGTGTGTTCGGGGGGGCTGTCTTTGTGTGTGTGTGTGTGTGTGTGTGTGTATGTGTATGTGACTGTGTGTGTGTGACTGTGTGTGTGTGTGACTGTGTGTGTGTGTGTGTGTGTGTGTGTGTGTGTGTGTGTGTGTGTGTGTCCGAGTGTTGTCCCGGTCCTCCCCGTTGGGAAGGAGTACGGGGTATCACTCACTGTCCCTCAGACGGTGGCAGACTAGAACATACTGTGCAGCCACAGTACAGCTGTCTCTGTGTCACCTAGTATGTGGGGCAGTTTTCTGGGGTTTGGCAGGGCAGTGAATTTGGGGTGTCTCTCCTCAAGTTTCTGGAAGTCGTAATGGCGGATTTCCCAGAATGTCTTGCATTCAGCTAAAAAGTGCAGCTCTGTCTCGACAACATTGTCTTCACACTGTTGACAGAAACGTTGGTCTTTTGGCATCCGGGTCTTTTTATGTCTGCCTGTTTCTACTGCTACACGATGCTCTCTCTCTCTCTCTCTCTCTCTCTCTCTGAATCATTAATGGCTGCCGTGTCATGATCTGTCTCAATGTGAGCGCTGCTCAGAATGATAATACCTTCTCATTGTGTTCACTTGACCTCCCATTTGCTCCTCTGCCTTCTAACGCACACACACACACACACACACACACACACACACACACACACACACACACACACACACACACACACACACACACACACACACACAGACTCTCTCTCTCTCTCTCTCTGCTGGTATGGATACAGGCATGGGTAGATGTTGTGTGTGTTTCGTGGGAACAGAGGACAGAGCTGAACCAGCAGGCAGACTATCATCCATACTCTCCCAGTACCCCATCTGTACCTCTCCCTACCCTTCCTCTCACACTCCACAATCCATATCTTCATTGTGTGTGTGTGTGTGTGTGTGTGTGTGTGTGTGTGTGTGTGTGTGTTGTGTATATTTCTCACACTTTTCCTAAAGTGGCATAATCTGTTTTCAAGTTTTTACTGCGGCAGATTACGCAACAGATAGCCCACATTCTCGCTTCTCACAAGTGACTGGTTCAAACATCCCTCCCCCCGTCTCTCTGTCTCTCTGTGTCTGTGTCTCTGTCTGTCTCTCTCTGTGTCTGTGTCTCTGTCTGTCTCTCTCTGTGTCTGTGTCTCTGTCTGTCTCTCTCTGTGTCTGTGTGTGTGTGTGTGTGTGTGTCTCTCGCTTCCGCTCTCTCTGTGTCTCTGTCTCTCTGTCTCTCACTTTCAATTCAGTTCAATTCAAAGGGCTTTATTGGGATGAAAGTTTTACAACAATGTTGCCAAAGCATCAAAAATACAGTTTGAACGGCACACAGTAACACTAATAATGAACGTCAACACAACATTGTAACGATCAATAAAGACACAATAACAGAGCCATAACAATAGAGAAACAGAAGTAGATCAGAAGGTGGAGCATGGGTGGTGAGGAGACTACAGCTGTCATGTGTTATGCTGCTCGTCTCTCAGGCTGTCACATGACCTGACATATCTCACTGCATCTATGGCGCTGACACTCTTTTCCCCAAGTATATGTTGCATTTTGGTCTGGTCAGAGAGTGTGTCCAAGTCATGTTGGTCTGGTTAGAGAGTGTGTCCAAGTCATTTTGGTCTGGTCAGAGAGTGTGTCCAAGTCATTTTGGTCTGGTCAGAGTGTGTGTCCAAGTCATTTTGGTCTGGTCAGAGAGTGTGTCCAAGTCATGTTGGTCTGGTCAGAGAGTGTGTCCAAGTCATTTTGGTCTGGTCAGAGTGTGTGTCCAAGTCATTTTGGTCTGGTTAGAGAGTGTGTCCAAGTCATTTTGGTCTGGACAGAGAGTGTGTCCAAGTCATTTTGGTCTGGTCAGAGTGTGTGTCCAAGTCATTTTGGTCTGGTCAGAGAGTGTGTCCAAGTCATGTTGGTCTGGTCAGAGAGTGTGTCCAAGTCATGTTGGTCTGGTCAGAGAGTGTGTCCAAGTCATTTTGGTCTGGTCAGAGAGTGTGTCCAAGTCATTTTGGTCTGGTCAGAGAGTGTGTCCAAGTCATTTTGGTCTGGTCAGAGAGTGTGTCCAAGTCATTTTGGTCTGGTCAGAGAGTGTGTCCACGTCATTTTGGTCTGGTCAGAGAGTGTGTCCAAGTCATTTTGGTCTGGTCAGAGAGTGTGTCCAAGTCATTTTGGTCTGGTCAGAGAGTGTGTCCAAGTCATGTTGGTCTGGTCAGAGAGTGTGTCCAAGTCATGTTGGTCTGGTCAGAGAGTGTGTCCAAGTCATTTTGGTCTGGTCAGAGAGTGTGTCCAAGTCATTTTGGTCTGGTCAGAGAGTGTGTCCAAGTCATTTTGGTCTGGTCAGAGAGTGTGTCCAAGTCATGTTGGTCTGGTCAGAGAGTGTGTCCAAGTCATGTTGGTCTGGTCAGAGAGTGTGTCCAAGTCATTTTGGTCTGGTCAGAGAGTGTGTCCAAGTCATTTTGGTCTGGTCAGAGAGTGTGTCCAAGTCATTTTGGTCTGGTCAGAGAGTGTGTCCAAGTCATTTTGGTCTGGTCAGAGAGTGTGTCCACGTCATTTTGGTCTGGTCAGAGAGTGTGTCCACGTCATTTTGGTCTGGTCAGAGAGTGTGTCCAAGTCATTTTGGTCTGGTCAGAGAGTGTGTCCAAGTCATGTTGGTCTGGTCAGAGAGTGTGTCCAAGTCATGTTGGTCTGGTCAGAGAGTGTGTCCAAGTCATGTTGGTCTGGTCAGAGAGTGTGTCCAAGTCATTTTGGTCTGGTCAGAGAGTGTGTCCACGTCATTTTGGTCTGGTCAGAGAGTGTGTCCAAGTCATTTTGGTCTGGTCAGAGAGTGTGTCCAAGTCATTTTGGTCTGGTCGTCCAAGTCTTGGAATTTACATTTAATTTTTGTGAAGAATTTGGTTCTTAAGTCTTCATATGTGCTACATTGTAGCAGGAAGTGTTGCTCTGTCTCCACCTGTCTCTCTGGACAGAGCTGACACAGCCTGTCTTCTCTGGGCAGCAGGTCTGCCTGTGTCGGCCAGTCTCTATGGCCAAGCTGTGATCACTGAGTCTGTACATGGTCAAAGCCTTTCTCAGTTTCTGATCGGGCACGGTGGTCAGTAGTCTGCCATCGTGTACCGTCTGTTTAGAGCCACATAACACTGAAGTTTGCTTTGGGTTTTTGTGATAGATGTCCAGTGGTTAATGTAATGTTCTTTTTCTTTAGCTATGATGTGGTTGGGCCAGATTGTGCGAGGACTGTCCTGATGACTTGTGCTGCTGGCTGAGCTGAGCCTCAGGACCAGCTGGCTGAGGGGACTCCTCTCTTTGTTCTCCTCTTGGTAACTGAGAGCTTTGTGATGGTAGGAGTTGGGGTCACTTGCTTTTAGGTGTTGGTAGAATGTGATTGCTCTTTTTTGCATTGTTATTAACAGGGGAAACTGGCCCAGTTCTGCTCGGCATCCATTGTTGGGCGTGTTCCTGTGTACTCTGAGAATGCTCTTGCAAATCTCAGTGTGTAGGGTTTCGATTGGGTGTTTGTCCCATTTTTCAAAGTCTTGATTTACAAGAGGACCCCACACTTCACTACCATATAGTAACATTTGTTCAATTATGGATTTGAATATTTTGAGCCATGTTCTAACAGGTATGTCTATGTTTGAAGACTTTTTTATAGTATAGAAAGCCCTTCTTCCCTTGTCTCTAAGATCATTAATAGTGAGATTGAAATTTCCTGTAGAGGTAATTATTAGCCCCAAGTATTTGTAACTGTGTGTATGTTCTATGTCAGCGGAGCCTAGTAAGAACCTATTTGGGTTTCCCTGACAACTGGGTCATTTCTGGAAGACCATAATTCTAGTTTTTTTTTCAGATTAACTGTCAGAGCCCAGGTCTGACAGAAGTTCTGCAGATGATCCAGTTGCTGTTGTAATGCTTCTTTAGATGGAGCTAATAATATTAGATCACCTGCAAAAAGTAGGCATTTAATTTCTGTGTCAGAGAGGGTGAGACCAGGGGTATCTGATTGTTCTAGAGATTTTGCCAGTTCATCAATATAAATGTTACACAGGGTGGGGCTGAGACTGCAGCCCTGTTTCACACCTCTGCTTTGGGGGGAAAAAATCTGTCTCCATATTGGCAATTTTCACAGCACATTTATTATTTTTATACATTGTTTTAATTATGTCATATGCCCCCCCCACACCTTTTTCAATTAATTTCAGAAACAGGCCATTGTGCCAAATTGAGTCAAATGCTTTTTTGAAATCTACAAAGCAAGATAAAATGTTGTTCTTGTTTTGGTTGACGTGTTTATTAATGGGGGTGTGGAGGGTATAGATATGGTCTGTAGGTCAATGTTGTGATGTAAAACCGATTTGACTTCTGCTCAGGACGTTATGATCTCTGAGGAAGTCTTGCAGTCAAATGTTTAGGTTGCTGCAGAATAACTTCCCCAGGTTGCTACTGACACAAATGCCTCGGTAATTGTTTGGGTCAAATTTATTTCCATTTTTAAAGATTGGTGTGACAATTCTCTTGCTCCAGATGTCAGGGAAATGTCCAGTGCTCAAAACGAGGTTGAATAATTTTAATATGGCAATGTTGAACTTATGGTTGCTAAATTTCAGCATTTCATTTAAAACGCCATCAGAACTACTGGCCTTCCTTGGTTGTATGCCTGGATCTCTTCTTTGGTAATTTGGTAGTCTAAAGGGTTTTGATTGTCATTAATGGTTGATTCTAGGGTTTGTAGCTTGTTGAGGAGATCATTTTGGGCCGAATTCAGTGTAATAGTACTATACAGGTTTTCAAAGTGTTTTTTCCGTATTTCACCATTTTGAATAGCCAATTCTTCCTCGTGTGGTTTGCTGAAAGAGTGCCATTTTTTCCAGAAATTATTTGAGTCAATGGACTCTTCATAAGTTGTTGCTGTGCATACTGTTCCCTTTTAGTTCTGAGTGTTCTGTATAATTTCAGTGTTTACCAATATTGATAGTGGAGCTCAGGGTTGTCAGGTTGTCTGTGTTTTTGATTTGATAAAGTTCTGAGTGTTTTTCTCAGATGCCTGCAGTCTGCGTCATACCGCTTTTCATTGGCTGACTTTTTTTATCTGAGATGCTGAAGCTTTTTCAGATTGGATAAATCTGCCGCATTGTCAAATATGTTGTTGATATCTTGTACAACCTGATTCAGGTCATCATTGTTGTGGGGATATGATGTCGAAAGAAAATTGTCTAATTGGGATTTAATTGTTTTATTTGTGATTGCTTTCTGGTAGTCATCCTTGCTAGTGTTTGTCCATCTATAAGGTTTTTTTTTGTATAGTTCAGTTTACTGGGTTCTGCTGCATGAGGGTTTGTTACTATCTTTCTAATGTATAGAGTAATTTTACTATGATCATATAAGGGTGTTTGGGGGCTGACTGTGAATGCTCTCAGACAGAAGGGGACTAGATCTGTGACATTGTAATCTACTGTGCTATTGCCAAGAAGAGAGCTGTGTGTGTAATGACCAAAAGAGTCCCCTCGGAGCCGACCATTGACCATGTACACATCTAGAGTTCGACATAGCTGCAGTAGTTGGTGTCCGCTCTGGTTGACAGTTTTGTCAAAGTTGTTCCTGTGGGGATATGAGGGGAGGGGGCGCTGAATTGGCAAGGTATACGTTTGTCTGCCTGTGGGTTGATAGAGTCTGATTCTAAATCTGTCCTGCCATTAAGGTCTCCACAGATCAGTACACTTCCCTGTGCCTGGGAGTGACTGATCTCGTCTTCAAGAATGGAGAAACTATTGTCATTATAATAAGGAGATTCTGTTGGGGGTGTATGCTGCACACATGAATATGTCTTTATCTGTGGAGACAACCTCTCTTTTTATTTTGAGCCAAATTGAAAATTCGCCTTTTTCGATTAATTCTATTGAGTGTACAATATTTGCCTTGTACCAAATGAGCATTTCTCCTGAGTCTCTGCCCTAGGTCACTCCTTTCAGTTTGTTAGATGGGAACACTATCGCTCTGTAGCCTAAGGGACAACCAGTGGATATGTCTCCTGTACTCCAAGTCTCCTATCAAATAAACACATCTGCATCTCCTAACTCTTTGGTAAAGTCTGGGGTCCTGCTCTTAAAGCCAAAAGCAGTGGACCTCAGACCCTGGATGTTCCAACATGAAACAACAAGGGATTTCGTTTTCATTTTAGTTTGAAACTCAAAGTGACAATTACATTCACTGTTAGAGAAAATGAGACAAACTCCTAAGTGTAAAAAAAAAATCTGTGGGTTGTCTACTGTGGTACTTGACGTATCAAATGAGAGCAGAGCAGGCTGAGCATCTGTTGAATGTCTCTCAGCTCGTTGTGTGGGGGTATTTGTGTGGATTTAGGGGCAGGGCTAGTGGTGGTGGTGGGGGGGGTCAGCTGCTCTTCTCACTGCCTGGGCATAGCTCGGTGGGCCAGGGTGTAGCTCCTGTTGCTGGGGTTGGGGTGGGGCCCTTTGGGGCAGGAGTGTCTCTGGTCTGGTTTGAGGGGGATTATAGCTGCCCTGGTGGTGTTTTCGTGGGGCGTGATATGGAGTAAGATAAAAATGATCTGGTCTCCATGGGGGTTGCCTGGATGCTGGTCCAGTGGGGTGCCCTGTTGGTCTACAGGGGCTGTGGGCCAATCTGTTCCTTCTGGGGGGTATGGATTGGTCTCTGTTGAGAGCGACGTCTTTCAGTGTCCGGGCGAAAATGGGGACTATTGACATCATCGAAGAGACTGTTGACATCCAGGGTTGGGTGGTGGGCCAGGTGGACGTTGGGCCTCAGAACACAGTCTCTGGACACATTGCTGTTAATCTTGTGGATGGTATCAGGGCGGAAGTTTTTCCTTGGTAGCAGGGTTGATATGACCACTCTCCTTTTGGGGAATGTGGTGGAGGCTTTCTCCATCACTCCTCTGAGTGACTCGGACACTCTCTCTTGCTGTCTCCTTAAGTCATTGGAGCCAGTGTGGACGATAATATGTCTTGGGGATCCCAGCCGCTCCTCCGACAGCAGGTCCATGGCATGTTGGGTGTTCAGACACCAGATTTTAGCCACTGTGTGGTTGGGGAAAAGTTTCTTTTCATTTAAGGATTTGCCAATGGAGTCAATGAGAATGACGATGTCTAACTTCTCTCTCTGCTGTGCTGGTCTGGAGGGATGAGGGGTGGTGTTGATGTTTGTACAGGGGGAAGATCTGCATGTGGTATTGGTCTGTGGATTAGAGGTGGGGCTGGAGGTGGAGGTAGGCTGTTGGGTTGTTGGCTCCTGGTTCTCAGTAGAGCTCTCAGGTGAGGCTGGTGGTGGGGGAGGCTGTTGGGTTGTTGAGAGGTGCGGCTGGAGGTGGAGGGAGGCTGTTGGGTTGTTGGGTCCTGGTTGTTCTTAGTAGAGCTCTCAGGACCTTGAATGTGGTCTGGGTGAGAGCCGAACTGTTCTGTCAGGGCCTGTGTAGTTCTCTCTCTCTCTTGAGGCTCCTCTGACAGAGTAGTTAGTTCTTTTCTGTAGTTCTCTTTCTCTTTTCTCAGCTCCCTCACCTCCCCTGTCAGAGCTGTCAACTGTGTCATGTAGCTCTCTCTGTCTTGTTGTAGCTCTCATATCTCAGTCCTCAGGGTGGTCAGTTCTTTCCTGTAGTTGTCTCTATCTTGTCTCAGCTTCATTAGCTCTGTGCTGATGGCAGAGGTGTCTTGCTGTACTGTGATGTCTTGTGTTGGCTGTTGGCTGATCAGCTCTCTCAATTGTATGAACTCTCTCTCCAACTCTGTAAACTTCACCTTCATGTCGTCAATGATTTGGTTCAGCTGGGAGTCTTGAGTCTGTTTTGGGCTGGTGGGGTCATTTTTCTCTGTGCTGGTCAAAGCCCTGCGTGCCTTGTCTCAGTTCATTCACTGCCATGTTGAAATTTCCTCTAGAATTGATTCTAAGGCCTAGGTAGGTGTAATTAAGTGTATGGTCAATTCATTTGGTTCTAATCTAAATATGTGATGTCTTCCCTGATATCTGGATCTTTTCTGAAATATCATTATTTTAATTTTACTTGTGTTAACTGCCAGGGCCCAGGTCTGACAAAACTTTTGAAGAAGGTCGAATTGAGTCTGTAGTCCTTCCTCCGATGGTGAAAGAAGTACCAGGTCATCCACATAGAGCAGGAATTTGACCTCACTGTTTTGCAGAGTGAGTCCAGTGGCTGGTGACTTTTCCAGCATAGTTGCCAACTCATTGATATACAAGTTAAACAGAGTTGGGCTTAAAGGGCAGCCCTGTCTGACTCCGCACTCCTGAGGGATATAGTGAGTTCTTTTGGATCCTATTTTGATTCCACACTTGGCTCCTGAGTACATTGATTTTATAATATCATATGTTTTTCCCCTAAACCACTTACCATTAATTTGTAGAACAATCCGTAATGGCAAATAGAATCAGATGCTTTTTTTGAAGTCGGTAAAAAAAGTGAATAATTTGTTTTTAATTTGAATATGTTTTTCAATTAAGGTGTGTAGGGTGTAAATATGATCAGTAGTGTGGTAATTTGGTAAGAATGCAATATGGCTTTTACTCAAGACATTGTGTTTCATAAGGAAGTTTATTAGCTGGAGTTGATGATACTACAGAATACCTTCCCCAGGTTACTGTTCACACAGATGCCTCGGTAGTTGTTGGGGTCAAATTTATCTCCACTTTTGAAAATTGGTGTAATTAATCCGTGATTCCAGATATCAGGGGAATAACCCACACTCAGAACTAGGTTGAATAACTTAAGTGTAGCAAGCACATTGAGACTTTTCGTTCATATATTTTAGCCTTTCATTTAGAATGCCATCAGGTCCACATGCTTTTTTGGGCTTCAGCTTGCAAATTTGGTCTAAAAGTTCCTGCTCAGTGATGGGGGGGAGTCGAGTGGGTTTTGATATTCCTTGATTGACAGTTCTAATTTTTCTAGTTTGCTTATTATGTTACATTGGTCCGTGTTTTGATCTGATTGGACTTTCTTAAATAGAGTTTGGAAATGGTTTGTCCAGATATCTTCATCTTGTATCACTAATTCTTCATGATTTGTGTTTTGTTTGTTTGTTTGTTTGTTTTGTTGTTTTGTTTGTTTTGTTTGTTTTTTGTTGAAGCGATTCCAATTGTCCCAAAATTTATTGGTGTTTAATTAATCCTCAATCAGTGTTAGTTGCTTACAGGTGTACTGAGCTTCCTTAGTCTTGAGTGTGCATTTATATAGTCTTAGTGTCTCACAATACAGAAGTCTAATTGATGTATTATTTGGATCTCTGTGTTTCTGATTGGACAACTTGCGAAGTTCTTTCCTTATTGATTGACATTCTGCATCAAACCAGGTATCTTCTTTCTTAAGTGTTGGTTTTGATCTTGATCTTTTTAATCTTGCTTTTTCTGCTGTTTTCTTTTTCAAACATGTTAATTTTTTCCACGGCTTGATTGACACCCTCTTAACTGAGGATATAAGGGGTATCTAGGAAGATATCTAAAAGATTTTGGACTTCGTGATTGTTAATGGTTTCTTGAATTCCTCTGTACTGTTTTCAGCCCATCTGTATGATTTCTTTATGTGGAGCAGCTTACTGGGCTGTGATTTGATAGTGTTGATTTCTGTCTTTTGACGAACACAGTGATTTGGCTGTGATCAGAAAGGGGGGTTAGTGGTTTGACAGTGAATGCTCTAATTGACAAGGGGTCTATATCGGTTATTATGTAATCTACTGTGCTATTTCCAAGAGGTGAGCAAAATGTGTGTCTTCCAAGAGTGTCTCCTCTTATCCTACCGTTGATGATATACAGACCCAGACTGCGACAGAGCATCAAGAGTTATTTTCCATGTCTGTTTGTAGCTGGATCACAGTTGCTTCTGTGGGAGTAAACAAACTTATTGGCTTTATCAAGTGAGTTACAAATGTAGTTATTGCCATCTGAACATACAAAGTCATTCTGGGTGCCTGTCCGTGTGTTTAGATCTCCACAGACAAGAACATTTCCCTGAGCCTGAAAATGGCTTGTTTCTGTCTCTAACAGTGTAAATGTATCTTCAGTGTAATAGGGAGATTCATATGGGGGGATATACATTGCACAGAGGAAGATATCTTTTTGTGAGTTGAAGATTTCTTTTCTAATTTTTAGCCAGATATATTTTCTTTTTTTTCATGACACTGATGTGTCTGTCTAATTTTGATTTGTACCACATTAACAAACCTCCTGAGTTTCTACCCTGCTGTACTATGCTGAGTTTTTGTGAGTTTACAATTATTTCTTTATAGTCTGGGGGACAGTGAGTGATTTTGTTGTCTTTACTCCATGTTTCCATTAATATCATTATGTCAATATCTCTGATGTTCTCCTGAAATTCTCTATTTCTACATTTCAGGCCAAAAGCTGATGAGCTCAGGCCTTGGATATTCCAAGTACTAATGGAAAGGCAGGCCATCGTAACAAATAATAACAATAATGTTCACAATGAGATAAACCTTTCAAATCGTTACAATAGATTGTCGATATATACATCAATCAATCTTTTTTCTAACAGACTTAAATACATTCAGAGCAGATGTACTGAACCATTTGCCTGATCTCACTGTGTGTGTGTGTGTGTGTGTGTGTGTGTGTGTGTGTGTGTGTGTGTGTGTGTGTGTGTGTGTGTGTGTGTGTGTCGCTCTGTCTTGGTCTCTGTCTCTCTCTCTCTCGCTCTGTATTTTCTATTTTCTCCCCGATTGTATCTGGCCAATTACCCCTCTTCCGAGCATCCCGGTCTCTGCTCCACCCCGTCTGCTGATCCGGGGAGGGTTGCAGACTACCACATGTCTCCTCCCATACATGTGGAGTCACCAGCCACTTCTTTTCACCTGACAGTGAGGAGTTTCACCAGGGAGATGTAGCACATGGGCGGATCATGCTGTTCCCCCCAGTCCCCCCTCCCTCCCCGTACATGCACCCCGACCAACCACAGGAGGCGCTAGTGCAGTGACCAGTACACATACCCACATCGGCCTTCCCACCTGCAGACACGGCCAGTTGTTTATGTAGGGATGCACAACCAAGCCGGAGGTAGCACGGGGATTCAAACCAGCAGTCCCCTTTTGGAAGGTCCTGGAATAGACTGCCACGCCACCTGGACACTGATTTTGATGGTCTGCAGAACATTTGTGCCATATATTCATATAGTATCTATTTTCAAATACACAACTCTGCCCCCACATGTCAAGATGTGTTGGTAAAAATGATAGGCTGTTCATCCTGACCAACATGTCAGATTATAGAACCCCAAGTAAAACAAATATCAGATTATAGAACCCCAAGTAAAACAAAATGTCAGATTATAGAACCTCAAGTAAAACGAAATGTCAGATTATAGAACCCCAAGTAAAACAAAATGTCAGATCATAGAACCCCAAGTAAAACAAAACGTCAGATCATAGAACCCCAAGTAAAACAAAATGTCAGATCATAGTACCTCAAGTAAAATGAAATGTCAGATCATAGAACCCCAAGTAAAACAAAATGTCAGATTATAGAACCCCAAGTAAAACAAAATATCAGATCATAGAACCCCAAGTAAAACAAAATGTCAGATTATAGAACCCCAAGTAAAACAAAATGTCAGATCATAGAACCCCAAGTAAAACAAAATGTCAGATCATAGAACCCCAAGTAAAACAAAATGTCAGATCATAGTACCCCAAGTAAAATGAAATGTCAGATCATAGAACCCCAAGTAAAACAAATGTCAGATTATACAACCCCAAGTAAAACGAAATGTCAGATCATAGAACCCCAAGTAAAACAAATGTCAGATTATAGAACCTCAAGTAAAACGAAATGTCAGATTATAGAACCTCAAGTAAAATGAAATGTCAGATCATAGAACCCCAAGTAAAACAAAATGTCAGATTATAGAACCCCAAGTAAAACAAAATATCAGATCATAGAACCCCAAGTAAAACAAAATATCAGATTATAGAACCCCAAGTAAAACAAAATGTCAGATTATAGAACCCCAAGTAAAACAAAATGTCAGATCATAGAACCCCAAGTAAAACAAAATGTCAGATCATAGTACCCCAAGTAAAACGAAATGTCAGATCATAGAACCCCAAGTAAAACAAATGTGAGATTATAGAACCCCAAGTAAAACAAAATTTCAGATTATAGAACCTCAAGTAAAACGAAATGTCAGATTATAGAACCTCAAGTAAAACGAAATGTCAGATCATAGAACCCCAAGTAAAACAAAATGTCAGATCATAGAACCCCAAGTAAAACAAAACGTCAGATCATAGAACCCCAAGTAAAACAAAATGTCAGATTATAGAACCCCAAGTAAAACAAAATGTCAGATCATAGAACCCCAAGTAAAACAAAATGTCAGATCATAGAACCTCAAGTAAAACGAAATGTCAGATCATAGAACCCCAAGTAAAATGAAATGTCAGATCATAGAACCCCAAGTAAAACAAATGTCAGATTATACAACCCCAAGTAAAATGAAATGTCAGATCATAGAACCCCAAGTAAAATGAAATGTCAGATCATAGAACCCCAAGTAAAACAAATGTCAGATTATACAACCCCAAGTAAAATGAAATGTCAGTTCATAGAACCAAGTAAAACAAAATTTCAGATTATACAACCTCAAGTAAAACAAAATGTCAGACTACACAACCCCAAGTAAAACTAAATGTCAGATTATACATCCCCAAGTAAAACAAAATGTAGTTTCAGTGTATTGTTGTTTTGTTACATGAGCTGATACACCAGAAAACAAACCATCATCTTTATTTGTCTTTATTTCAATATAATATATTAAAAATATTTTTGATTTTTGAGCTTGGACGCCACCATTCAACACAAAGTGGAGCCAATATGAACAAAATATGGCTGTTACTGTATGGCTCAATACGAAGGAAGCACTCCTACGATGGATATTGGCCGATTGCTGTCACACTTAACGCTATTAACAGTCCTAACAAACCCACACAAGGATACACACCGCAAATAAACACATTTCTCTCAAAACAGCCTCTCCAACATGAAGAAGAGGACAGCTCATAGTCACATGGATGGTGTGTAATTCACCGGGTATGGCCAGCACTCCCAATGTTTTCCTTAATGTTGAACAAAAAGGGTGGAAGAGGTCAGTGGTGCAGAGATGCAGACACACACAAGATGCACACCTGCTTGTGCACACGCAAAAACACTGCAAACACACAGACGTGCATGTGCGCACCTGCATGCACAGTGCACACTGGTAGAGGAGATGTAGTGCAGTGTCAGGTTGAGCTGCAGTCTTATATAACAGCTTGGAACATGGAAGGAACTTCTCTGCTGCTGCTGTCTGTGGAAGGGAAAAGACAGAGGAGAGCAAAAAGAAAGGCATAGGGTTAAAGGGACATACCGGTGGGTTTTTTTGCATGTTTTAGCCCACTAAACACTACGCACTCGGCAGGTATATTGTTGAGGACCCATGAAATTGCAGAGTCAAGTGAATTTGTTCGGCTGACTGGTTCTCTAATTGGCTAATTCAGCTATACGTTAGTGATGACGTCACAGGAGTAAATACCGCAGCTCAACCGTCCCCACACTCAGATTACAAATTTCCACGGCAGGTGTATGTTGAACAGACAGACATGCATACAGAGGCGGGAAACTACTGTCTTTAATTGCTGTGCCGTAACAGTATAGAACGTGGTGCACTCAGTTGGCTCTTGCCCTCAGTATACTTCAAGACTTCTTTCAGAGAGAAACATTAAGAGATTTGAAGTGCATACCCGAATGGGCGCTGCACTAGTATTGGATAATATGGCTGTCTTTGTAAATCTAAGCGCACCTCCTGGAAAGTCTTGGTGTGAACCCTGAATTTTAGCTGCTTTATTAGGCAACAATGGGGGGCACGGTGGTGATGGGTGGCACAGTGGGTAGCGTGGTGGCCTCACAGCAAGAAGGTCCTGAGTTTGAGCCCTGGGGTAGTCCAACCTTGGGGGTCGTCCCGGGTCGTCCTCTGTGTGGAGTTTGCATGTTCTCCTCGTGTCTGTGTGGGTTTCCTCCGGGTGCTCCGGTTTCCTCCCACAGTCCAAAGACATGTAGGTCAGGTGAATCGGCTGTACTAAATTGTCCCTAGCTGTGAATGTGTGTGCGTGTGCGTGTGTGTGTGTGTGGGCCCTGTGATGGACTGGTGGTCTGCCCAGGGTGTCTCCCCGCCTGCTGCCCAATGACTGCTGGGATAGGCTCCAGCATCCCCGTGACCCTGAGCACAGGATAAGTGGTTTGGGTGGATGGATGGATGGTTCCCATTCATTTCATATAGTATTAAATTCAACTTGGAGACTTGAAACTTGCTTGAGCTAGGTAATCTATCACAGTGGAAATTCTGTCCACTTGATTATTATTTTTTTTTATGTTAAAGTTATGGGACAATGTGACTGTAAGCACAAATTGTTGAAAAGCCTTCAGGACGGTGCATTTCAGTGCACTTTGGCA
Organism: Lampris megalopsis; assembly: GCA_022114975.2. Classification (NCBI taxonomy): domain Eukaryota; kingdom Metazoa; phylum Chordata; class Actinopteri; order Lampriformes; family Lampridae; genus Lampris; species Lampris megalopsis. The sequence continues at coordinate 112,587 of JAJHIY020000645.1, read as the reverse complement.
TCAGAGTTTTAGAGTCGGCTGCTGAAAAGCATTGCATTCGAGAGCTGTGTTGTCATAAAATGAAATCTGGAAGATGAACAATAATCAGACATGGATGTTGTGACAAGGATTATGCGAATTTAGTTGGTTCTTGTGCTAGAAATGTTGGAAAGTAACCGACTCTCAAATCTCGGATGTCTGAGTGCTGTGAAACACACAACCCAGAAGGCTTTTCATATCAATCTGTACTTCCAGCTGCACTGTCCTGCAACAATAGCATACGTTTTACAATAAACAACGTTGACAGGATGTTCAATGTGATGGATTACCTATCTCAGGTAAGTTTAAAGTCCCTGCAAGTTGATTTTCATCCTTCACTGAATTGAAAGGAAACCAGTGGCATGGTTGGAAATAACATCCAAAAACCTAAAATACCACAGTACGCTTCGGAAAATGGTCGGGGGAGTAATGTTAAGTATAGGATCTTTGTAGCAAGCTGGCAAAAACACCAGAATGTCCCTTTAAAGGAGGTGTTGAAGGGGAAGAATGGTTAAAAAAAGAAAAGGGAGGACTAAGACAAAAGGTTGCATGAAGGGGACAGAAATAGCAGGAGGAATGACATGTCCCGTGGTGGGGGTGGGAGCGGTGGGTGGAGGACTGTAGGAAAGATCAGGGGCTTAGATAGTGAATAGAGAAAAGAAGAAAGATGACAAAGCAGCAGAGGGGGAGAAGAAGCAAGCTGATGATGAATAACCGTCACTTACAAATGATGAAGAAGATTGGGTGCAGAGGAGGAGAGAGTGATGCACAGCTGCAGTATGGTACAGTCCATGCAGAGGGACAAAGTCATGGAGGAAGACAGAGAAGGGGTGCAGGAAGGGGGAGGGGGAGGAGGGCAAGGATGCTAAAAATTGAACTAGACAAAAGAGATAGTTGAAAAAAGGTAGTTGGGGCGAATCCATCCAAGCGAGTGGGGAAAAGAGGACCGGAAGTAATACAGGATGAAGACGATGGAAGGGAGGAAGATGAATAGAAAGCATCAATAAATGAAAAAGTATCAGGGAGGAAGAAACAAAACAAAACAGAGATTGGACAGGGAAAGACTATCCCTTCAATTTGCCCTTGCTTTCATCGGGGGTCTCTGGGAGGGGAACAGTACTGATCATGTCCAGTCATGCAGATCAGCTTGTCCTTGCATTTGAAGGAATCTATTGTTGTTCAATCTCAGTGATCTTGTGTTACGTTCCAGGCCGATGCAGTGGCTGTGAAGATGATTTATGACCAGATTGTATTCAGATTTTTTTACAGCTTTAACTCACTCTGAAAGCAGTCTGGAGGAGGTTCTGTGTTGCTCTTGTATGAGAAAACTGAAACTGGGTCAAATTCAAAGTCAGAACATAGCGCAAGTTGCTCATTGGAGCAACCCAACAAGTCAAAGTGTTTTTTTACAACCTTATTTTCACACTTTTGCCATCGTGTGTATGTGTTATGATAGGAATGTAGTCACCGGCTTCATTTTGGAGAGCCTTGACATGGGACCACCACTGGACACAGCTGTAAAAAGGCGTCTTCTGGTGCCATGAGAGCATGGCGTGAACACGAGTGTCAGTTATGTCTCAACAGGTCCAGTGTAACCCGCTTATCAAAACCACATATTTGGAAGTGGAAACGAAAGTAAAAATCAGGTTGTTACTTGAAATGTCCGATATAATCACCAATGGTTCATTGTGCCAGCTTGCAGGAGTGACCAGCCTGTACTTACAGGAGGTAGTGGTAATTATCAGTAAACCAGCCAGCAAGTGCAGTCGATGTTGTCATAGATAATGGGAAATCATATACACAGTTGACCAGTCGGAGGCGTCACGGTAATGCCAAACATGCTTGATTTTTATGACTGCCATCTGGAAAAATCAGCCTGTCGGCAATTGTGTGCGCCTCTATGGCTGCAGTCGGAGCAGTTGTGCTTGGCTATGACTGTGATCCGCAAAATGTGTGATGCCGAGTCTTTTCCCAGTTGGTTAGGACATTAAACCTACTAGTGTATTCTTAGCCTGCGTAAAATGATGTAATAACAGGTATGCACCATGTCAAAAACTGTAGAAATAAGATGCAGGTTTCACAAACCCAGAATTATCCTTGAAATTCCTGATTTGTGAAATAAAACAAATCCTGATCCAGATTCTCCTCTGTCAGTTTTTCTTGCTGTCTGTCTTCTCTTGTTTCTGGTATGTGGACGTGAATGTGGCGTTGCTGTCTGTTGGTGTACACTCACCTCTGTGTGATGGTGGCCATGCTGTGCTCGGCTCTTTGTCTCGGCCCACAAGTTAAACCACCAGGGACTGCTCTGTTGACAAGAAAACCATATTTTCTGAGAGAGCAAATTGAAGGCCACTTATGGTGTAATCTCTCTCCCCATCTCTCTCCCTCATTATTTATAATGGTCTGTGCTCTCGCTGTGTTTTCTCCTGCCTACCGGTGTTTATTTGGTCTTGATTGGAGGGACTCTGTTATGCATAAATGCACAGAAGGGCTGTCATATCACCATGTATGGGCCAAAAAGCTAGTACCTGGTAGATTGGAACTGCAAACAATGTACGCTGCATTTAAGCCCATAAATAAAAAGGGAAGTCATCGATTGCTGAATCTTGCCGTCTACAAAAGTAGGGAGAAGTTGATATCTGCCAGTCCCACAGCTGCAAGACAATATAGGTGCTAGCTAGCTAACAGCTTGTGGCTTTGAAAGTCAAAACAAATGAGCGTATTGTGGCAGGTGGGGTGTGGTGTTTGCATTCATGTGGAGGCCAAGAGAAAGAAGAGTCGCTCATCTGTCCGACGAGGAACACCGTTTTACAGTCATATGTGTCTGTATGTGCTTGTATGTTCTCTGCATGCATGCGTGTGTGTGTGGGTGTGTGTGTGTGTGTGTGTGTGTGTGGCGTAATGGTAGTGACACTGTCGTTGGTAAGCCAGTAGGGGGCAGTCTTCCCGCTGGTCCTAATAATAATGATAATAATGATAATAAACGCTGTTTGGGTCAGGAGACCAGGGTTTGCATCCTTGTTAGTGTGGGCCACCTGCAGGAGTCCTTGGGCTGAGACTCCTTATGCTGTTCACGAGCCCACCCGAACCCGGGGGAGAAATATACTAACTACAGCCATGCTGCAGGTGTGGGGGGACCAGGGGTTTCCTTGAAGCTTACATGAATTATTTATGCGAAGATGAATGCGGAAGAAAGAAACAATATGAAAAGGAATTTTTTTGGCAAAGTAAATGCAAATCGCGGACACTAGAGGAATAGAAAATGTTTGCCCGGTCGTATTTATCCTGGAGAAAACCTTAATATCATGCATCTTTTGGGGCTGGTGATAAAATGTATGCCACTAATTTATGATAAAAAGATATTGGTACATCATTGCCAAGCAAGTGCCCCCCTTCATGGCAGCAGTGTTCTACATGGAAATGGATTGCTGTTCAGCAGCATGCTGAGCCACGCCTCAGGGCCGAGATTGGTGAGGGAGGATTCGTTAATGCACCAAGCCACCAGGTCGCTAATTGATTAAAGTGCTTGGAGAAAAATTTGGTCTTAAATCGGAAATCCAGGATTTTTCTCTATTAGCAAATAGTTATAGTTTATCCATGAGGACCATGAAGTCAGGTTATTTAATACTAACTGGCATCTTCACCATGGTTGGAGACGCTCTCCATATACTGCTGTTAACATTTTTGACCGGGTAGGATGTGAACACCGGTGCAGCGGTAAACGCGTTCCTCCTCAAACAGGAAACAGGACTGAAACTTGACACCGGTGTGGTGATGCTTCTGTTGAACAGATCATCTACCAATTCTACAATCAATATAACAGTACAGCACTGTTCCCATACAGTGTGATGTGGTTTGTAATACATTAGAGTGTTTGTGGTAGTTTTGGTCCCAGGATCCATTTTTACAAGGGTGGGACTGTTCACTGCTGAGCTGACGGCACACCAGCACCAACTGCTGCTACACCTGCTCTGTAGTCCTCACTGCTGGAGGGAGGGACAGAGCAGGGAAATCAGATTTCAGCTTTTCATTATCAGAAAAAAAGTAAAAGTCCTCAACTAAGGCGTCTGGGTGGTGTGGCGGTCTGTTCTGTTGCCTACCAACACAGATCCCCGTGTCACCTCCGGCTTGGTCGGGCGTCCCTACAGACACAATTGGCCGTGTCTGCGGGTGGGAATCCGGATGTGGGTATGTGTCCTGGTCACTGCACTAGCGCCTGCTCTGGTCAGTCGGGGTGCCTGTTCAAGGGGGAGGGGGAACTGGAGGGAATCGTGTGATCCTCCCACGTGCTACGCCTCCCTGGTGAAACTCCTCACTGTCAGGTGAAAAGAAGCGGCTGATGACTCCACATGTATGGGAGGAGGCATGTGGTAGTCTGCAGCCCTCCCCGGATCAGCAGAGGGGGTGGAGCAGGGAGAAAAAGGGGGGGGGTCCTCAATTATTATATTGCCTCAAATTTAAAAATGCTCTTTCATAACTCTCTTGATTTGAAAATATTCTTGACTATATTCATCAAACCCACTCAGAGGGACATTTTGCTTTCACTGTAAAGGGAAAGATAGACGTAAAAATCTCTCACTCACACTCTTCATCTCAAATTTAAGAATTAAAGTGTTTTACCATTTATTTATTTTTTGACTTCAGTACAGTAATTTAATAATTCAGTAATTCAACAATCCAGTAATTTAGTATTCAAATTTTTGAATTAAAGCTGTTTGCCATATTTATTTTGACTTCAGTACAGTAATAAGTAAAGTAAAGCTCCAGAAATCTTCTAGCTGCCAAAATGGGGTCTAAATTGTTTTATGTATGATGACAGAGGCGAGGTAGAAAAAGATGTGTTGGACACATTACGTAAATTGTTCTATATTTGTGCTGAATATCATATCAATGCAAAAATGATAGGGATGAAAGTTCTGATGTTGAAAAAGGATCCTGTGTTCTGGCAGAAGTAGGCTAAATCCTTGCAGCCTGTTTACTATGGCTCCCTGAACGTTACTGTGATTGATCACATCACACTACTGTTTTGTTTCCGTGTTCAAATTTGTGAGAGGTTTCTGAGAATCACATCTACAGTTCACCATAGGTACTGCAGGTGTAAACATTAGACGAATATGTCTTGCTTTCTTATGCATTAAGTGAAAGTTAACAGCCAAAGTCGACCCTGAAGGATTCATAGAGATGGATGACCGGCTAACTCAGCACAGACATGGGAAGCATTGCATTCGGCACGGCTCAGCAGCTTGGTGAAGGGTTTAAACACCTTATGTTGCAGTGGATACCATCTGCTCTGAGGGGTGCAGTGACATTTTTAAAAATAAATAAATAAATAAAAACGGTCCCTAACATTTTGTACACCTAGCGACATTCCCCGACTCTCACTCGGGTAGGATGTGCATTGCTGGGATTTTCATATTTACTTGTGTCTAACCATCTGAAGCAGAGCTGATGTGGGTTGTCGTGATCCATGCTGCAGCGAGCCAGCTTGTGGACACACAGTTAACACATGCACATACACACAAACAGGGCTGATTGGTTGGCTCTCTGAGACCTGCTGCTGAGCTGCTGCTGCTGAGCTGCTGCTGCAGAGGGGTTGCTTGGTTTCCTTGTATTCAACATTCCTCACCATTGAGAGGAATGTGATTGCTCTGCTGGTGTCTCATTATAAGTTTGCTTGCGATCAGTGTAATACTTTTGAAGGAATGGTAAACGAGTGTGTAGTCTATTTTCGTGTTAGCGCCTAGTCTGTTTGTGTTAGCGTGTTGTCTATGTTCGTGTTAGCATGTAGTCTATGTTCGTGTTATATTATTCAAGCACAGTATAGCCTGTAGGACACATGATTCAAGTACAGTATAGCCTGTAGGACACACTATTCAAGTAGAGTATAGCCTGTTGGGCACATTATTCAAGTACAGTATAGGCTTTACGACACATTATTCAAGTACAGTATAGCCTGTAGGACACACTATTCAAGTAGAGTATAGCCTGTAGGACACACTATTCAAGTAGAGTATAGCCTGTAGGACACATTATTCAAGTACAGTATAGCCTGTAGGACACACTATTCAAGTAGAGTATAGCCTGTAGAGCACAGTATTCAAGTACAGTATAGCCTGTAGGACACATTATTCAAGTACAGTATAGCCTGTAGGACACACTATTCAAGTAGAGTATAGCCTGTTGGGCACATTATTCAAGTACAGTATAACCTGTAGGACACACTATTCAAGTAGAGTATAGCCTGTAGGACATATTATTCAAGTACAGTAAAGCCTTTAGGACATATTATTCAGGCTACCTATTTCTGATTGGCTATTTAACATATATACTTCAGAAACTTCATGGGCTTTGACATTGTATAATGTTAGCCTGGTTGTGTAGGCTAACATTAGCCAGATTGTTTTAGGTGATCCAGATGTTATAAGGAAGTGATGCTAGGGCCTGAAGGTTGGTCCTGTCTTTCCTGCTCACACTTTCTGTCTTGCCCTCCCTGTCCACCGTAATAACTTCAGGTCATCATCATTATCAATTTCTTTTCCTCCCACATTCCATTTCTCATTCTAAGTTTCACATATCAGCAATCTCTGTCCTTGATTAATAGTCCTACATCCATAATAAGTGTAAATTAGGGCATCCAGCATTAATGTCTGTTGATTTTCAAATGTCATCTTCCTCTGATCGGTTTCAAATGTCAGCACACTTTGACCTCAATCTTTTGCTTTTCACATTTACACCGTTTTATCCTTCTTACCGATCGTTTGTTTAGGTCAGGGTTGCTTACAATCTGTATTTCTTTAGGTCATGGTTGCTTACTACCCTGTATTCATTTAGGTCAGGGTTGCTTACTACCCTGTATTTCTTTATGTCAGGGTTGCTTACTACCCTGTATTTCTTAAGGTTAGGTTGCTTACTACCCTATATTTTTTAGGTCAGGGTTGCTTACTACCCTGTATTTCTTTAGGTCAAGTTGCTTACTACCCTGCATTTCTTTAGGTCAGGTTGCTTACTACCCTGTATTTCTTTAGGTCAGGGTTGCTTACTACCCAGTATTTCTTTAGGTCAGGGTTGCTTACTACCCTGCATTTCTTTAGGTCAGGTTGCTTACTATCCTGTATTTCTTTAGGTCAGGGTTGCTTACTACCCAGTATTTCTTTAGGTCAGGGTTGCTTACTACCCTGCATTTCTTTAGGTCAGGTTGCTTACTATCCTTTATTTCTTAGGTCAAGTTGCTTACTACCCTGTATTTCTTTAGGTCAGGTTGCTTAATACCCTGTATTTCTTTAGGTCAGGGTTGATTACTACCCTGTATTTCTTTAGGTCGGGGTTGCTTACTACCCTGTATTTCTTTTGGTCAGGGTTGCTTACAACCCTGTATTTATTTTGGTCAGGGTTGCTTACTACCCTGTATTTCTTTAGGTCAAGTTGCTTAATACCCTGCATTTCTTTAGGTCAGGGTTGCTTACTACCTTGCATTTCTTTAGGTCAGGTTGCTTACTACCCTGTATTTCTTTAGGTCAAGTTGCTTACTACCCTGCATTTCTTTAGATCAGGTTGCTTACTACCCTGTATTTCTTTAGGTCAGGGTTGCTTACTACCCAGCATTTCTTTAGGTCAGGGTTGCTTACTACCCTGCATTTCTTTAGGTCAGGTTGCATACTACCCTGTATTTCTTTAGGTCAAGTTGCTTACTACCCTGTATTTCTTTAGGTCAAGTTGCTTACTACCCTGTATTTCTTTAGGTCAGGGTTGCTTACTACCTTGCATTTCTTTTGGTCAGGTTGCTTACTATCCTTTATTTCTTAGGTCAAGTTGCTTACTACCGTGTATTTCTTTAGGTCAGGTTGCTTAATACCCTGTATTTCTTTAGGTCAGGTTGCTTACTACCCTGTATTTCTTTTGGTCAGGGTTGCTTACTACCCTGTATTTCTTTTGGTCAGGGTTGCTTACTACCCTGTATTTCTTTAGGTCAAGTTGCTTACTACCCTGTATTTCTTTAGGTCAAGTTGCTTAATACCCTGTATTTCTTTAGGTCAAGTTGCTTACTACCCTGTATTTCTCTAGGTTAGTGTTGCTTACTACCCAGTATTTCTTTTGGTCAGGGTTGCTTACTACCCAGTATTTCTTTAGGTCAGGGTTGCTTACTACCCTGCATTTCTTTAGGTCAGGTTGCTTACTATCCTGTATTTCTTTAGGTCAGGGTTGCTTACTACCCAGTATTTCTTTTGGTCAGGGTTGCTTACTACCCTGCATTTCTTTAGGTCAGGTTGCTTACTATCCTTTATTTCTTAGGTCAAGTTGCTTACTACCCTGTATTTCTTTAGGTCAGGTTGCTTAATACCCTGTATTTCTTTAGGTCAGGGTTGATTACTACCCTGTATTTCTTTAGGTCGGGGTTGCTTACTACCCTGTATTTCTTTTGGTCAGGGTTGCTTACAACCCTGTATTTATTTTGGTCAGGGTTGCTTACTACCCTGTATTTCTTTAGGTCAAGTTGCTTAATACCCTGCATTTCTTTAGGTCAGGGTTGCTTACTACCTTGCATTTCTTTAGGTCAGGTTGCTTACTACCCTGTATTTCTTTAGGTCAAGTTGCTTACTACCCTGCATTTCTTTAGGTCAGGTTGCTTACTACCCTGTATTTCTTTAGGTCAGGGTTGCTTACTACCCAGCATTTCTTTAGGTCAGGGTTGCTTACTACCCTGCATTTCTTTAGGTCAGGTTGCATACTACCCTGTATTTCTTTAGGTCAAGTTGCTTACTACCCTGTATTTCTTTAGGTCAAGTTGCTTACTACCCTGTATTTCTTTAGGTCAGGGTTGCTTACTACCTTGCATTTCTTTTGGTCAGGTTGCTTACTATCCTTTATTTCTTAGGTCAAGTTGCTTACTACCGTGTATTTCTTTAGGTCAGGTTGCTTAATACCCTGTATTTCTTTAGGTCAGGTTGCTTACTACCCTGTATTTCTTTTGGTCAGGGTTGCTTACTACCCTGTATTTCTTTTGGTCAGGGTTGCTTACTACCCTGTATTTCTTTAGGTCAAGTTGCTTACTACCCTGTATTTCTTTAGGTCAAGTTGCTTAATACCCTGTATTTCTTTAGGTCAAGTTGCTTACTACCCTGTATTTCTCTAGGTTAGTGTTGCTTACTACCCAGTATTTCTTTTGGTCAGGGTTGCTTACTACCCTGTATTTCTTTAGGTCGGGGTTGCTTACTACCCTGTATTTCTTTTGGTCAGGTTGCTTACTACCCTGTATTTCTTTAGGTCAAGTTGCTTACTACCCTGTACTTCTTTAGGTCAAGTTGCTTAATACCCTGTATTTCTTTAGGTCAAGTTGCTTACTACCCTGTATTTCTTTTGGTCAGGTTGCTTACTACCCTGTATTTCTTTAGGTCAAGTTGCTTACTACCCTGTATTTCTTTAGGTCAAGTTGCTTAATACCCTGTATTTCTTTAGGTCAAGTTGCTTACTACCCTGTATTTCTCTAGGTTAGTGTTGCTTACTACCCAGTATTTCTTTTGGTCAGGGTTGCTTACTACCCTGTATTTCTTTAGGTCGGGGCTGCTTACTACCCTGTATTTATTTTGGTCAGGGTGCTTACTACCCTGTATTTCTTTAGGTCAAGTCGCTTAATACCCTGTATTTCTTTAGGTCAGGTTGCTTAGTACCCTGTATTTCTTTAGGACAGGGTTGCTTACTATCCTGTATTTCTTTTTTTTTTAATTTATTTCTGATTTTTCCCTTTTTTCTCCCAATTTAGTGGCCAATTGATCCCTATTTTAATTCAAACACCCACCCTCGTATTGCATGCGTTCGCCAACTGCATCTCTCCGGCCGGCAGTCTCGAAGGAAAGCGCCTCCCCACTTTCGTGACAAGGCGAATCCAAGCCGAACCACTGTTTTTCCGACACACACAGAGACACATTCACATGACGAACACAAGCCGACTCCGCCCCCCTCCCGAAGACAGCGTTGCCAATGATTGCTGCTTCATTGAGTCCGGCCATAGTCGGATCTGACGAGACCGGGGCGCGAACCCCAGTCCCCAGTGGGCAACTGCATCGACACCAAGCCGATGCTTAGACCGCTACGCCACCGCGGACCTCCTATCCTGTATTTCTTTTGGTCAGGGTTGCTTACTACCCTGCATTTCTTTTGATCAGGGTTGCTTACTACCCTTTATTTCTTCAGGTCAGGTTGCTTAATACCCTGCATTTCTTTTGGTCAGGGTTGCTTACTACCCTTTATTTCTTCAGGTCAGGTTGCTTAATACCCTGTATTTCTTTTGGTCAGGGTTGAACCGTTTAATGAGCCCCACTGTCTGTAAACACTGATTTGCAATCCTGTTCTTTTTTTGTAATGTGATTTACTGCATTGCACAGGTATTTCATGTTCTAATCAGCTGCTCTTTCCAAGCCAGCTGTGTTACTCTGAGAACTCATGATGCTGCAGGTCTTCAGTTGCACAAGCCCTTATAGAAGTCGTGATGCTGCAGGTCTTCAGTTGCACAAGCCCTTATAGAAGTCATGATGCTGCAGGTCTTCAGTTGCACAAGCCCTTATAGAAGTCATGATGCTGCAGGTCTTCAGTTGCACAAGCCCTTATAGAAGTCATGATGCTGCAGGTCTTCAGTTGCACAAGCCCTTATGGAAGTCATGATGCTGCAGGTCTTCAGTTGAACAAGCCCTTATAGAAGTCATGATGCTGCAGGTCTTCAGTTGCACGAGCCCTTATGGAAGTCATGATGCTGCAGGTCTTCAGTTGCACGAGCCCTTATGGAAGTCATGATGCTGCAGGTCTTCAGTTGCACGAGCCCTTATGGAAGTTGCACATTTTCCTTGCTCCTTGGCCCATGCCAGTATCCAACCCTACGTGTAATTATTGCTGCATTTTATTGATTTTCTTTTTTTCTTTTCTTTTAGTGACTGTACTTGTGGATGTTGATCTTGTAGATCCTTTTTTTTGCCCTCCCTTTTTTCTCTCCAATTGAATTTTGGCCAATTACCCGACTCTTCCGAGCCGACCCAGTCGCTGCTGCACCCCCTCTGCCAATCGGGGGAGGGCTGCAGACTACCACATGCCTCCCCCCATACATGTGGAGTCACCAGCCCCTTCTTTTCACCTGACAGTGAGGAGTTTCACCAGGGGGACGTAGCGCGTGGGAGGATCACGCTATTCCCCCCAGTTCCCCCTCCCCCCTGAACAGGTCGCCCGACTGACCAGAGGAGGTGTTAGTGCAGTGACCAAGACCCAAACCCACATCCGGCTTCCCACCCGCAGACACGGCCAATTGCATCTGTAGGGACGCCTGACCAAGCCGAAGGTAACACGGGGATTCGAACTGATGATCCCCGTGTTGGTAGGCAATGGAATAGACCACTACGCCACCCGGACACCCGATCTTGTAGATCTTTTAATGTGTTTGGACAGGAGTGTCTGCAGGTGTGTCATGCTGTTGTTGCATTTATCACAAACAAGTGCATGAACATTTTGAGCATGGCTAGAAAAGGTGGTGCACCTCCACATATCTTCTGTCCCTCCCTTTGAGCAGAGCTACGGCAGCAGGTGAATGGCACAGCCACTGACGCCTGGTGGTGCTTCTGCTGTGCTGCGGAGCTACTTTTGTTCTTGTGCACGGTTAGGGGATTCAGTAATGGTTTCTCTCCAGTCCCACAACAGGTACACATCCCAACTGCTTCTGGCACACACCATGGCGGGGTACGCAACCAGCACAATTATGGCTCTAACACAAAGTGCCTATCTGTTATATTGCCTGTTTTCACTCTCACACGCTGACACACACACACACACACACACACACACACACACACACGCACAGAAAGCTGGCTTATCTGGAAATGAAAACATAAAAACGTAAGATCTGAGGTTGGAGTGTGTGTGTGTAGTGTGTGTATGTAGTTGTGTGTGTGCGCACGCACGTGTGTTTTCATTATTCATAATTTTGCTGTGTGTGTAAGCGCTTGCATGTCTCCATAGTGCTATAATCCTAGTTTTGTGTGAATTTTGTGCAACCTGTTATTTTTCCATATACACACTGAGGTGGTGTGTGAAGGTTGTGTTTAAGTGTGAGGAGTTGTGTGTGCCTATGTTCCTGTGTATGGCTGCATGTTCCAAGCTGTTTCATTAGCCATTCTAACGCTTTCTGCAGAGATATGTGTTGTGTGTGCACATGTGTGTGATGCCAAAATGATGTATGTACACAAGCCCCCACAACACACACACACACACACACACACACACACACACAAACACCACAACACAGAATTACCATGTGACGTGCCACACGGACGGCGTGGTGCCGTTCCCTCTGCCAGCGTAGCAGGGCTGCTGGTGTGAGTGTGTTGGGGTGTAAGTAGGGCGTAGCGGGGCTGCTGGTGTGAGTGTGTTGGGGTGTAAGTAGGGCGTAGCGGGGCTGCTGGTGTGAGTGTGTTGGGGTGTAAGTAGGGCGTAGCGGGGCTGCTGGTGTGAGTGTGTTGGGGTGTAAGTAGGGCGTAGCGGGGCTGCTGGTGTGAGTGTGTTGGGGTGTAAGTAGGGCGTAGCGGGGCTGCTGGTGTGAGTGTGTTGGGGTGTAAGTAGGGCGTAGCGGGGCTGCTGGTGTGAGTGTGTTGGGGTGTAAGTAGGGCGTAGCGGGGCTGCTGGTGTGAGTGTGTTGGGGTGTAAGTAGGGCGTAGCGGGGCTGCTGGTGTGAGTGTGTTGGGGTGTAAGTAGGGCGTAGCGGGGCTGCTGGTGTGAGTGTGTTGGGGTGTAAGTAGGGCGTAGCGGGGCTGCTGGTGTGAGTGTGTTGGGGTGTAAGTAGGGCGTAGCCGGGCCCAGACAGTGCCACAGCTGGTTAGCACACAGCTCCTCCCTCCTCCACCGTTGTACATTCAGTATCCGCTGTGCTGCACCTCTGTTGGGGAGAGGAGAGTGGGTGTGGGGAGAGGAGAGTGGGTGTGGGGAGAGGAGAGTGGGTGTGGGGAGAGTGGGTGTGGGGAGAGGAGAGTGGGTGGGGGGAGAGGAGAGTGGGTGTGGGGAGAGGAGAGTGGGTGTGGGGAGAGGAGAGTGGGTGTGGGGAGAGGAGAGTGGGTGAGGGGAGAGGAGAGTGGGTGAGGGGAGAGGAGAGTGGGTGTGGGGAGAGGAGAGTGGGTGAGGGGAGAGGAGAGTGGGTGTGGGGAGAGGAGAGTGGGTGTGGGGAGAGGAGAGTGGGTGTGGGGAGAGGAGAGTGGGTGAGGGGAGAGGAGAGTGGGTGTGGGGAGAGGAGAGTGGGTGTGGGGAGAGGAGAGTGGGTGAGGGGAGAGGAGAGTGGGTGTGGGGAGAGGAGAGTGGGTGTGGGGAGAGGAGAGTGGGTGTGGGGAGAGGAGAGTGGGTGTGGGGAGAGGAGAGTGGGTGTGGGGAGAGGAGAGTGGGTGTGGGGAGAGGAGAGTGGGTGTGGGGAGAGGAGAGTGGGTGAGGGGAGAGGAGAGTGGGTGTGGGGAGAGGAGAGTGGGTGTGGGGAGAGGAGAGTGGGTGTGGGGAGAGGAGAGTGGGTGTGGGGAGAGGAGAGTGGGTGTGGGGAGAGGAGAGTGGGTGTGGGGAGAGGAGAGTGGGTGTGGGGAGAGGAGAGTGGGTGTGGGGAGAGGAGAGTGGGTGTGGGGAGAGGAGAGTGGGTGTGGGGAGAGGAGAGTGGGTGTGGGGAGAGAGGAGGCGAGTTACCTCGTGCTCTTCATGGTCTCTCTGTGTGGACCCTCATGGAGCCCAGAGTGGACAATGTGAACTGGCTCCATGTGGTTTAACTGCTGTTTGTCATTGGTACAGTCTGACACGCTGTTTGAGGTGCGACGCAGTCGCTGTGGGTGTTGAGACCATCCTGAGGTCCTGGTCTTTAACCAGCAGTCTAGCTGTAGTCCGGCGCCCGGTCATGCTAGAGCAGGCCATGGCATGAGCTGTGTCTGTGTTCGCAAACATTTTTACATTTTTAGTTCAACTGCACTTACATTTATTGAAGAACATATCTATACCTTATATATCTATATATATATCTATATCTATATCTATATATCTATATATATATATATATATATATAGATATAGATAGATATATATATATAGATATATATATCTATATATATATATATATATATATATCTAGATATATATATCTATATATATCTATATATATATATATAGAGAGAGAGAGAGAGAGAGAGAGAGATAACCTGTAGATGACGTTCTCTGAATCCCAATGCTCCTCATCTTGACAAGGAGTCTCTAACTGGGGGCTTCCAGGTGGCATAGCGGTCTATTCCGTTGCCTACCAACACGGGGATCGCTGGTTCGAATCTCCGTGTTACCTCCGGATTGGTCGGGCATCCCCACACACACAATTGGCCGTGTCTGTGGGTATGAAGCCGGATGTGGGTATGTGTCCTGGTCGCTGCACTAGCGCCTCCTCTGGTTGGTCGGAGCGCTTGTTCAGGGGGGAGGGGGAACTGGGGGGAATGGCGTGATCCTCCCACGTGCTACGTCCCCCTGGTGAAACTCCTCTGTCAGCTGAAAAGTAGCGGCTGGTGGCTCCACATGTATGGGAGGAGGCATGTGGTAGTCTGCAGCCCTCCCTGGATCGGGACGGCTCAGAAGAGTCGGGTAATTGGCCATGTACAACTGGGAGAGGAAGGAGGAAAAATCCAAAGAGGAGTCTCTAACTGGCTCTACCTTGAAAAGTAGTAGTGGAGCACATGTTGTTGTTACACATGTGTGGCCCCTGGCCTTTGGCCTGCGTGTTGTGCAGCAGCAGCAGCGACTCGTCAGGCTGTCCACGCTGCCGGGAAGCTCCTGTTGTCCAGCCACTCTGCTAATGAACACTCTGTGTAGCTTACTATGCTACTTAATTAGCTAGCCTTACACAAAACTCCGTGTCGGATTCTGCTGCTGACGAAACAGGCAAACACCATCCCGCCGCAGGATGGCGAGTTGACGGTCCAGGAAGTAGTCCACAAATTGGTATGAACGTTTCTTGAAACTTTTGGCATGACTTTTTCAACAAAGCCAACACATTTCTCCAAACTCACTTCCTCATCCCCTGCACACCGGCACGCCCCCCCCCTCTCTCGCTCGCCCACTCTCTCGCCCTTCCCCTCGCTCGCCCACTCTCTCGCCCCCCCCTCTCGCTCGCCCACTCTCTCGCCCCCCCTCTCGCTCGCCCACTCTCTCGCCCCCCCCTCTCTCACCCGCCCCCTCTCTCGCCCGCCCACTCTCGTCACCGATCGCGAGAAAAAGCACAAGTGACGTAATGTGATTACATCCAGTGCCAACCAACACCACAAGAGGGCGACAGGAATGCAATAAAACGTCTATACAATTAAAGGTCACTAGAACATTACTCCCTTGGGGACAACAACACAACATTTTGACGAACTTCAGCATGCCAACATGGGGGTACTTTTCACTCCCGCTGCACATACACAGATACCCCCGAAACCCAGCTTAACCACGTCCAGATGAATTTGTGTGGGATGTTTTATCTTAATTCAGTGGCATTGCTGAAAAGACAGGAGGAGGAGCAGGAGGTGGCAGAGGTGAAGATGATAAGATTTTCACTGGGAGTGATGAAGGAGGACAGGATTAGGAACGAGTATATTAGAGGGACAGCTCAGGTTGGACGGTTTGGAGACAAAGCAAGAGAGACAAGATGGAGATGGTGTGGACATGTGTGGAGGAGAGATGCTGGGTATACTGGGAGAAGGATGCTGAATATGGAGCTGCCAGGGAAGAGGAGAAGAGGAAGGCCAAAGAGGAGGTTTATGGAGGTGGTGAGGGAGGACATGCAGGTGGCTGGTGTGACAGAGGAAGATGCAGAGGACAGGAAGAGATGGAAACGGACAATCCGCTGTGGCGCCCCCTAGCGGGAGTGTTATGTTTACGTCTTGATACTTGAAATTAGACCATCGCAATATTCACTGAATTGAATCAAAATGAACGACAAACGCATACTCGCATTTCAACAATTTACTGAGTGTACTCTCTCGTCACAACATTTCCGGGTATGACGTCACTCCTTATGGGTACCCACAGGTGTCACATCCAAACGCAGTACATGACAGGGAGCAGCCGGAAGTAGTAGTAGTAGTAGTTTTATCTTAATTCACTGTAATCCTCAACTGTGAGGAGATGAAGCATCCAGAACTTTACTAGATTTACAATAAATAACAGGGGCTCGGCAATGCAGAGCTTAGCGGGTCAGAGAAAAGATGGATGGCGTTAAAAACAGAGTGCTTGTTAAAAGTTAAACTCAGACGAGTTGACACGTAGTCTCAGCAAGCAGAATCATGGGAAGAACCAGAACTTCATATGTGCGCGTCGCCTTAATTCAGGGACACTGTTATTGTGGCATTATTATTGGACTACATGCAAGCAAGGTACAACTGAGCGCTCATGAGCAACGATGGAGAGATGTGAGCGGCACTTGGCCATCAAGTCTAAACTTTGGCACTTGGCTGGTGCTCTCCTGTAGCAGCGACGAGGGGAATATGTGATAACCTTGTGCCCGTGCCTGCGGTTGATTCAATAGCATATCAGCTTCCTGCAGATTGTCGCTAGCCAGGATTTCTGGCACAACCTGTGACGGCACACCATGACACAAAGAAAATCTGATGTGGGAATTTTATTTTTGGCATTGGAAGATGTGATTTCAATCAATGCTACAGGATTAGAGGCGTTAGGTCATCACCGGTCCTCCAGCGGATGTACCTCCGTAGAAGAAATGATGAAATCAAAGTTAAGTTCCAGCTGATGACATTAGTTATAATGAATATATATATATATATATACAGATACACACACACACACACACACACACACACACACACACATATATATATATATATATATATATGATTTGGGCTTGTTCCTATCTTGTTTTTGGAATAAGAAAAAAAGCTCCATAGCAAGCTATTCCACGTAAAAATTATTCAACTTTGGAATGGTTCATTTTTTGAAGAAGGGTATTTCCATTCAACAAAGAAAAGTAATTTTCTCATATGAATAGAATCCGGACTTTTCACTCTAAGGCCAGAATTCCACAGTTGTCCGAGCCAGTCGTACCTGATGATAAATAGATGGAGCCACCAGGTAATCCACCAAATAGCATCCAGCCACAATAGTCACACACTTAAGAGGAAGTACTCCAGACCTGGTTTGTGTGTTTTAGTGTGTTTTAGTGTGTGTGTGTGTGGGGGGGGGGGCTGCTGTGGTGTAGCAAATGAGTTAAAGCAATAACATCTGCTTATTTTGAGTGTTTATTAGCTTGGATGGCCTGGCCAGGAATAATCAGTTCTACCTACCACACACCACCTTATGAGAGAGAGAGAGGGAGAGAGAGAGAGAGGTGGGTGGGTAGATGACAGCATAATAAAGATGGAATTAAAGGAGAAGGGGATTATAAAGGACCATAATGTGCATGTATATGCAGGGTATTAGAACAGGGGGGCTCATCTGTCCTGACATGGCAGTGTCCTCGAGACAGAAATACTATTTGGCTGGTTGGTCGTGACATGTCCTGTTGTGATCGTCATATGTTCACCTCTTCAGATGAATAGGGGACCTCTGCAGCTGCATGACTGAACAACAAGGGATTATTTGCAAAGCAAGATGGTCGACTATGGCCGGACTCGATGAAGCAGCAATAATTGGCAGCGCTGTCTTCGGGAGGGGGGCGGAGTCGGCTTGTGTTCGTCACATGAACGTGTCTCTGTGTGTGTTGGAAAAAGCAGTGGTTCGGCTCCTTCAAGACTGCCGGCCGGAGAGATGCAGTTGGCGAATGCATGCAGTACGAGGGTGGGTGTTTGAATTAAAAAAAAGAAAAAGAAAAATAGGAATTGATTGGCCACTAAATTGGGAGAAAAAGGGAAAAATCAGAAATAAATTTGCATAGCAAGATGGTATGTAGTCCTCCCATACAAGCCTGGAGGATCAGTAAAGAAACAACTCAAAGTTGCAAGTATGCACATGCAGCAACTTGTGTTACTGGTTCAGTTTCCGTTAAACGTGCCTTTCCTGTGCCTTCACTGCAGAACATTGTGTATTTGTGTGTTACACTGAACCGTACCATCACGTTTAGTGTAATGGAACATGGTTAATGTGTAATACCGTCCATTATCCAAACCGCTTATCCTGAGCAGGATCCTGGGGATGCTGAAGCCTATCCCAGCAGTCAGTGGGCGGCAGGTGGGCAGACCCTGCCTGGACAGGCCAACAGGCCATCGCAGGGCCCACCTACAGACACTAGTACGGCCCACTCACCTGACCTACATGTCTTTGTGTCAGCAAAGCCTGTAGGATTATCAAAGACCCCAGACACCCAATCGACGGACTGTTCCAGCTGCTACCATCAGGCAAGCGGTACCGTAGCCTCAAAGCCCGGACCAGTAGGCGCCGAAACAACTTTTCCCATCAAGCAACCAGACTTCTGAACAAAGATCATTAAAAGACACTAAGCCTGGTGCCGGACTGATGATGCTGACCTATGGTCCTCAGTGGATCATCAGTTTACACACACACACACACACAGACGTAGCTTGGCATACACAAACACACACACATATGCAAACAACTACATACACACATATGCACATTTATTAAGGGTGGGCCTACACACACACACACACACACACACAGCACTTGCATCACACACTATTTATTATTATTACTGCTTTTTTTGTTCTGCTTTGTTGTTATTTTATTGCTGTTGTTGTTGCAGTGTTGAGCTGAAACTCAAGAATTTTACTCTCTTATACTTTTATAATAAGACATAACACATAAAGACTCTTGAATCTTGAATCCGGCAGGCTGGCAAGGCAAGGCAAACACAGACCTGGCAAACACAAACATGTAGTGAGGGTGAAATGGGAACGTCTGGTGGAGGCCCCTGTCCATGAGGTCTTCAACTCCCACCTCCGGAAGAATTTCTCCTGTATCACGAGTGAGGCTGGGGACATGGAGTCTGAGTGGGTCATGTTCATAGCCTCTGTTGCAGATACAGCAGGCAGGAGCTGTGGTCATAAGGTCATCGGTGCCTGTCGAGGCGACAACCTAAGAACCCGCTGGTGGACACTGGCGGTGAGGGAAGCCGTCAGGCTGAAGAAGGAGGCCTTTTGGACTTGGTTGGCCCAGGAGTCTCCTGAAGCAGCAGAGAGGTACCGGGAGGCTGGAAGGGCACTACTTTGGTGGTCGCGCAAGCAAAAAGTCGGGTGTGGGAGGAGTTTTGCGCGGCTATGGAGGAGGACTTTCGGTTGGCCTCAAGGAAGTTCTGGCAAACCATCCGGCGACTCAGAAAGGGGAAGCAGGACTTTACTCAGGCTGTGTTCGGCCGAGGAGGGGAACTGTTGACCCAGACTGGGGATGTTGTCGAGCAGTGTTAAGAACTCTTTGAGGAGCTCCTGAACCCAGCTAACACGTCCTCAGTGGAGGAGGTAGAGTCTGAAGACTCAGGGGGAGCCCCACCCATATCCCTGGCAGACGTCTCTGAGGTAGTTAAAAAGCTCCTCGGTGGCAAGGCGCCGGGTGTGGATGAGATTCGCCCTGAGATGCTGAAGGCTCTGGACATTGTTGGGCTGTCTTGGTCGACATGCCTCTTCAGTGTCACGTGGAGGTCGGGGATAGTACCTGTGGATTGGTAGACTGAGATGGTGGTTCCCGTATTTACAAAGGGGGACCGGAGGGTGTGCTCCAATTATCGGGGCATTACATTGCTCAGCCTCCCTGGGAAAGTCTACTCTAGGGTGCTGGAAAGGAGGCTCCAACCGATTGTCGAACCTTGGATCCAGGAGGAACAATGCAGATTCCATCCTGGTGGTGGAACAACGGACCAACTTTTTACCCTTGCGGAAGTGCTGAGGGTGACATGGGTGTTTGACCAGGCAGTCTACATGTGTTTTGTGGACTTGGACAGTGCTTACCACCGTGTACCCGGGGGCACTCTGTGGGGGGTACTGCGGGAATATGGGGTACTGGAGCAGTTGCTACAAGCCATCTGGTCCTTGTATAACCAAAGTGAGAGCTGCGTCCGCATTCTCGGCACAAAGTGAAACATGTGTGGGTGTCGGACTCCGCCAAGTTTGTCCCTTGTCTCCGATTCTATTTGTGATATTCATGGACAGGATCTTAAGGCGCAGCCAAGATGAGGAGTGTGTCTGTTTTGGGAACCTCAGAATTGTATTTCTGCTCTTCGCAGATGATGTGGTTTTGTTGGCTTCATCAGAACGCGACCTCCAGCACGCACTGGGGTGGTTTGCATCTGAGTGTGAAATGGCCGGGATGAGAGTCAGCACCTCCAAGTCTGAGGCTATAGTTCTCCACCAGAAAATGGTGGATTGCTCCCTCCGCGTTGGGGATGAGTTGTTGCCTCAAGTGAAGGAGTTCAAGTATCTCAGGGTCTTGTTCACGAGTGAGGGTAGGATGGAGCGAGAGATTGACAGGTGGATTGGTGCAGCATCAGCAGTAATGTGGACGTTGTACAGGACTGTTGTGGTGAAGAGGGAACTGAGCTGGAAGGCAAAGCTCTCAATTTACCAGTCAATCTTCGTTCCAACCCTCACCTATGGTCATGAGCTTTGAGTAGTGACCGAAAGGGTGAGATCGCGGATACAAGCGGCTGAAATTAGTTTCCTCCATAGGGTGTCTGGGCTCAGCCTTAGAGATAGGGTGAGGAGCTCGGACATCAGTAGGGAGCTTGGAGTAGAGCCACTGCTCCTTTGCGTCGAAAGGAGCCAGTTGAGGTGGTTCAGGCATCTGATTAGGATGGTT
This sequence comes from Lampris megalopsis, assembly GCA_022114975.2. NCBI lineage: Eukaryota > Metazoa > Chordata > Actinopteri > Lampriformes > Lampridae > Lampris > Lampris megalopsis. The sequence continues at coordinate 91,794 of JAJHIY020000645.1, read as the reverse complement.
CCTGGGCACCTTCCTTTGGAGGTTTACCAAGCACGTCCAACAGGGAGGAGACCCCGGGGTAGACCCAGAACTCGCTAGAATGACTACATGTCCAATCTGGCCTGGGAAAGCCTTGGGACCCCCCCCCCCGGAGGAGCTGGAGGGCGTTGCTTGGGAGAGGGACGTCTGGAGTGCCCTACTTAGCTTGCTGCCACCGCGACCCGACCCTGGAGAAGCGGCTGATGATGAATGAATGAAATGAATGAATGAATCTTGAATCTTGAATCTTTAGACTGTGGAAGGAAACCCACGCAGATACGGGGAGAAATGCAAATTCCACACAGAGGATGACCCGGGTCAACCCCCAAGGGTGGACTATCCCGGGGCTCGAACCCAGGACCTTCTTGTTTTGAGGTGACCACGCTAATCACTGCTTTATCATGCCACCATAACATAAAATTGTTTAGTCTTACATATATTTTACTAGTTTTACCATGCAGGGCCCAATACTGAAAGGCCTAACCCAACCCAACATAGGTTTGGTCACTTGCTTTAAATTGGTAGCTTATCTAAATTATCATCATCAAGGCTGAAAGTAATCGAGTGATTGCCCTAACAGATGAGATGTTCATCTCAAATAGATATTCAAATGAATAATGTTTGACCCTGTAGATTGTAAAACCAGTTGTGGCAAAATGTAATCATGCTGTTGTTACCTCCTGAAATTGCAATGTCTCCTTGATACAGGTCAGAGGAAACAGAGTTGTAAGACATTTATGAGGCAAGCTTCGAGACACAAGCCGCTTGGTTATTAATCCTGTTGTCATAAAAGCTGTTGTGCCATTTTCTACCTGCCCTTGACATTTTATGCTCTTATGGCAATAATTTTCCTATTATACTGACACGTGTCAGTGTACATTTATTGTGTACTTTGATACTCCTGTTCTTTGCCTTTTGCGGGTCTGAGGGGTGCTTTCACTTCATACACTGGACAGGATATTATTACTACATTTAGTAATCATACACGTAGTAGTACATGTAGCACATGTACTACTACAGCTACTACTACATATAGTACTACTACCTACAGTACTTCTCTGATGAAATTACTAAGTAGCGCTTTTTTTTCTAAATTTATTTCTGATTTTTCCCTTTTTCTCCCAATTTAGTGGCCAGTCGCTCCCTGTTCTAGTTCAAACACCCACCCTCGTACTGCATGCGTTCGCCAACTGCATCTCTCCGGCTGGCAGTCTCAAAGGAGATGCCTCGCCACTTTCGTGACAGGGTGAATCCAGGTCGAACCACTGCTTTTTCCCCACACACCCAGAGACGCAGTCATGTGACGAACACAAGCCGACTCCACCCCCCTCCTGAAGACAGCGCTGCGGATTATTGCTACTTCATCGAGTCCAGCCATAGTCGGATCTGACTAGACCGGGGAGCGAACCCCGGTCCCCAGTGTGAAACTGCATCGACACAAAGCTGATGCTTAGACCGCTACACCACCACGGACCCCCTCTATGTAGCACTTTTTGATGCCATTTGGTCACACATGAATCTATGGGCTAAATGCTGACTTGTTGAAATTCCCTTTGGATAAAACCATCTGCAAAATTAGTAAACATAAAATGTGCATGTGAGGGCGTCCGGGTGCCATTGTGGTCTATTCCATTGCCTGCCAACACGGGGATCGGTGGTTCGAATCGTGTGACCTCTGGCTTGGTCGGTCGTCCCTACAAACACAAATGTCTGTGTCTGCGAGTGGGATGCCGGATCTGGGTATGTCTTCTGGTTACTGGACCAGCCTGACACAAAGCTACTGGTAGTATGAGACTCCATGTTCTCTGTGGGTCTGACACAAAGCTGCTGGTCGTATGAGACTCCATGTTCTCTGTGAGTCTGACACAAAGCTGCTGGTAGTATGAGAGTCCATGTTCTCTGTGGGTCTGAGACAAAGCCACTGGTAGTATGAGACTCCATGTTCTCTGTGGGTCTGATACAAAGCTGCTGGTAGTATGAGAGTCCATGTTCTCTGTGGGTCTGAGACAAAGCTACTGGTAGTATGAGACTCCATGTTCTCTGTGGGTCTGACACAAAGCTACTGGTAGTATGAGACCCCATGTTCTCTGTGGGTCTGAGACAAAGCTACTGGTAGTATGAGACTCCATGTTCTCCGTGAGTCTGAGACAAAGCTACTGGTAGTATGAGACTCCATGTTCTCTGTGGGTCTGACACAAAGCCACTGGTAGTATGAGACTCCATGTTCTCTGTGGGTCTGACACAAAGCTACTGGTAGTATGAGACTCCATGTTCTCTGTGAGTCTGACACAAAGCTGCTGGTAGTATGAGATCCCATGTTCTGTGTGGGTCTGACACAAAGCTACTGGTAGTATGAGACCCCATGTTCTCTGTGGGTCTGAGACAAAGCTACTGGTAGTATGAGACTCCATGTTCTCTGTGGGTCTGACACAAAGCTGCTGGTAGTATGTGACTTTACCAAGGGAATCCAAAGGAGTTGAATCAAGTGCAACTGGACTTGGTATATATCCGTGAAGACGTTTTGCCTCCATGCATATATGGACTCCCTAAGATCCATAAAGATGGAACCCCCCTCAGGCCCATCGTCAGCAGCATAAACTCGGTCATGTACAACATTGCCAAACTTATAGCCAACATCTTGACCCCTTTAGTGGGTGAAACACCTCACCATATCCAAAACTCCATTGACTTCGTGGACAAGGTCCAAGGCATAAAAACTGGAACCGGATGAAACCATGGTATCCTACGACGTGACCTCATTATTCACCTGCATCCCAACCATGGAGGCTTTGGAAACTGTGAGGCAACGTTTGCTACGTGACAACACCCTCCACGATAGGACCAACCTCAGCCCAGACCAGATTTGCCAACTACTGGACCTTTGCCTGAACACTACATATTTCCAATACAGGGGCCAGTTTTACAGACAGAAACACGGCTGTGCAATGGGCTCACCAGTATCTCCCATTGTGGCCAACTTATATATGGAAGAGGTAGGACACAGGGTCCTGAACTCCTTCAGAGGAACACCTCCGAGCCACTGATTCAGGTATGTGGACGACACATGGGTCAAAATCCAAACACAAGAGGTGCAAGCGTTTACCAAACACGTCAACTCAGTGGACAAGAACATTAAGTTCACAAGGGAAGACGTAAAGAACAACAGTTTGCCCTTCTTGGACTGTGACGTCCACATTGGGGAAGACCGGAGCCTCCACATTGGGGTTTACAGGAGACCTACACACACAGACCAATATCTACTTTTCGACTCACACCACCCTCTGGAACACAAACTGAGCGTCATCAGAACTCTGCAACACAGAGCTGACAATGTGCCCAGCAGCACTCAGGCCCAACGAGAAGAACACAAACACCTGAGGGGAGCTTTAAAAACCTGCGGCTACCCCAGTTGGACCTTTGTGAGAACTGCAACACCTTCCAGAAAGACCAACCAGGTGAGCGATGAGGAGAAGAGGAACAGAAGGAAGAGCACAGTCATCCCGTATGTTTCTGGGGTCTCCGAGAAACTCAGGAGAATTTCCAACAAACACCGCATCCCGGTATACTTCAAACCCAGCAACACACTCCGACAAAGACTGGTTCATCCCAAAGACCGTGTACCACACACCCGGAAAAGCAGTCTGGTGTATGCTGTACAATGCAATGAGGATTGCACTGACCTATACATAGGAGAAACCAAACAACCACTACACAACCGGATGGCCCAACACAGAAGGCCACACTCCTCAGGACAAGACTCAGCAGTCTATCTACACCTAAAGGAGAAGACACACTCCTTCCAGGACAGCAACGTACACATTTTGGACAGGGAAGATAGATGGTTTGAAAGAGGGGTGAAGGAAGCCATCTATGAGAAACTGGAAAAACCATCCCTCAACAGAGGAGGAGGTCTGCGACACCACCTATCCCCCACTTACAATGCCGTCCTTTCATCTCTACCCAGGAGACTCAAGAAGCCTAGCCTCCAAGAACAACAGTCGCTCACTAACGGCTCCAACCACTCTCATCACCACTGAACAATGAAGTCCAATCTAACACCCCCAACCACCGTCGCTGCTAAACAAATGCAAATCAATAGCTCCCATGGCGACGGGCGCGGCCAAACATCGGAGCACAGGGGAGCCACGCATATCTATGGTTCTGTTAGCGACGGGCGTTGCTAAACATCGGATCACAAAGAGCCATGGACATCTATAGCTCTGACAACGACTCCTAGAGGATAAATGCTGAGTCTCATCAGCAGCCAGTCAGACTA
>JAJHIY020000645.1:82500-85000 GCA_022114975.2 Lampris megalopsis | reverse complement strand
CTTCCTCATAGCTAAGTACACACAGCACAGCAGTAGTATCAGTGTACTTCCTCATAGCTAAGTACACACAGTACAGCAGTAGTATTAGTGTACTTCCTCATAGCTAAGTACACACAACACAGCAGTAGTATTAGTGTACTTCCTCATAGCTAAGTACACACAACACAGCAGTAGCATTAGTGTACTTCCTTGTAGCTGCTAACAGCTGCTATTAAGGAAGTATTTGTAATGAAGTTGTATTTCATCTGTGTTTTATTGCGGTTTCAGCGTGTTTACGTGTGTTAAATGTTGTTTTTAACTGTTAACTTGTGTTGTGGTTCTTCTTGTAGCGTTAGCCATCTAGCACGTGTGCATGGTGACATCGTGCCAAAGGCGGTGCATTGCTAGCTGAAGCCTGCAACACAACTCGGCGTGGGACCAGGGGAAGGAAGACCTGTCTGCAGAAGTTGTTGGTCTGCATCTTGATCTTCTGCTCCGGTCAGCTCCACGCTGGGGCGGATGACTCAGCTGCACAAACCAAGCGACTTGAGTTTATTGTCCCACTTCATTTGGACGGCAGAGGGGCAGAGCTCCCGGGATTCCCGTTAGTAGAGGGAAAGGCTGGGATGAAAAGCTGGAGCGATCCCAGCAAGTCGAGATGAAGCACTTGCCACTTTTATGCCACTGCATGGCTGTGGAACAATGGGCTCCTTTGATTGCCCTGGACATTTTAGGATGCACTGCCCCCTCAGAAATCAGGTGATGCTGCTTGACGTCTCAAGTCCTGGTCCCCTTTTTTGCTCTCCGGCGCTTGTGTTGGGTTTGTGTGTGTGTGTGTGTGTGTGTGTGTGTGTGCATAGTGTGTGTGTGCATAGTGTGTGTGTGTGTGCATACACACAGGGTGTTGTGATGCGTCTAGTGCAGCAGTGTGTAGTTGGAGGGAAGGTGCATGTGTCCCTCCTGCCCTTAGCTTGCTGCCGCTGGCTAGCCTCTGTGGCGAATAGGGCAGCATGCTAGCGTGTAAGCCTTCCCTTGCCAGTACATAGCCTCTCCTTCACCAAGACTCCTGCCAGGCCTCCCCGTGGCCACACATGGTAACTGGGGTCTTGCGGCCCCAGGCTAACTCGGCAGGGGATCTCGGAGCAGCAGTGGGCCCCAGAGATATGGTGTGCAGGCCCACCCTGGTGGACACGCCCTGGCACCTATCAATCACTGCCCCGCTGCCTTGTGGGTGAGTCTGGAAGACATAAGGCTAAGGGAGCTCACCCCAACAGAAAAGCAAGCTGTGGCGGCACGCTTCGAGGCGGTTTCCCAAAAACTGGATTTCCGGCAGCCCCCTGCAGTTGTGTGGAGGTGCCGGTCGTCTAGGGATCCCCCTTGCCATCGGAACCATCTCCTCTACAGTCAAGTCATGTGGCGTTGGGAGAAGCGCCCCACCCCCCATGCCACTTTAAAAACCATCTCTGCTGCGCAGGTATCTTCTGCTATCTGAGTCCTCAAAGGACCCACAGATAGAAGAAGATGGTCATCATCGGGCACCATGGACAACCAGCAATGCAATGCAATGTGTGTGTGTGTTGGGTACAAAGGAGGTGTGTGCTGAAGCAATTTTCAGTTCATAAGTGAATTCATTTGAGCTGAGCGTGTCGTATTCTGCTCTCAAACAAATGGCTTACAGCATGAGGTGCAGCCTGTGTCTCGGTTTGTCTTGATCACCGGTCGTGACAGAGTCCAGGCGTTTCTGATGACGGATAAACCAGGTTTTAGCTGCCCAGTATTTGGAAGTAAAGCACGAGTCCAGAGGAGAGTGCAACACAAGATGCACCGTGTTACAGTACCTCTTTGCCTGCAGACGGATTCCCATCAGCCTCTGCCGTAACAGCGTTGGTCCCTGCAGGCTCTTCGGTCAGCTTGCTGACTGACGACAACAAACGTATCACTTCCTGTGAGATTTCCCGCCAACCCTACGTCGATCTAAATGAGGAGCCAGAGGTTCTCATGGTGTGCAAATGATTCCAGTGGATTAGCAAATGCCAAGTCCAGTACTGATAGCACTAAAGAGTAACTATTTCTTCTCCATGTAGTCCTGCAGCTTTACAGGGACTCGGGGAAAAGTAACGACTGGGATTCACTAGCCATGCTTTGAACAAGTTCTGCACTAATCTTATTTCTAAAGAGTAAATATCTCTTCACCATGTAGTCCTGCAGCTTTACAGGGACTCGGGGAAAAGTAACAGCTGAGATTTATAGTGCAGTTTCAAGGTGATGTTTCCCTTTGTGATGGGCAGTGTCTGCTCTGCTGTCATTCTGCTGCCTCTTCAGCTGTCTGTGGGGTCATCCCTCCATCTCTGCTGCCTCTTCAGCTGTCTGTGGGGTCATCCCTCCATCTCTGCTGCCTCTTCAGCTGTCTGTGGGGTCATCCCTCCATCTCTGCTGCCTCTTCAGCTGTCTGTGGGGTCATCCCTCCATCTCTGCTGTGATTCTGCTGCCTCTTCAGCTGTCTGTGGGGTCATCCCTCCAT
>JAJHIY020000645.1:50000-77500 GCA_022114975.2 Lampris megalopsis | reverse complement strand
AGCAGAGAGTCTGGTGTAGGTTTAATGGACAGACGAGCAGGGAGTCTGGTGCAGGTTTAATGGACAGATGAGCAGAGAGTCTGGTGCAGGTTTAATGGACAGAGGAGCAGAGACTCTGGTGCAGGTTTAATGGACAGACGAGCAGAGACTCTGGTGCAGGTTTAATGGACAGATGAGCAGAGAGTCTGGTGTAGGTTTAATGGACAGACGAGCAGAGAGTCTGGTGCAGGTTTAATGGACAGACGAGCAGAGACTCTGGTGCAGGTTTAATGGACAGATGAGCAGAGAGTCTGGTGCAGGTTTAATGGACAGACGAGCAGAGAGTCTGGTGCAGGTTTAATGGACAGACGAGCAGGGAGTCTGGTGCAGGTTTAATGGACAGATGAGCAGAGACTCTGGTGTAGGTTTAATGGACAGACGAGCAGAGAGTCTGGTGCAGGTTTAATGGACAGACGAGCAGAGAGTCTGGTGTAGGTTTAATGGACAGATGAGCAGAGACTCTGGTGTAGGTTTAATGGACAGACGAGCAGAGAGTCTGGTGTAGGTTTAATGGACAGACGAGCAGAGAGTCTTGTGCAGGTTTAATGGACAGACGAGCAGAGAGTCTGGTGTAGGTTTAATGGACAGATGAGCAGAGAGTCTTGTGCAGGTTTAATGGACAGACGAGCAGAGAGTCTTGTGCAGGTTTAATGGACAGATGAGCAGAGAGTCTGGTGTAGGTTTAATGGACAGATGAGCAGAGACTCTGGTGTAGGTTTAATGGACAGACGAGCAGAGAGTCTGGTGCAGGTTTAATGGACAGACGAGCAGAGAGTCTGGTGCAGGTTTAATGGACAGACGAGCAGAGAGTCTGGTGCAGGTTTAATGGACAGATGAGCAGAGAGTCTGGTGCAGGTTTAAGGGACAGACGTGCAGAGACTCTGGTGCAGGTTTAATGGACAGATGAGCAGAGAGTCTGGTGCAGGTTTAATGGACAGACGAGCAGAGAGTCTGGTGCAGGTTTAATGGACAGATGAGCAGAGACTCTCGTGCAGGTTTAATGGACAGACGAGCAGAGAGTCTGGTGAAGGTTTAATGGACAGACGAACAGAGAGTCTGGTGCAGGTTTAATGGACAGACGAGCAGAGACTCTGGTGCAGGTTTAATGGACAGACGAGCAGAGACTCTGGTGCAGGTTTAATGGACAGACGAGCAGAGACTCTGGTGCAGATTTAATGGACAGACGAACAGAGAGTCTGGTGCAGGTTTAATGGACAGACGAGCAGAGACTCTGGTGCAGGTTTAATAGACAGATGAGCAGAGACTCTGGTGTAGGTTTAATGGACAGACGAGCAGAGACTCTGGTGCAGGTTTAATGGACAGACGAGCAGAGACTCTGGTGCAGGTTTAATGGACAGACGAGCAGAGTCTTAGAGCGGTACGAAGGCTGAGTCCTTACCCCAGTGGCCTGGGTTTGAATCCAGCTCAGGCCTTTTGCCGCGTGTCATAGCCTCTCTCTCTCCCCTGCCTTTCCTGTCTCTCTCCACTATCGCTGTCAAATAAGATGGAAAATGCCAAAAGAAAATGTTTAAAAAGAAATGAGCAGGACACACCTGCAGCGTCTTCTGTTTATTTATCTAGTTTATTGATCGACTTGATTAGACGTACTGACTATTGAGTCTTGCGTTCATCAGGAGCCTACAGACTTCTCAGCAGACTGGCAGCCCAGCCAGTTGAATTAGCTGGCTTTACTTACAGTCCATATCAATTAGCTGACTAACATTACCTTCTTCTTGGCAGCGTTGCAGGTCTGACTAGTTAGGGTAAGAGGCCCCCGGGAGAAGGGATATGCAAATACAGAACATTAACGGTGATTGATTCTACCTACTTCCAGTTTCTCCATTCCAGCTGGAACCAAACCCAAACACAGAATGCCAGAATGGCTGTGGCGAGACATCTGATCTTCTCAATACCTAAAGGCAGGCTGAATACTAGGAATACCACTCTTGACACACCAGTCACTGTTGTCCGGATCCCCCCCCCCCACCACACACGCACACACGGATCCAAAGTCAGAAGCTCCTAGTCCAGATGAATTGTTATGAATACTGCCCAGGCACAGATGCTCAGTAAATTCTAAAGCTCACCAAAAGATGCCAGTCTCTGCCACCACACGTCTTTATTGGCACTAGCAAGGTGTCTGACAATCCCTTCAGAGGTCACCCACCGTATGAGCTATCAGACTACCAGACTGACCACCATGAGTGACGGGTGACCACCATTTTTTTCCCCAGCAGTTTGCATTGTTTGTTTTTTTTTAAAATTTATTTATTAGTGTCTTCCAGAATAGAATGGAACAGGCATTCTTAGGAAAGAGTGCGTTTTGTCTAAAAATTCCACCTCAAAAAGAAAAAAATAATTAATTCTCTAGATGAAGAGTTATTGGAGTCCACAAGTCCAAAACAACTACTACTTGGTAATAGCTCCTGTCGGTATTCCAGCCTGATTCTGTGGTTAAAAGTTGCCAGACTGTTGTACACCAGCAGCATCACAGCTTCCATCTGGACTCAGTGTTGTGGCCGTTTGAGATCGCTCCCTGGACAGTATTGATTCCGGCTCGTTTGGGATTGCAACATGGTATGAAGCCAGTCTATACCGGTGTTGGAAACATGATGAAGCCAGTCTGTACCGGTGTTGGAAACATGATGAAGCCAGTCTGTACCAGTGTTGGAAACATGATGAAGCCAGTCTGTACCAGTGTTGGAAACATGATGAAGCCAGTCTGTACCAGTGTTGGAAACATGATGAAGCCAGTCTGTACCAGTGTTGGAAACATGATGAAGCCAGTCTGTACCTGTGTTGGAAACATGATGAAGCCAGTCTGTACCAGTGTTGGAAACATGATGAAGCCAGTCTGTACCAGTGTTGGAAACATGATGAAGCCAGTCTGTACCAGTATTGGAAACATGATGAAGCCAGTCTGTACCAGTGTTGGAAACATGATGAAGCCAGTCTGTACCAGTGTTGGAAACATGATGAAGCCAGTCTGTACCAGTGTTGGAAACATGATGAAGCCAGTCTGTACCAGTGGTGGAAACATGATGAAGCCAGTCTGTACCAGTGTTGGAAACATGATGAAGCCAGTCTGTACCAGTGTTGGAAACATGATGAAGCCAGTCTGTACCAGTGGTGGAAACATGATGAAGCCAGTCTGTACCAGTGTTGGAAACATGATGAAGCCAGTCTGTACCAGTGTTGGAAACATGATGAAGCCAGTCTGTACCGGTGTTGGAAACATGATGAAGCCAGTCTGTACCGGTGTTGGAAACATGATGAAGCCAGTCTGTACCAGTGTTGGAAACATGATGAAGCCAGTCTGTACCGGTGTTGGAAACATGATGAAGCCAGTCTGTACCAGTGTTGGAAACATGATGAAGCCAGTCTGTACCGGTGTTGGAAACATGATGAAGCCAGTCTGTACCGGTGTTGGAAACATGATGAAGCCAGTCTGTACCTGTGTTGGAAACATGATGAAGCCAGTCTGTATCGGTGTTGGAAACATGATGAAGCCAGTCTGTACCGGTGTTGGAAACATGATGAAGCCAGTCTGTACCAGTGTTGGAAACATGATGAAGCCAGTCTGTACCAGTGTTGGAAACATGATGAAGCCAGGCTGTACCAGTGTTGGAAACATGATGAAGCCAGTCTGTACCAGTGTTGGAAACATGATGAAGCCAGTCTGTACCAGTGTTGGAAACATGATGAAGCCAGTCTGTACCAGTGTTGGAAACATGATGAAGCCAGTCTGTACCAGTGTTGGAAACATGATGAAGCCAGGCTGTACCAGTGTTGGAAACATGATGAAGCCAGGCTGTACCAGTGTTGGAAACATGATGAAGCCAGTCTGTACCAGTGTTGGAAACATGATGAAGCCAGGCTGTACCGGTGTTGGAAACATGATGAAGCCAGTCTGTACCAGTGTTGGAAACATGATGAAGCCAGTCTGTACCAGTGTTGGAAACATGATGAAGCCAGTCTGTACCTGTGTTGGAAACATGATGAAGCCAGTCTGTACCAGTGTTGGAAACATGATGAAGCCAGTCTGTACCAGTGTTGGAAACATGATGAAGCCAGTCTGTACCAGTGTTGGAAACATGATGAAGCCAGTCTGTATCAGTGTTGGAAACATGATGAAGCCAGGCTGTACCAGTGTTGGAAACATGATGAAGCCAGTCTGTACCGGTGTTGGAAACATGATGAAGCCAGTCTGTACCGGTGTTGGAAACATGATGAAGCCAGTCTGTACCGGTGGTGGAAACATGATGAAGCCAGTCTGTACCGGTGGTGGAAACATGATGAAGCCAGTCTGTACCAGTGTTGGAAACATGATGAAGCCAGTTTGTATCAGTGTTGGAAACATGATGAAGCCAGTCTGTACCAGTGTTGGAAACATGATGAAGCCAGTCTGTACCAGTGTTGGAAACATGATGAAGCCAGTCTGTACCAGTGTTGGAAACATGATGAAGCCAGGCTGTACCAGTGTTGGAAACATGATGAAGCCAGTCTGTACCGGTGTTGGAAACATGATGAAGCCAGTCTGTACCAGTGTTGGAAACATGATGAAGCCAGGCTGTACCAGTGTTGGAAACATGATGAAGCCAGTCTGTACCAGTGTTGGAAACATGATGAAGCCAGGCTGTACCGGTGTTGGAAACATGATGAAGCCAGTCTGTACCGGTGTTGGAAACATGATGAAGCCAGTCTGTACCGGTGTTGGAAACATGATGAAGCCAGGCTGTACCAGTGTTGGAAACATGATGAAGCCAGTCTGTACCAGTGTTGGAAACATGATGAAGCCAGTCTGTACCAGTGTTGGAAACATGATGAAGCCAGTCTGTACCAGTGTTGGAAACATGATGAAGCCAGTCTGTACCAGTGTTGGAAACATGATGAAGCCAGTCTGTACCGGCGTTGGAAACATGATGAAGCCAGTCTGTACCGGTGTTGGAAACATGATGAAGCCAGTCTGTACCGGTGTTGGAAACATGATGAAGCCAGGCTGTACCAGTGTTGGAAACATTATGAAGCCAGTCTGTACCGGTGTTGGAAACATGATGAAGCCAGTCTGTACCGGTGTTGGAAACATGATGGAGCCAGTCTGTATCAGTGTTGGAAACATGATGAAGCCAGGCTGTACCAGTGTTGGAAACATGATGAAGCCAGTCTGTACCAGTGTTGGAAACATGATGAAGCCAGTCTGTACCAGTGTTGGAAACATGATGAAGGCCAGTCTGTACCAGTGTTGGAAACATGATGAAGCCAGTCTGTACCAGTGTTGGAAACATGATGAAGCCAGTCTGTACCAGTGTTGGAAACATGATGAAGCCAGTCTGTACCAGTGTTGGAAACATGATGAAGCCAGGCTGTACCAGTGTTGGAAACATGATGAAGCCAGGCTGTACCAGTGTTGGAAACATGATGAAGCCAGTCTGTACCAGTGTTGGAAACATGATGAAGTCAGTCTGTACCAGTGTTGGAAACATGATGAAGCCAGTCTGTACCAGTGTTGGAAACATGATGAAGCCAGTTTGTATCAGTGTTGGAAACATGATGAAGCCAGTCTGTACCAGTGTTGGAAACATGATGAAGCCAGGCTGTACCAGTGTTGGAAACATAATGAAGCCAGTCTGTACCTGTGTTGGAAACATGATGAAGCCAGTCTGTACCTGTGTTGGAAACATGATGAAGCCAGGCTGTACCAGTGTTGGAAACATGATGAAGCCAGTCTGTACCTGTGTTGGAAACATGATGAAGCCAGTCTGTACCGGTGTTGGAAACATGATGAAGCCAGTCTGTACCAGTGTTGGAAACATGATGAAGCCAGTCTGTACCAGTGTTGGAAACATGATGAAGCCAGTCTGTACCAGTGTTGGAAACATGATGAAGCCAGTCTGTACCAGTGTTGGAAACATGATGAAGCCAGGCTGTACCGGTGTTGGAAACATGATGAAGCCAGTCTGTACCGGTGTTGGAAACATGATGAAGCCAGTCTGTACCAGTGTTGGAAACATGATGAAGCCAGGCTGTACCAGTGTTGGAAACATGATGAAGCCAGTCTGTACCGGTGTTGGAAACATGATGAAGCCAGTCTGTACCTGTGTTGGAAACATGATGAAGCCAGTCTGTACCTGTGTTGGAAACATGATGAAGCCAGTCTGTACCAGTGTTGGAAACATGATGAAGCCAGGCTGTACCAGTGTTGGAAACATGATGAAGCCAGTCTGTATCAGTGTTGGAAACATGATGAAGCCAGTCTGTATCAGTGTTGGAAACATGATGAAGCCAGTCTGTACCAGTGTTGGAAACATGATGAAGCCAGTCTGTACCAGTGTTGGAAACATGATGAAGCCAGTCTGTACCAGTGTTGGAAACATGATGAAGCCAGGCTGTACCAGTGTTGGAAACATGATGAAGCCAGTCTGTACCAGTGTTGGAAACATGATGAAGCCAGGCTGTACCAGTGTTGGAAACATGATGAAGCCAGGCTGTACCAGTGTTGGAAACATGATGAAGCCAGTCTGTACCAGTGTTGGAAACATGATGAAGCCAGTCTGTATCAGTGTTGGAAACATGATGAAGCCAGTCTGTATCAGTGTTGGAAACATGATGAAGCCAGTCTGTACCAGTGTTGGAAACATGATGAAGCCAGTCTGTACCAGTGTTGGAAACATGATGAAGCCAGGCTGTACCAGTGTTGGAAACATGATGAAGCCAGGCTGTACCAGTGTTGGAAACATGATGAAGCCAGTCTGTACCAGTGTTGGAAACATGATGAAGCCAGTCTGTACCAGTGTTGGAAACATGATGAAGCCAGGCTGTACCAGTGTTGGAAACATGATGAAGCCAGTCTGTACCAGTGTTGGAAACATGATGAAGCCAGTCTGTACCAGTGTTGGAAACATGATGAAGCCAGTCTGTACCAGTGTTGGAAACATGATGAAGCCAGGCTGTACCAGTGTTGGAAACATGATGAAGCCAGTCTGTACCAGTGTTGGAAACATGATGAAGCCAGTCTGTATCAGTGTTGGAAACATGATGAAGCCAGTCTGTACCAGTGTTGGAAACATGATGAAGCCAGGCTGTACCAGTGTTGGAAACATGATGAAGCCAGTCTGTACCAGTGTTGGAAACATGATGAAGGCCAGTCTGTACCTGTGTTGGAAACATGATGAAGCCAGTCTGTACCGGTGTTGGAAACATGATGAAGCCAGTCTGTACCAGTGTTGGAAACATGATGAAGCCAGTCTGTACCAGTGTTGGAAACATGATGAAGCCAGTCTGTACCTGTGTTGGAAACATGATGAAGCCAGTCTGTACCGGTGTTGGAAACATGATGAAGCCAGGCTGTACCTGTGTTGGAAACATGATGAAGCCAGTCTGTACCTGTGTTGGAAACATGATGAAGCCAGTCTGTACCAGTGTTGGAAACATGATGAAGCCAGGCTGTACCAGTGTTGGAAACATGATGAAGCCAGGCTGTACCAGTGTTGGAAACATGATGAAGCCAGTCTGTACCAGTGTTGGAAACATGATGAAGCCAGTCTGTACCAGTGTTGGAAACATGATGAAGCCAGTCTGTACCAGTGTTGGAAACATGATGAAGGCCAGGCTGTACCAGTGTTGGAAACATGATGAAGCCAGGCTGTACCAGTGTTGGAAACATGAAGTCAGTATGCGGACGCAGGTTACTGAACTCGACAAAAAGAAACAAGTCCTTGCTGTTGCTTTGGGGTTTGAAGGAGGAGCCATGGAGGTATCCACCTGGAGATGCCGTGATGGCACACTTTACATGGTACGAGCTGTAGTTCACACACTCAACCTCGCCGATGGGACACTAGCTTGTTGGTCCGCTGCACAGCCAGAGAACACCTTTTGTTGTGTTTTATGTTTCCCACGTTTTCCTCAGAGAGAGGGAGTGGGTCATGGGTCATGGGTCCTGAGGCTGACTTGGAATGAGCGTGCTGTGGTCTGGCCCGGCCCACACTTTATGCACAGTGGTTCTGACCAGTCTTCAGTGACCATGTTTGTTTGATTTCTTTCAAGTTACAATGGTTTGTTGCTCCATTTCCTTACACAACTGTTGGCAGTGCTGCTTAAACATGAGGAGGGGGCCGCCTGCTCCCCCAGCAGGTTGCTCCCAGGTTCCTGTTGCTCATCGTTCCTTAGCGTCCTGCTGTGAGGGGAAATGCATAAATCTGTTCCAAAAAACTCTCTCTCGCCGTCGACTCTGCTGGAGGAAAGAGTTCATAAATGTTTGAAGTATTTTCGGGACTTGGCTTGGGTACAGACTTCGTAGGGGGATGTGTGTGTCTGTGTGTGTGTGTCTGTGTGTGTGTGTGTGGGGGTGGGGTGGGGGATCTCAGTGTAATTACTCAATTTTAATGATTTTTGCCTCTTCCCAGAAAATTCAGTCAAGCACAGTCATCTGTAACACAATAGTGCGGAACACCTCTTCGCAGGAAAACAGGGACACACATACTTGTGCGCACGCACACACACACACGCACGCACGCACACACGCACACACACACACACACACACACGAATGGCTGTATGATAGATTGCAAGGAACTGGAGGAATGGTTGTCACTGCTCTTAAGCACTTTAGCACCTCTAGTGCACTGATCAATAAAATATCACACACACACACACACACACACACACAAACAGAGTTATACATATACTGAACAAAAATATAAACACAACACTTTTGTTTTTACTCCAATTTTTCATGAACTGAAACCAAAGATGTAAGACTTGTTCTATGTACACAAAAGGCCTATTTCTCTCTTCTGTTGTTCACAAATGTGTTTAAATCTGTGTCAGTGAGCACTTCTCCTCCGCCGAGATAATCATCCACCTGGCAGGTGTGGCACTTCAATCATCCACCTGCCAGGTGTGGCATATCAACCATCCACCTGGCAGGTGTGGCATATCAATCATCCACCTGACAGGTGTGGCCTGTCAACCATCCACCTGGCAGGTGTGGCATATCAACCATCCACCTGACAGGTGTGGCATATCAATCATCCACCTGACAGGTGTGGCATATCAACCATCCACCTGACAGGTGTGGCATATCAATCATCCACCTGACAGGTGTGGCATATCAATCATCCACCTGACAGGTGTGGCCTGTCAACCATCCACCTGACAGGTGTGGCATATCAATCATCCACCTGGCAGGTGTGGCATATCAATCATCCACCTGCCAGGTGTGGCATATCAACCATCCACCTGACAGGTGTGGCATATCAATCATCCACCTGACAGGTGTGGCATATCAATCATCCACCTGGCAGGTGTGGCACTTCAATCATCCACCTGACAGGTGTGGCATATCAACCATCCACCTGCCAGGTGTGGCATATCAAGATGCTGATTAGACAGCAGGATTACTGCACAGGTGTGTCTTAGGCTGCTCACAATAACAGGCCGCTCTAAAATGTGCAGTTTTAACTTGAAAAGAGACAGCTATTAGGCACTGAACTATGGATTTCACAGATGGGGGGGGGTCAGAAAAGCAGTCAGTATCTGGTTTGACCACCATTTGCCTCACGCGGTGCAACACATCTCCTTGCATAGAGCTGGTCAGGTTGCTGATTGTGGTCTGGGGAATGTTGGTGCACTCCTCTTCAATGGCTGTGCGAAGCTGCTGGATGTTGGCAGGACCTGGAACACGCTGTCGTAGACACCGATCCAGAGCATCAAACATGCTCAATGGGTGACATGTCCGCTGAGTATGCAGGCCATGCAAGAACTGGCATGTTTTCAGCTTCCAGGAATTGTGTACAGACGCTTGCAACACGGGGCTGTGCACCATCATCCTGCAACATGAGGTGATGGTGGTGGAGGAATGGCACAACAATGGGCCTCAGGATCTCGTCACGGTATCTTTGTGCATTCAAAATGCCTTCAATCAAATACACCGGTGTTCGTTGTCCGGAGCACATGCCTGCCCATACCATAACCCCAGCGCCACCACGGGCCACTCTGTTCACAACGATGACGTCAGCAAACCTCTCACCCGCATGACGCCATACACGCTGTCTGCCATCTGCCCGGTACAGTGAAAACCGGGATTCATCCGTGAAGAGAGCACTTCTCCAAAGTGCCAGACGCCATCGAAGGTGAGCATTTGCCCACAGTCAAGTCGGTTACGACGACGAGCTGCAGTCAGGTCAAGACCCTGGTGAGCACGATGAGCATGCAGATGAGCTTCCCTGAGGCCGTTTCTGACAGTCTGTGCAGAAATTCTTTGGTTATGCAAACCAATTGTTGCATCAGTTGTTCGGGTGGCAGGTCTCAGACGATCTTGCAGGTGAAGATGCCGGATGTGGAGGTCCTGGGCTGGCGTGGTTACACGTGGTCTGCGGTTATGAGGCCGGTTGGATGTACTGCCAAATTCAAGGAAACGACTTTGGAGATGGCTTATGGGAGAGAAATGAACATTTAATTCACGGGAAACAGCTCTGGTGGACATTCCTGTAGTCCGCATGCCAATTGCACACTCCTCTAAAACTTGCGACATCTGTGGTATTGTGCTGTGTGATAAAACTGCACATTTTAGAGCGGCCTGTTATTGTGAGCAGCCTAAGACACACCTGTGCAATAATCATGCTGTCTAATCAGCATCTTGATAGGCCACACCTGGCAGGTGGCTGATTGACAGGCCACACCTGTCAGGTGGATGATTGATATGCCGCACCTGTCAGGTGGATGATTGATGTGCCACACCTGTCACGTGGATGATTGATATGCCGCACCTGTCACGTGGATGATTATCTCGGCAGAGGAGAAGTGCTCATTGACGCAGATTTAAACACATTTGTGAACAACAGAAGAGAGAAATAGGCCTTCTGGGTACATAGACAAAGTCTTTTGTGTACATAGACAAAGTCTTTTGTGTACATAGACAAAGTCTTTTGTGTACATAGACAAAGTCTTTTGTGTACATAGACAAAATCTTTTGTGTACATAGACAAAATCTTTTGTGTACATAGACAAAGTCTTAAATCTTGGATTTCAACGCATGAAAAAATTGGAGCAAAAACAGAAGTTTTGCGTTTATAGTTTTCTTCAGTGTAGGTACACACATGGGTACATACATGGGTACACACATGGGTACATACATGGGTACATACATGGGTACACACATGGGTACATACATGGGTACATACATGGGTACACACATGGGTACATACATGGGTACACACATGGGTACATACATGGGTACACACATGGGTACATACATGGGTACGTACATGGGTACACACATGGGTACATACATGGGTACATACATGGGTACACACATAGGCACATACATGGGTACACACATAGGCACATACATGGGTACACACATGGGTACACACATGGGTACATACATGGGTACATACATGGGTACACACATGGGTACATACATGGGTACATACATGGGTACACACATGGGTACATACATGGGTACATACATGGGTACACACATGGGTACATACATGGGTACATACATGGGTACACACATAGGCACATACATGGGTACACACATAGGCACATACATGGGTACACACATGGGTACACACATGGGTACATACATGGGTACATACATGGGTACATACAGGGGTACACACGTGTACACACATGTGTACATACATGGGTACACACATAGGCACATACATGGGTACATACATGGGTACATACATGGGTACACACATGGGTACACACATGGGTACATACATGGGTACACACATAGGCACATACATGGGTACACACATAGGCACATACATGGGTACACACATAGGCACATACATGGGTACACACATGGGTACACACATGGGTACATACATGGGTACATACATGGGTACATACAGGGGTACACACGTGTACACACATGTGTACATACATGGGTACACACATAGGCACATACATGGGTACACACATGGGTACACACATGGGTACATACATGGGTACACACATAGGTACATACATGGGTACACACATGGGTACACACATGGGTACATACATGGGTACACACATGGGTACATACATGGGTACACACATAGGTGTGCCCATGTAGATAAATAAAACAGGGGTCATGTATTATGTATCAGTAGGCTAGACCAGTGTGTGTGTGTGTGTGTGTGTGTGTGTGTGTATGTGTGTTAGCATGGTTGTGTGTTAGCATGGTTGTGTGTTAGCATGGTTGTGTGTTAGCATGGTTGTGTGGTATATTGTCAGCGTTTAAACAGGTCGAGCAATTGAAAAATTGAAGAGTCATTCCGCTAATTGCAGCCTTGCCTTAGGGCAATACTTCCTTCCAGCTCCTCTCCCTCCTTCTGTCTCTCCCTCACCCAGCTCCTCTTCCCCCTTCTGTCTCTCCCTCACCCAGCTCCTCTTCCCCCTTCTGTCTCTCCCTCACCCAGCTCCTCTTCCCCCTTCTGTCTCTCCCTCACCCAGCTCCTCTTCCCCCTTCTGTCTCTCCCTCACCCAGCTCCTCTCCCCCCTTCTCTCTCTCCCTCACCCAGCTCCTCTTCCCCCTTCTGTCTCTCCCTCACCCAGCTCCTCTCCCCCCTTCTGTCTCTCCCTCACCCAGCTCCTCTTCCCCCTTCTGTCTCTCCCTCACCCAGCTCCTCTTCCAGCTTCTGTCTCTCCCTCACCCAGCTCCTCTTCCCCCTTCTGTCTCTCCCTCACCCAGCTCCTCTTCCCCCTTCTGTCTCTCCCTCACCCAGCTCCTCTCCCCCCTTCTGTCTCTCCCTCACCCAGCTCCTCTTCCCCCTTCTGTCTCTCCCTCACCCAGCTCCTCTTCCCCCTTCTGTCTCTCCCTCACCCAGCTCCTCTCCCCCCTTCTGTCTCTCCCTCACCCAGCTCCTCTCCCCCCTTCTGTCTCTCCCTCACCCAGCTCCTCTCCCCCCTTCTGTCTCTCCCTCACCCAGCTCCTCTTCCCCCTTCTGTCTCTCCCTCACCCAGCTCCTCTTCCCCCTTCTGTCTCTCCCTCACCCAGCTCCTCTCCCCCCTTCTGTCTCTCCCTCACCCAGCTCCTCTTCCCCCTTCTGTCTCTCCCTCACCCAGCTCCTCTTCCCCCTTCTGTCTCTCCCTCACTTGTTTACCCCTGCAACTTCTTGGTCCCTCTCTCTCTCTGTGTCTCTCTCTCTGTCTCCCTCCCTCCTCCTCTCTCTCTCCCCTCTGTCTCCCTCCCTCCCCCTCTCCCTCTCTCTCTCTCTGTCTTTCACGCTGTCTCTCTTCTCTCTCCCTCTCCCTTTCTGTCTCTCTCACTCTCTCTCTCTGTCTCTTGCGCTCTCGCTCCTTTAAGTCTCTGACCTTCTTTTCCAGTGCATCCACCACCCAACACACACACACACACACACACACACACACACACACACACACACACACACACACACACAGGGAGTGAATGAGCAGATGCACTGACATTGTGTTTACAAGTTATGCTTAGTCTCTGAGTCATGTCTCTTTGTGTCTCTGTCTGTCCCATCCAAACTAGTGGCTTTACAAGACTTCACACTCGTACCGTGCTCTCTGGTGTAGGTGGTCAGATGAGGAGAACAAGGTGTAGTTCTGCAGGCTGCTGCTTCACAAGTCTCTCTCTCTCTCTCTCTCTCTCTCTCTCTCTCTCTCTCTGTCCCTCTCTCTCTCTCTCTCTCTCTCTCTCTCTCTCTCTCTGTCCCTCTCTCAATTCAATTCAATTCAATTCAATTCAATTCAATTCAATATGTGCTTTATTGGCATGACATACATTTGTGTACATATTGCCAAAGCATGTAAAACAACAACAACACAATACAACAATGATTGTAATAATAACAACAACAACGATTATAATAATAACAGCAACAACAACAATGATTATGATATTAAACAGCAACAGTAGCAATAGGTGCCGTCCCCCACTGTCTCTCAGGTGGTGTCAAGATAATATAAATCTTGCTGCAATGCTCGCCGCTGGCCCCCCTCCCAGGACCCCCCGCAGCTTACCTGCGTCCTCCATGTCCTGCTACTCTGGAGTCACATGTTCCAGCTTCTGGACAAAAGCCCGGCGCTGTTTTTCAAATCTGTCACATTTAAGGAGGAAGTGCACCTCTGTCTCCACCTCATCTGTCATGCACTGACCACATGTTCGATGCTCTTTTGGCAACCACGTCTTTTTGTGTCTCCCCTTTTCAATGGCGAGACTGTGGTCACTGAGCCTGTATTTGGTGAGGATCTGTCGCTGCTTCCTGTCTCTGACAGTTAAGACGTGTTCTTCCAAATCATAGCTTGTTTTTAGGGCCCGATGGACTTCTAGTTTGTTTTGAGTTTTGATTTCAGCTTTCCAATGTTTCAGACAATTGTTCTTGCTTTGTTTTATAGCTGATTTATCGTAAACTTTGTTTGGGATGCAGTGCTGGCCTGAGGTTGGTTGGTCTTAGTATTTGTTACAGGGTTAGTGAGTCTCAGAGCCAGCTGCTTCAGGGGACTCTTTTCGGGGTTCAGTTCTTGGGTTTTCAGAGCTTTAAAGTGCAATGTATTTGTTGGGCTTGTATTTAAGTGCATTCGGAAATGCAGAGATATTTTTTGTACATTTATCAATAATGGAAACCGGCCTAATTCTGCCCTACATGTGTTGTTTGGTGTTTTCCTTTGTATTTTCAGAATCATTCTACAGAATTCAGCATGTAGGGTTTCTGCTGGATGCTTGTCCCATCTAGTGTAGCTGGAAAGACTGAGTGGATCCCATACCTCACTTCCATATAGCGCAATGGGCAGAATTACACTATCAAACAGTTTGCACCAGATGGAGATTGGTATATCAATGTTAAAGAATTTATTTTTAATTGCATATAGAGCTCTGCCAGCTTTTTGTTTTAGGTTATTCACTGCCCTACTGAAACTCCCTGATGCTGTAATAATTAGACCCAGGTAAGTATACTGCGTCGTATGCTCTAAGGTGATGCTACCTAGAGTCAACTGGTATCTATTTTCCTCACATCTGGGCTTCTTCTCGAAGATCATTACTTTTGTCTTTTTTGGATTTATTGCCAGGGCCCAGTGCTGGCAATAGTCCTCAAGCCAGTCTAGTAGTTGTTGCAGCCCACCTGCAGTTGGTGACAACAAAACTAGATCATCTGCATAAAGCAAAAATTTCACTTCCATGTCATACAGGGGGAGACCTGGGGCTGCAGACTGTTCCAGCTGCACCGCCAGTTCATTAATATATATATTAAACAGTGTTGGGCTAAGTCCACAGCCCTGTCTCACCCCTCTATTCTGAGTGAAGAACTCGGTGTGTTTGTCTCCAATCTTAACTGCACATTTGTTGTCCGAATACATTGACTTTATTATGTCATACACTTTAGCCCCTACACCACTTTGTAAAAATTTATAGTATAGTCCTTCATGCCAAATAGAGTCGAAAGCTTTTTTGAAGTCAATAAAACAAGCAAATATTTTTCCATTTTTGGTTTGATTCACATTTTCATTTATGAGGGTGTGTAGGGTGTAAATATGGTCTGTAGTCCGGTGATTTGGGAGGAAGCCAATTTGACCTTTGCTCAGGACATTGTGTTCGTTAAGGAGGGTTAGAATTCAATTGTTCAAAATGCTATTAAACACCTTCCCCAGACTACTGCTCACACAAATGCCTCTGAAATTATTAGGATCCAGTTTGTCTCCATTTTTATGAATAGGAGTTATAAGCCCTTTGCTCCAGATGTCAGGAAAAAATCCCGAACTTAGAACAATGTTGAACAATTTGAGTCCTGCCCTTTGCAGCTCAGGTGTGCTGTTTTTAAGCATCTCGCTTCTGATGCTGTCAAGGCCACAAGCTTTATTGGGTTTTAAGGATTTGAGCTTCTGTGCCAATTCTTCTTGTGTTATTGGAAAATCCAGTGGGTTTTGGTTGTCTTTTATAGTGCATTCGAGCAACCGTAATTTTTGTTTGATCAGATTGTAATTGGAATTTGAGTGTTCTTGTTGGATTTCCGAATAGATATGTTCAAAATGACTTTTCCAAATTTCTCCATTTTGGATAGGCAGGTCTTGTGGTTTTGTAGAGCTCAAACTATTCCACATTTCCCAGAATTGGTTTTGATTCAGGGAATGTTCTATTTCCTGTAGGGTTCTATCTACATGGCTTTGTTTTTTCATTCTTAATGTGTGTTTATATAGTTTTAATGTTTCGCTATATTTCTTTCTTATATCCATATCTTGAGGTTGGTAGTGTTTCAGGTTTGACAATTTACGCAGTTCTTTTCTTATACTTTTACAATCGTTGTGAAACCATTTTTCATTTTCAGATTGTTTCTTTTTTCTGTTGTGGGTCCTTGGTAGGACCATGTTTGCTGCCGTCTGAAAGATACAATTGATGTCACTGACAGCTTTGTTGGTATTGTCCTTATTAGTTTCAAACGGTTTGTTAATGAAGTTAGTAATCATATTAAGTAATTTGGATGAATTCAGGATATTGATAAATTTTTCTGCACTGTCTGCAGCCCATCTGTAGGTCTTATTAATTTTGAACAGCTTGCTGGGCTCCTCTGTAGGCATTTGAGTCAGGTTAATAGTTTTGAAGAAAATCATAATTTGGTTATGGTCAGAAAGAGGAGTTTGTTGTCTGACAGTGAATGCATTGAAGGAGGTGGGGTCCATGTCAGTTATTGCATAGTCAACTACACTAGCTCCAAGACCTGAACAACATGTGAACCTTCCCAAAGAGTCTCCTCTGATCCTACCATTAAGTGTGTACAGGCCAGAGGCGCGACAGAGGTGCACTAGCTCCTTACCAGCCTTGTTCACAGTACAGTCGAGGGAGCTCCTTTTAATGAGGGTTGGTGAGAGGTACAGGGAATGTTGACCAAACACATGTCTGTTACCCTGAGGGTCAATGGTATCACTCATTGAACCTGTTCTTGCGTTAAAATCTCCGCACAGCAGCACATTTCCCTGGGCCTGGGAAAGGCTTACCTCTTCATGGAGATTACTCAGGAAATCCTCATCATAATATGGGGATTCAATTGGGGGAGAATATAGAGCACAGAGATAGATATCTTTGTTTGATATGCCAATTTTATTGCTGAGTTTTAGCCAGCAGTGGGATGTTCCGATTTTAATTTTTGAAATGTGGTTGGTTAAACATCCTCTGTACCAAATCAAAATACCTCCGGAGTCTCGTCCACGCTGTACTGAGTTAAGTTTATTTGATGGAATAATTATTTCTTTGTAACCTGAGGGACAGTGGGTGGTTATGTCTTCACGACACCAGGTTTCAGTTAATATGACTATGTCGACATTTTCGATGTTTTTTAAGAAGTCAGGGTCTCTACTCTTCATCCCAGAGGAAGATGAGAAGAGACCCTGGATGTTCCAACAAGAGACAGAAAAAGAACGCATGAAAAGAAAATATACAATGAGTCTCTTTTGTGAGACAGAGAATTATCAAGTTACAGTGGAAGAAGACATATATGAAATATCATGATAACTCTTACCAAATACCTCACTATCGATATTGTGGGCATTATTATACACAACCAGAGCCAAATCAACACTCAGGATTCCCCCGTGTAAGTGGTTACCCCATCAAGATCTGATGGCACGTAGAGGTCGCCCTAGATGCTGCCATGCAGGAGTCTGGAGCACAAGGTGTGGAGCATCTCCTTTATCTCTCCCAGCTCGGTCTTGGCTGGGGCAGTGGGTGTGGGAGGGGGCTGGGCTACTGCAGCAGCATAGCTTTGTGGCCTGTGCTGTGGGGGACAGGCTCTGTCAAGTGTTGTTGCCTGTTTGTTGTTTGGAGGGGTTGGGTGCACAGGTTTCTTGGACCTGGGGGGAAGCAGCACGTAGGTGTGGGTGTGTGTAGGGCTTTCGGCCCAAAGGTGAGTATGGAGTATGGGGCTGGGGGGGAAAGGGGTCCAGGTATTGTGTGCTCTGGGGGGGAAAGGGGGGTATCTGGGGATGTGGGAGGGTTCTGGTCTGTAGTCTCCTACTGGTGGAGGGTAAGTGGGTGTGGTTGGGTTGCGGCCCAAAGCAACATCTTTTAGAGTCCTCGCAAAAATCCGCACCCTCTCCTTGTGAAGGTGCAGTCCGTCGTAGAGGTCATGGAGGCTGATGCCTGAATGGTGAGCCAGGTGGACATTGGGAAGAGCAGCGCAGCCTCTGCTGATGTCTGTGTTGATTCCATGGATTATATGGGGTGGGGTGTCACGCCGGGGCAGGAGTGTTGACACCACAATCCGAGCCTCTGGGAATTCTCCACTTGCTCTCTGCCACTCTACGCACCGCCACCGCCGTGTCACTGTGCAGATAGTGCAGGTCATTGGTCCCGGTGTGGATGATGATGCATTGCGGGCTCCCAAGAGATTCCTTGTTCAGGAGCTGTAGTGCATGGCCAGTAGTGCTGCATCGTTTTGCTGTCACGTGATATCCGGGGAATAGTTTCTGAGGGTCTATGAACTTCTGGTTTGAGTCCATAAGCAGGGCTACGTGTGGGCGCTGATTGTTTGTCTTGGTGGGAGGAGATTGGTTGGGTGGCGGGGGTTGTGTGTTTTGTGTGAGGGGTGTCTGTGTGTCTGTGTGAGTGTTCTCTGTATCATGTTTGTTGGTTGTTTTAGTGTCAGGGGAGGTGTGATGGTCTGTATGGGTGTTAGTGGCATTGTTTTGTGAGACTGAAGCCCTGGCCCTGGTGTTCTCTTGGAGCTCTGTCCTAAGATCCTCCATCTGTTTCATGAGGTTCCTCTCTTTCAGTATCGCCTCCTTCTCTAGTTGTGCTACTTGGGAATGGAGGTTTTGGTTTTCCACCTGTAGCTGCTTCACGGTCTCTTGTAACTCTAAGACAGTCAGTCTGTTCTCTGTTCTCAGCTGTTCCACCTCCTCCCTTAGCTGCTGGATGGAGCTGGTGGTGGTGTCAGAAAGCCTGGTCTGGGTGAACTCCCTAAACTCGACAAAGTCCATTTCCAGCAGGGCCAGACTCTCCCTCAGCTGCCTGTCAGTGGCAGAGAGAGAGTGGGAGGGGGGAGGGGGAGGGGCTGCTGCGTGTTGTGGGGGCTCATTGTCAGAAGGGGGAGGGGGAGGGGCTGCTGCGTGTTGTGGGGGCTCTGTAGGTAGCTGGTCCTCAGCCGTGTCACTGTCTCTGTGGTTGTCTACCTCTGTCTTAAGCAGAGGGAACATCTCTTCAAAAGAGTTCAGGCTCTCCTCGTTTCCCTGCAGCAGTATAGTTCCTTTAGTGTAGTATGTGTAGTATGTGTGTAGCAGTAGTTCCTTTAGTGTAGTATGTGTAGTATGTGTGTAGCAGTAGTTCCTTTAGTGTAGTATGTGTAGTATGTGTGTAGCAGTATAGTTCCTTAAGTGTAGTATGTGTAGTATGTGTGTAGCAGTAGTTCCTTTAGTGTAGTATGTGTAGTATGTGTGTAGCAGTATAGTTCCTTTAGTGTAGTATGTGTAGTATGTGTGTAGCAGTATAGTTCCTTAAGTGTAGTATGTGTGTAGCAGTAGTTCCTTTAGTGTAGTATGTGTAGTATGTGTGTAGCAGTATAGTTCCTTTAGTGTAGTATGTGTGTAGCAGTAGTTCCTTTAGTGTAGTATGTGTAGTATGTGTGTAGCAGTAGTTCCTTTAGTGTAGTATGTGTAGTATGTGTGTAGCACTATAGTTCCTTTAGTGTAGTATGTGTAGTATGTGTGTAGCAGTATAGTTCCTTTAGTGTAGTATGTGTAGTATGTGTGTAGCAGTATAGTTACTTTAGTGTAGTATGTGTAGTATGTGTGTAGCAGTATAGTTCCTTTAGTGTAGTATGTGTAGTATGTGTGTAGCAGTATAGCTCCTTTAGTGTAGTATGTGTAGTATGTGTGTAGCAGTATAGCTCCTTTAGTGTAGTATGTGTAGTATGTGTGCAGCAGTATAGCTCCTTTAGTGTAGTATGTGTAGTATGTGTGCAGCAGTATAGTTCCTTTAGTGTAGTATGTGTAGTATTTGTGTAGCAGTATAGCTCCTTTAGTGTAGTATGTGTAGTATGTGTGTAGCAGTACAGCTCCTTTAGTGTAGTATGTGTAGTATGTATAGTAGCAGTATAGCTCCTTTAGTGTAGTATGTGTAGTATGTGTGTAGCAGTATAGCTCCTTTAGTGTAGTATGTGTAGTATGTGTGTAGCAGTACAGCTCCTTTAGTGTAGTATGTGTAGTATGTGTGTAGCAGTATAGCTCCTTTAGTGTAGTATGTGTAGTATGTATAGTAGCAGTATAGCTCCTTTAGTGTAGTATGTGTAGTATGTGTGTAGCAGTATAGCTCCTTTAGTGTAGTATGTGTAGTATGTGTGTAGCAGTACAGCTCCTTTAGTGTAGTATGTGTAGTATGTGTGTAGCAGTACAGCTCCTTTAGTGTAGTATGTGTAGTATGTGTGTAGCAGTATAGCTCCTTTAGTGTAGTATGTGTAGTATGTGTGTAGCAGTATAGCTCCTTTAGTGTAGTATGTGTAGTATGTGTGTAGCAGTATAGCTCCTTTAGTGTAGTATGTGTAGTATGTGTGTAGCAGTATAGCTCCTTTAGTGTAGTATGTGATGGTCAGTATCGCATTATCGGTGTCCAGATTTTTATCCGTGCACACTGTGAACCGTCCTCCACGGCCGATTCCCTCTTTAAATACGTGTTTATAGTGTTGGCAGATGGCAGCCTTCCATGCTGACAGTCGTGTGGTGTGGAAGATTAAGTTGTTTTTTATCGGTTTGCCATGCATAAAGATAAAGTCCGCGTATAGTGTGTCTGGGTTGTCGTTTAACACTTTCTCCTTGTGTTTCTTCCTAGCCTGCGTGCTCTTGCAGTCCGCCGGGTAATTCACCACACTAGCTTCAGTTGGCTTGGTTTCCATGACGATCGGTAATATTTACCACCACCAACGGTTTATTGTTTTGTTTTGCTGGCTAACGTTAGCTAATTTAGGTTACTTCCGGTCCTACGTTGCGGTTCTTACGTTTCGTTTTTTATGCACATCAGATTCAACTGTACGTGTCCTCCCTTTCCCTCTGCGTCGGCAGGTGGCGTGTTTCTTCGGGTTGGATCCGTAACGTTAGACCAGGCCGCGTTAGACCAGGTCGCGTTAGACCAGGTTACTTTAGACCAGGCCACGTTAGTTGTTGAGTTGTTTTGCTTTACGGTTGGCTAGCAGGTTAGCCAGCTAACAAGTTAGCCGGCTAGCTGTTAGCGAACTCTTCCGCGAAGATTTAATCTAAAAAACTAGGTTTCCTTGTCGGGTTAAAGGAGGATTTTCTGTTAGGAAAACGATTTACCATGTCTTCTTCTTTTAGACTCTTTTCTAAATTCTCTGTCTCAATAGAGACCCAATGTTTGATATATTTTTTAAGAGCTCATCTCAAGCGTCCTCTGCCTCTCTCTCTCTCCCTCTCCGTCTCTCTCCGTCTCTCTGTCTCTGTCTCTCTCTCTCTCTGTGTCTCTCTCCGTCTCTCTCTCTGTCTCTCTCTGTCTCTCTTTCTCTGTCTCTCTCTCTCTGTGTCTCTCTCTGTCTCTCTCTGTCTCTCTGTCTCTCCGTCTCTCTCTCTCTCTCTCTCTCTCTCTCTCTCCCTCTCTCGCTCTCTGTCTTTTTCTCTGTCTCTCTCTCCCTCTCTGTCTCTGTATCTGTCTCTCTCCGTCTCTGTCTCTCTCTCTCTGTCTTTCTCTCCCTCTCCCTCTCTCTGTCCGTCTCTCTGTCTCTCTCTCTCTCTGTCCGTCTCTCTGTCTCTCCGTCTCTGTCTCTCTCTCCCTCTCTCTGTCTCTCTCTCTGTCTCTCTCTCTCCGTCTCTCTCTCTGTCTCTCTCTGTCTCTCTCTCTCTCTCCCTCTCCCTCTCTCTGTCTCTCTCTCTCTCCCCCGCTCTCTCTGTCTCTCCGTCTCTCTTCCTCTCCCTCTCTCCGTCTCTCTCCCTCTCCCTCTCTCTGTCTCTCTCTCTCTCTGTCCGTCTCTCTCTCTCTCCGTCTCTGTCTCTCTCTCCCTCTCTCTGTCTCTCTCTCCCCGTCTCTCTCTCTGTCTGTCTCTCTCTCTCTCTCTCTCTCTCTCTCTCTCTCTCTCTCTCTCTCTCTCTCTCTCTCTCTCTCTCTCTCTGCACTGCATGCTGGGAGGTTGGGTGCGTCAGCGTGAGTGAGGGCGCTGAATGAGCTTGAGTGTGTTTTTTGGCTTAATTCACTTCTTTTCTACTGCTTTCACTTCTCTTTTCTTTTCTTCTCTACATGGTGAGGTAAGAGAAGTTTAATTTTACTTCGTCGTTGGTGGTTGGGAAGTGACTGGAGTAGCTGGTGGGAGGTTGGTGGTGTGCAGTATGGCGCCCCCCCCCCGGTGAGGGCTCGCCACCCCTGTCTATCAGACACGGGGTTAGAGTGGTGGTGGACTCGCGGTACACTGTGGAACAGGTTCTCCTGGCTGCAGGAGAACAGGTCGGCTATGAGAACATCACCTACGGGTCTCGGTTGAACAAATCCGTGGTGGCTTTTCTCCAAGAGGAGCGTTTAGTCCCCCTGCTGGTCGAGAGAGGCCTGGTGCTGGACGATCTGTTTGTAGCCGTCTCGCCATTGTTTGTGCCGTCGACACGTGTCACCGTGTCAGGCGTGCCTCCGTTTATCCCGAACGAGCTCCTTGAAGGAGAACTGACTCGTTTCGGGAAGTTTGCTGGCGGGTTCAGAACAGTCCGTCTGGGTTGTGGCGACGCCAGACTGCAGCATGTTACCTCCCTGCGGAGACAGGCCTTCATGTATTTAAATGACCCCTCAGAACATCTACAAGTGTCATTTAAGGTCAAATACGAACACGGCTTCTACACTTTGTACGCGAGTTCTGGCAGCATGAAGTGTTTTGAGTGCGGCGATGTCGGCCACAAACGTTCATCCTGCCCGCACAGGGAGCCCACAGCGGGCAGCAGTTCATGTGAGCCACCGCTAGGAGGCGCTGCTGAGGGCGGTAGCCCGCAAACAGCGCAGCAGGCGGTAGGAGATACCGTAACCGGTGATCCCCAACCTGGTACGGAAGGAAATGTACCAACTGAGCAGGACAGCAATACTGTAAATGACGGTAATCTGAGAGGTACTGAAGCACAGGATGCGGATGTATGCAGAGACGGAGGACAGACAGAACCAGCGGGAGACAGTCACCCAGCCGAGGCTGAGAGTCAGGTCTCTGCAACAGGTGAGTCACACTGTGAAAACGCTGGAAATGAAGATGAGGACATGTTAGAGGATGATGGCCTATCTCAGTTTGCTGATATTGTGTCACAAGGTGATCAGCAGTCATACTCATTGAAAGAGATTAATAATTTACTTGACGCAACCTATGGCAGACAGTCTGTGGAAGTATCAGATTTATGCTCAGATGTGGACAGGTTTGTTAACTCTGTTACGAAAATTAGAAAAACGGCTGGACATGAAGAGCTCAGTAAGCAGAGGAGGTTTCGTCTGAAGAAGATCCTGACTAAACTCAGGAAAGAAAGGAGAGGACAGGTTCCTTTACATGTACAAAACTGAAATATGGGTGATACACAAACGGTGTTTTATTTTCTCTCTTGGAAAGTTTTCACTGTCTTATCCTTCCTTTTCTCTCTTCTTTTAATGGACGGTTTGCGAGTAGGGAGTCTAAATATTAACGGAGGACGGGATAGAGTTAAGTGAGGTGTGGTGGCTGAGCTGAGTAGAGCTAAGGACATAGATGTGCTCCCCCTACAGGAAACACACAGCTCTGCAGACAACGAGATAGAGTGGGGTTATGAGCTGGGCAGGCCAGGTTTTTTTGAGCCATGGTACCAACTTTAGTGCTGGTGTAGCTGTTGTTTTCTCGCAGCGCCTCCTTTTAACAAATGTTTTGACGTGTGAAGTGGAGCAGGGCAGAATCCAGGTAGTTCAGGCAATAATCCGAGAAATACCTTTTGTGTTTATAAATGTGTATGCTTATAATACAGGCATTGATCGCTTGAGATTGTTTAGCAAACTGAGGGATAAACTTAAACGGTTTAATAGTGGCTCAATCATAGTGGTGGGAGGAGACTGGAATTGCACTACACACCCCACAGTTGACAGAAACTCAGAAGAGCCCCATCCACCGTCAGCTTCTTTTCTGTCCACTGTGGTCGCAGAAAACGACCTTACGGATGTTTGGAGGACACTTAATCCAACAGTTAGGCAGTACACATGGGTAAAAGCTGCGGAGGGTAGTGTGGGGGCAGCCAGGTTGGACAGGATTTACCTCAATCAAACATACAACAACAGGTTGATTAAGTCCACGATATCACCCGTGGGATTTTCAGATCACCATTTAGTAGTGGCAGATTTTTCCATACAAGTTCACTTTCGACACTGTTCCCACTGGCACTTCGATGTGCGGGTAACGCAGGATAAAGCCTTTTGTCAGTTCTTCTCTGACTTCTGGAGTTATTGGAGGCTGAGGAGGAAGGATTTTGAGAGCTTAGCTCGAGGGTGGGAGGTAGGAAAAACACAAATTAGGATTTTATGTCAGCAATACAAACAACACACTCTCGGTGTGGAGAAAATCTGTCTTGACGAATTAGAGAGCGAAATTAGGACATTAGAAGACGAAGTAATTATTGGACATGATGGCAACAGCAGCACTTAGGAAAGTAGGAGGAAGGTTTTAGGTAGGTTCCTACATGAGAGAGCAAAGGGTGCTTTAATCAGAACCCGAATTGCCACCATCAAAGACATAGATGCTCCAACTTGTTTTTTCTGTAAACTCGAGAGGAAAATTAGAAAGAACAATGTGATGATGCATCTCAAACTTCCCAGTGGGGCAACAACAACTGATCCATCAGAGATTAGAAAGTTGGCCATAGACTTCTACAGCAGCCTGTTCAGTGCGGAGACCTGTGACTGTGACTGTGTGGGGGAGATACTGGAGGGACTGCCTCAGCTGGGTGAAACACAGGTGACTTCGCTGGAGTCCCCCATCTCCTTTGATGAGATGTCTGTGGTGGTTCAGCACCTCAGCTGTGGCAAAGCCTCCGGAGTTGATGGACTTCCTTCAGAGTTCTACAAGACGTTCTGGACTCTAATTGGACGAGACTTACATGATGTTTTTAAAGAATGTTTGAACTCTGGAACTCTACCTTTGAGTTGTAGAAGGGCTGTCCTGACACTGCTACCAAAAAAGGGAGATCTTGGCCTACTGAAAAACTGGAGGCCAGTTTCATTGTTATGTACTGACTAAAAGATAATTGCAAAATGTCTTTCAAATAGACTCCAACAGTGTATGGACACGGTTGTACATTACAGCCAGACGTATTGTGTTCCTGACTGTACAATTAAGAATAATCTTTTTTTTGATACGGGACATTATTGCCATATCTAAGCTCCAGCAGCTGGATGTTGGCCTGCTTTCCTTAGATCAAGAGAAGGCTTTTGACAGGATTGATCATTGCTATCTGTTCAAAACACTTTGGTTTTGAGGATAGATTTGTTAACTGGATCAAGTTGTTGTATTCCGGAGCCAGTGTTCTGTTGAAGGTAGGAGGTGGACTCAGCCGACCTGTCTCTGTTAAGAGAGGTATGAGATAGGGTTGTCCCTTATCTGGAATGCTGCACTCCCTGGCCATTGAACCGCTTTTATTTCAGCTCAGGCAGGGGCTCCCAGGGCTAACCTTTTTAGGGAAGATCACCACTGCAGTTAGCTTATCAGCATACGCTGACGATGTCACGGATTTCATAACAACTCAAACCGATGTACAATTTCTCAAACAGAAATTGGCCTTATATGAACAAGCTTCCTCTGCAAAAGTCAATTGGTCAAAACCCGAGGGTCTCTTGCTGGAGGAGTGGAACAATAGAGAAAAGCCGACATTACCAGCGGGGCTGCAGTGGAATACAGAAGGAATAAAATGCCTAGGTGTCTTTCTAGGCAGTGACCGCTTCCTGAGCAAAAACTGGGAGGGTTTAACTGAAAAGGTCAGTGCCCGATTGTCTAGATGGACTTGGATCCAGCCTCAGTTGTCCTATAGGGGGAGAGTCTTGATTGTTAACAACTTGATTGCCTTGATGTTCTGGTACCGGTTTACAGTTGTAGAACCTCCGGACACGCTCATACGGGAAGTACAGAAGACGCTGGTGGACTTCTTCTGGGGAGGCTTTCACTGGACCAAGTCTGCTGTACTGTTCCTACCAGTGCTAGAAGGAGGCCAGGGCCTGATTGACCTCCGCAGTCGCATCATGGCCTTTCGCCTTCAAACTGTGCAGCGCCTTTTATACCATGACCAGTGACTTTGGAGTGAAACAGCGTCTGTGTTGCTTTGGAGGGTCATGAACCTGAACTATGACAAGCACTTGTTCCTTCTGGACTTGGCTGGCATGGATTTCACGACAACACCCTTCTATCAATCTGTTCTCCGCACTTGGGGAACGGTCTTGCGCACCAACAGGGACTACTCCCAGCTCTATGGCAGTGTAGGGGAGGAACCACTGTTCCATAACCCACTGATATGCTGCAGGATGCTCAGCTCCGTAAGTGTGCAGAGATCCCTCATAAGAGCTGGACTTACAAAATTAGCGTGTCTCAGATCAGGAGGACAGTGGAAGACGGCGGGCATTTTGAGCCAAGAGACTGACTTTAAATCTCTTCGTTTGATGGAGAGATTGTTGGGGGAAGTGATCACTGCACTTCCTGGCTTCTTCAGGGAGGCACTAGGAGCAGAGTGTGGAGAGGATCAGCCAGCTATGCTGCCTGTCTTTCCATCTTTGTCAGTCCGTGCAGCAGTGGAGGAGCAGGAAGAAGTGAAGGGGGCCGTTCTGTCCTTCAAGACGCCAGAACTACATGACCTCTCAAGCACATCACAGAAGGCCTTTTACGCAGTCACTGTAAAGGTTCTCAACAGAACATCACTAGCCGGCGTGCAGGAGTCGAGGTGGTTGAGTTTGTTGGCACCAGGCTCATCCCCCAGGGGCAGCTGGAGGTCCCTGTACAAACCCCCCATTGAGAAACGCACTGCGGATCTACAGTGGAGGGTGGTACACGGGGCTGTGGCTACGAACAGACATGTGGCACACTTTGATCCTAGGGCAGGGAGCCACTGGTCTTTCTGTAATGATGAGGAAACCTACAGCACTTATGGCTCAGATGTCCCAGGTTGGGCCCTCTTTTCTCTGTACTGCAGCAGTGGCTCAGAGGTTTCGGAGAGGTTCTTGCAGACAGCCTGTTTGTCTTTGGTCCGAGGTACATGGCAGCACAGTGCAGACGTGTCATCTTGGTTAATGTTCTGATAGGTCAGGCGAAAATGAGCATTTGGCTTAGCAGACGGAACAAGATGAAAGGCACAGGGTCCACAGACGCCATGCTCATGTTCAGGGGTCTAGTGGCTGCTCGGCTGAAAATAGAGTTCATGTTTTTCAAACTTAGTTCAAACTTGGAAGGACTTATTTCTATGTGGGGACATGGGGATGTGCTGTGCACAGTGGAAGACCAAGTGCTTCTTCTTAATCTTTGAAAAAAGGGGAACTAGGGGGAAGGTGTATC
>JAJHIY020000645.1:0-47500 GCA_022114975.2 Lampris megalopsis | reverse complement strand
TCGCCCCACGAGCAAAACTCAAAACGCAGGATCAGAATCTGCTGTCACTCCTACTTGACTGACAGGTTTCTGAATTCATGGATTGACACTAAACAACCAGTGAACCTGATGTTTTAATGTGTTCTGAAACTACAAAGGGTTTGTTCTCATTGGTAACGTTTGACCCGACCCATATCTTCAATTACAGTTGCATGAAAAAGGCACAAAATCCTCATTCCCCAACTCAAACCTGTCAATTATTCATGTGAATATATCTCGTTTATATGGTTGAAAAAATACGGATTGGGCCTTTAAGAGACACTTGTGTCTCTTAAGAGCTTGTGTCTCTTAAAGGCTCAATCTGTATTTTTATAGTTTATAGAAAAGCGCCATATAAATGTAATCTATTATTGTCATTATTGTTGTTATTATTATTGTTATTGTTATTACGTGTTAGCAAGATATTAAAATTTAAAAAAAATCGTAACAAGATAATGTAAAGACCTCCTTTATAGAAGTGAATCGATATGGAAATATCAACATGCTTTGGGTTCCTCCACTATAAAAGCTGCTCTGTGTCTCCTCCATTGATCCAGACGTCCACGGTTATGCCCAACCATTATAATTGAACTGAAGACCCCTTGGAAGACCCGGCTGACAGCCATTCATTCCCCACATGAAGTTCATGTGCACTTTCTCAGCTCAAAGATGTGCTTTATCTAAAACTCGATCAATAGCTATTTTCATGTGTTGTAAATAAGAAAAAGTGGACTATTCATTCATGTCATTTGTGGCAAGTCACATAACTCTCAATTCAATTCAATTTATTGTCATTAAAAACAATGTGCAGGGACATGTTAAAAATGAAATGAGGGCTGTGGCTTCACCAAACAGTGCAAGACAGACACACACAAACACAGTATAAGATATACACACATGAAGACCAAAAGCTAAAATAAGTTAAAAGAGAGCTGAGTACAAAATATTTAAAAATATCTACAGACATTCAGTGGGTAGCCAGGTTCAGGTGGGCAACAGCTTGTGGAAAGAAGCTGTTTTTGAGCCTGGTAGTGTGGGCTCTGAGGCTCCTGTAGCGCCTCCCAGAGCGCAGGGGGGAGAACAGTCCATGGTTGGGGTGGGTGGGATCTCTGCTGATGCTCAGACCCCTTCGAAGGCAGCGTTTGTGATAAATGTCTTTCATGGCTGGGAGCTGGGTACCGGTGATATGCTGGGC
Source organism: Lampris megalopsis (assembly GCA_022114975.2). Lineage (NCBI taxonomy): Eukaryota > Metazoa > Chordata > Actinopteri > Lampriformes > Lampridae > Lampris > Lampris megalopsis. The sequence continues at coordinate 46,287 of JAJHIY020000645.1, read as the reverse complement.
CGCCTTGACGACCCGCTGCAGAGCTTTCTGGTCTACTGAGGTGCAGTTGCCGTACCACACTGAGATGCAGATGGTCAGGATGCTCTCTATGGTGCAGTGGTAGAAGTTGGGGAGAATTTTGGGGGGTAGACGGGCGCTCCTCAGCCTCCTCAGGAAATACAGACGCTGTTGGGCCTTTTTCAAAAGGGCCTGGGTGTTTAATGTCCAGGAAAGTTCCTTACTGATGTGGACTCCAAGGAATTCAAAGCTGGAAACACGCTCCACTTCCACCCCATTGATGTGTATGGGGGAGTGGCTGCAGCTTCTAGACCTCCTGAAGTCCACAATCAGCTTCTTCATCTTCTGCACATTGAGGACCAGATTGTTGGTAGTACACCATGATGTGAGGTGCTGAATCTCATCCCTGTAGGCTGTCTCATCATTGTTGGTGATACGGCCAATGACTGTGGTGTCATCTGCAAACTTAACTATAACATTTGAAGGGTGAGTTGGCAGGCAGTCGTGGGGTAAAGAGGGAGAAAAGGAGGGGGCTCAGAACACAGCCTTGAGGGACACCTGTGCTGAGGGTCAGGGTGGAGGAGGAGTGGTCACCTAACCTAACAGATTGAGGTCTGTTGGTCAGGAAGTCCAGGGTCCAGTTACAGAGGGAGGGGTTGAGGCCAAGGGAGTGGAGTTTGGTGGCTAATTTGGCGGGGATGATAGTGTTGAAGGCAGAGCTGTAATCTATAAACAGCATCCAGATGCATGTGTTGTTAAGTTCAAGGTGGGTCCCAGCAAAGTGCAGGGCAGTGGCAATGGCATCCTCAGTAGACCTTTTGGGATGGTAGGTGAACTGATGTGGGTCGAATGTGAGGGGATAATGTTTTGATGTGAGCCAGAACCAGTCTCTCAAAGCACTTCATGGCAATGGGGGTGAGTGCTATGGGTCGGTAGTCATTCAGACATGTGGATGTTGGTTTCTTGGAGACAGGAATGATAAGAGGTGGTCTTAAAGCATGCCAGGATTATGGATTGGGACAGTGAGAGCTTAAATAGGGGATTTTTGTGGCTGGGTCAGTATTGTCCTTGTCGAAGCGGGCATAGAAATGATTTAGCCTGTCTGGCAGGGAGGCATCATGGACAGTGGGACCGCTATTGGAGCTTTTGTAGTCTGTGATAGACTGAATGCCTTGCCACATTTGCCGAGGATTAGAGTTATTGTAAAAGTGGTCCTCTATTTGTAGGGAATATTTATGTTTGGCTGTTCTGATGCCCTTTTTGAGGTTGGATCTGGCTGCGCTGTAGGCCTCACAGTTACCTGACTTGAACGCTGCCTCCCAGACTTTCAGCAGCTGCTGGACCTCACTGGTCGTCCAGGGTTTCTGGTTTGGAAAGGCACAGATGGATTTTTTTGTTGTGACACTCTCAGTGCAAAAGTTAATGTAGGCTAGTATGGCAGATGCCTGTTCATTAATGTCTATATGGGAGCCATGGGTAGCTGAATGTGCAAAAATACTCCAGTCTGTGTTGTCAAAACAGTCCTGGAGTTCAGAGACTGCTCCTTCTGGCCAGACAGTGATTGTCTTTGCTGCTGGCTTGACCCGTTTTATTAGGGGTTTGTAGGCTGGGACCAGGAACAGGCAGAGGTGGTCAGAATGCCCCAGGTGGGGACGGGGAGTAGCTTTGTAGGAGTCCTTGATGTTTGTATAGAGATGCTCCAGGGTGTTTTGTCCCCTACTGGGGCAGGAGACATGCTGATGGAATTTGGGTAATACAGCCCTGAGGTTAGCCTGATTAAAATCACCACCTATGATAAAGGCATCGTGCGGGTGTTTGGTCTGTTGTCTGCTGATGGCACATTGTAGCTGCTTAAGTGCTACCTTAGCATTAGCATGTGGGGGGATGTATACAGCGGCGATGGTAATGGCCGTTAGCTCCCTGGGCAGGTAAAAAGGCCTGCACTTTTCCAGCATGTCTCTCTTTTCTTCTATTTCCACTGTTACCATTATCATTTCTATCCTCTCCCTGCTGTGTTCATCAGAAATGCTCTGTCTTTCTGCAGAAATACATCTGACATGTCTGCCTGCAGAAACACATCTGACATGTCTCTCTGCAGAAACACCTCTGGCATGTCTCTCTGCAGAAACATGTCTGACATGTCTGCCTGCAGAAACACATCTGACATGTCTCTCTGCAGAAACATGTCTGGCTCTGCAGAAACACCTCTGGCATGTCTGCCTGCAGAAACACGTCTGACATGTCTCTCTGCAGAAACACCTCTGGCATGTCTCTCTGCAGAAACATGTCTGACATGTCTCTCTGCAGAAACACCTCTGGCATGTCTCTCTGCAGAAACACGTCTGACATGTCTCTCTGCAGAAACACCTCTGGCATGTCTCTCTGCAGAAACACTTCTGACATGTCTGCCTGCAGAAACACGTCTGACATGTCTCTCTGCAGAAACATGTCTGACATGTCTGCCTGCAGAAACATATCTGACATGTCTCTCTGCAGAAACACGTCTGACATGTCTGGCTGCAGAAACACTTCTGACATGTCTGGCTGCAGAAACATGTCTGACATGTCTCTCTGCAGAAACATGTCTGACATGTCTGCCTGCAGAAACATATCTGACATGTCTCTCTGCAGAAACACGTCTGACATGTCTGGCTGCAGAAATACTTCTGACATGTCTGGCTGCAGAAACACTTCTGACATGTCTGGCTGCAGAAACATGTCTGACATGTCTCTCTGCAGAAACATGTCTGACATGTCTCTCTGCAGAAACACCTCTGACATGTCTGGCTGCATGTCAGCTGCTTCTATGTTGCAAACATCTGACGCCTGTTGGGTTTGACCCCGGCAGTTTGAGCCTTCACAAGACGAACCCAAGGTGATATTCAAGTTTACGCCTGACGTCCTTTGCATCTCTCTGTGAAGCATGTTGGAAGCCCCGTGAATAAAACATGGCTTCCTGCTCATGTCAACTATTTATTTTGTGTGAGTAAAGACATACATAGGAAATAGTACGAAGTACCACAACGTTTGACGCATCTGCAGTGTTATATCTGAGTGGGAGCATCAGCAAGAAATATGTAGAAATTATTCAAAGCTAAAAAAAACCCCAAAAATAAATTAAAAGTTAGTCAGGCATTCGGGTGGCACGGTGGTCTATTCCGTTGCCTACCAACACAGGGATCGCCGGTTCAAATTCCTGTGTTACCTCCGGCTCGGTCGGGCGTCCCTACAGACACAATTGGCTGTCTGTGGATGGGAAGCCGGATGTGGTTATGTGTCCTGTTCGCTGCACTAGCGCCTCCTCTGGTCAGTCGGGGCGCCTGTTCGGGGGGAGGGGGAACTAGGGTGAATAGCGTGATCCTCCCACGTGCTACATCCCCCTGGTGAAACTCCTCACTGTCAGCTGAAAAGTAGCAGCTGGTGACTCCACATGTATGGGAGGAGACATATGGTAGTCTGCAGCCCTCCCCGGATCAGCAGAGGGGGTGGAGTAGAGACCGGGACGGTATGGAAGAGTGGGGTAATTAGCCAGATGCAATTGGGAGAAAAAGGGGGAACCCCCCCCCCAAAAAAAGTTAGTGAGTCAAGAGTAACGAGGATATTATTAGAAATTGTTAGAAAACATGTAGAACAGTCATTTTGAACAATGTCATACATGTCTTCACTTGTCTGCAAAGGATGTCTAAAGTGAGAGTGTGTGTGTGTGCACAGTTGTGTGCATGTGTGTGTGTGTGTGTGTGTGAGAGAGAGAGGCCAATTAGGGTGAAAACTTGGAAATACGTGCACATACACATTGTGAGTGTGAATGTGCACGTATTTCAGTGTTAGCACCCTGTTTTTCCTGTCCTTGGTGTGTCCGTGTGGAATCGCCTTTTCACCAGATGATGCAAGTCAACAAGCAGAAACATAACACAAAACTAAACTTATCAAACAGCTTTGGCTTCTACACGAAATTCTCTGTATGTGTCATACCCAATTAGACAAAACAAAAAAAATTCCTGTAAATGAGAAACAAAATTAATTAAAATCAAATTAAATAATATCTTAAAATAATTAAAATAAAGCAGACAAAACTCATAACAAAATACAGTAAACAGACATAAAAAATAAACCTAATCTAAAACCATCTCTTTCTGCATGACATCTTCTCTCAGCTTCTTCTTGAGTCTACTCTGCTGGTAACTGAAACCAGATGTTGCGGAAGTCCGTTCCAGTAGGTAACTGCCCCGTACAGCACAGTCTTTTTAAGGCATCAGTTCTGGGTTTAGGAAAGGTGAAATGATCCCTCCCGGCATGTCTGGTGCCACAGTCATGACCATCACTAGTGAGCAACAGCTGAGAGGAGAGACAAGCAGGTTTGTGTAGCGTATAAATGTTTTTCATAAACAGAATCAGGCTACAAGCTAATCTTTCATTGACTCTCATCCATGACAATTCTTTATGCATTATTTCAACACTGTTTCTAATTGAGCAATGCAGAGCGAGTCTTGCAGCTCTGTTTTGGGTAAGCTGGATTTTATTTAGTTCTTGTTTAGATGCATTTGACCAGCTTGCTGGGCAGTAGTCAAGATGTGACAAGACCAGGGACTGTATGACTTGCTTCGTAGTTGTGTTAGTTAGCTAGTAGGCACTCCTTCTAATGATTGAAATACTTCTGCTCGTTTTTGTTCCAGTCCGCCTCTTTGTTCATCCATCCTATATCTATTCAAATATGTTAATTTTAAAGAGTTGCTTAAAGTTACTTATTGATGTACACATCTTAATTTCTTTTTTACAGCTGTTCCACAGATTGGCTCCTTTGATGGATATACAATGAAGTTTTGCATTTGTCCTCACTAGTTGATTTTTGAATAGACATATTCCTCTGAGATTGTGTTTACTTTCCCTCGTTTGGTTCAACTTTTGGACACTGCTTGGTGACTGCTGATTTTTTACTCTGTACATGATTTGAATTGTTTTGAAGTCAACCAAATCCTTAAATTTTAGTGCTTTCAGTCTAACTCATCTTGAAGTAGACTGCTCAAGTCTGTGGCATTCTTTGCAGAAGCATATATTGTAGTGTTGTCTGCGTAAATTGCCGTGTGAGCATTTAAAAAAATGTGGCACATTGTTTACAAATATTGAGTATAGTAGAGGTCCAAGACAACTTCCTTGAGGAACGCCACATTGTAGTGTCTTAATTCTTGACAAAGTTCCATTAAACATGACACATGGTTGTCTCTTAAGTAGGTAGCTTTTCATCCAGTCAATAGTTCAGAGTTTGAAGCTATACGCTGCCATCCAAAGGAATTGAATCATGGTACCAAGTCCAGTTGCACTCAATTCCATTCCTTTGGATAACCATGACCTGGATGAATGAGAACATTCACAGACATACGCTGCCAGTTTTATAAGTAGCAGTTCATGGTCTCTGATATCTGTGCATTTTAACTTCTGGAGTGATTCTGAATTGCTGGTTCATCCAAAATGGAGTAAGTATCGTATTTCTTGCTTAACAAGTTGCTATTAGTCTTATTCCAGCTGCTTGAGTATTAGTCCTTTTCTCTATACATCTGCTGCTGGTTCCTAGTGGGATCTTATTCTGTAGCTGTAGCTGTCTCATTCTAGCTGTAACTGTTTTTCACCTAGTGTGTCCTTAAATATTTCTTGTTGCCTAGCTGTTTTGACTTAGTTATCCTTTTAGCTTATAGTAAATATATTCCTTGATAACTTGCTGTTTGCAGTTTTAATAGTATTGTGTGAGGTTTGATAGAGTTTTACCTACATGACCAATTTCTGGGCAATAGGCCTATTTTCAGCATACCTCTTTGGGTGTACCTCTTTGGGTGTTAAGTGGCCAGGGTTTGGGCTGCACTCCTGGCAGACAATTAGCAATCAGTGTTCTTTAAATCACTGCTGCTGCTTGGAAGCGGCAAACAAGCCGAGGGCAAGCAGGTCTAGGTTGAACGAAGGCTAGAGTGAACCAAGGGAAGCGTGACTTTTTCAACCCAAGACTTCGTCAAGCAAAGACTGCTCTTTTTAAATCCAATCAGTCATCTGTATTTTGTGTACCTCGTACAGACTATGAGTTTTCTTCACATTCCTGTACTTTCCTCTTCCCGGGGCTGGCATAGACGTTGGGCCACTCCTGTGACTCTACCAATCTCATCTATCCCACTCTCTCCACTCACGTTGAGAAAGTGGTGACGGGAGGGCTCTGGAATTGCCAGTCTGCGGTGCTGACAGCTGAGTTATCTCAGGCTCAGCATCCTTGCTCTCCCTCAACTTTCTTGCTACTAACTGAGACCTGGATCATGCCAGAAAACACTACCACACCCGCAGCTCTGTCTGATGTGTACTCTTTTTCTCACACTCCCAGAGCTGGGAGGCGGGGTGGTGGTACTGGCCTGCTGATCTCCATGAAATGAAAATACTCTCTTGTTTTCTCCGCCCTCTTTTGAACTTCATGCTGTTACCGTCTCTTATCCAGTCAAACTCACCATTGTGGTTGTGTACCGCCCACCAGGCCCCCTTGGTGAGTTTCTGGAAGAGCTTGACACACTTGGCTCACACTTCCCTGTTGATGACTCTGCACTTATCCTTCTCAGTGACATCAACAACCACACTGACAAGCTAGATCCTCTTCTCTCCTCTCCTTCTTTGACCTTCACCTCTCACCCTCTCCTCCTACCCACAAGGTCAGCAACCAGCTGGACCTTATCTTTACTAGACAATGTCCTATTTCCAATCTCTCTGTTACTCCCCTCCAGCTCTCTGACCACTATTTCATGTCCTACTCTTTCTCCCTCTCTTCACCCCCCTCAGCCCCTCCCCCTACCTACATGGTTTCCACCCGTAGACACCTCCGCTCTCTCTCCGCCACTGATCTTTCTTCCTCTGTTACCTCTATCCTCCCTACACCAGGATGTTTCTCTCTCCTACCCCCTGACACTGCTACTGATCTTCTTCTCTCTACCCTCTCCTCTTCTCTAGACAATCTCTGTCACCTCACCTTCAGGCCTGCACGCCCAACTGCACCTGCCCATTGGCTCTCCAACTCAGTACGTACTGACAGACGGAGCCTGAGAGTGGCAGAGCGCAAATGGAGAAAAGGCAAACTCCCAGAGGACCTTCTCAACTTCCAATCTCTTCTTCCCACTTTCTCCTCCTCCCTTTCTGCTGCTAAGGCTGCCTTCTATCGCTCTAAAATCCTATCCTCTGCCTCTTATCCTAAGAACCTCTTTGAAACCTGCTCTACACTTCTTCAACCCCCACCTCCTCCTCCTACTTCCCCCCGTCTCCCTGATGACTAGAAGTTAGCAACATCAGATCCTCCTTTTCTCACCACCCGGTAAGTGCTGCTTGCACTATCCCAGCCTCTGCACCCTCCGTCACCTCTCCACACCCCGCCCTATCCCACCTCGCCCCCCTCTCCCCCAACGAGGTCCTCAACCTCATCACATCCAGTCACCCCACCACATGCTCCCTTGACCCGGTCCCCTCCTCTTCAATCTATAGCACCTGAACTCCTTCCCTTTCTAACCCACCTCATCAACACCTCTCTCCAGGCAGGATGCTTTCCATCTGCCTTCAAGACTGCTAGAGTTACCCCCTTCTCAAGAAACCATCACTTAAGCCCTCTGACATAAAAAAACTACAGACTGATTTCCCTTCTACCCTTTCTACCCAAAACTTTTGAACGTGCTGTCTTTAACCAACTTTCTTTTTACCTCCACCAGACCAACCTCCTGGACCCCAACCAGTCTGGGTTCAGGGTGGGTCACTCGACAGAGACGGCTCTCCTTGCAGTGACGGAATCACTGCACTCTGCGAGAGCAAACTCTCTCTCCTCTGTGCTGATACTCCTTGACCTGTCAGCTGTGTTTGACACAGTGAACCACCAGATCCTCCTTTCTACCCTCAACGGGCTGGGTGTCACAGGCTCTGCATTCTCAATGTTTGCATCCTACCTAACGGGTCGCTCCTACCAGGTGACATGGAGGGGATCTGTGTCGGAGCCTCGCACACTGACTACAGGTGTTCCACAGGGTTCGGTTCTGGGTCCCATCCTTTTTCCCCTGTACACGACATCTCTGGGTTCTGTTATTCACTCGCATGACTTCTGTTACCAATGTTATGCCGATGACACCCAGCTGATCTTGTCCTTTCCTCCCTCTGACACACAAGTAGAGACATGCATTACTGCGTGCTTGACTGACATCTCGGAGTGGATGGCGACACACCGCCTGAAGCTCAATCTGGACAAGACAGAGCTAATGTTCCCCCCGGGGAAAGGTTGCGCGCACTGAGACCTGGCCATCACTATTGACAACACCGTGGTGATGCCGACTCGGACTGCGAGGAATCTGGATGTGATCCTGGATGACCAACTGTCGTTTGCTGCAAACGTTGCATCGGTTGCTCGCTCCTGCAGATTTCTCCTCTATAACATCAGGAGGATTCGCCCATTCCTCACCGATGAGATGGCACAGGTGCTCATCCAGGCTCTGGTCATCTCCCGGTTGGACTACGGCAACTCCCTCCTTGCTGGCGCCCCGGCGTCGGCCATCAGACCTCTGGAGCTTGTTCAGAAAGCTGCAGCTCATCTGGTGTTCAACCACCCTAAGTTCTCCCACACAACTCCCCTTCTCATGTCCCTACACTGGCTCCCAGGAGCTGCTCATATACAGTTTAAGACTCTGGTGCTAGCCTACAGGGCAGTGAAAGGAACAGCTCCTTCCTATCTCCAGGCCATGGTCAAGCCCTACACCCCCGCCCGACCACTTCGCTCTGCTGCCTAAGGACGCCTGGTTGCCCCATCGCTCAGAGGCCCCTGCTGCTGATCGACCCATTCACGGCTCTTTTCTGTCCTGGCCCCACAGTGGTGGAATGAACTCCCTACTGATGTCAGGACAGCGGAGTCGCTGCCCATCTTTCGGCGCAGGTTGAAAACTCACCTCTTCAAGAACTACTACCCTCTTACTTGTTCTTAGCACTTATTGTATTCACCCATTTAAAAAAAAAAGAAAAGAAATCGCTTTCTTGCGCTTTTACTTTAGCACTGGTTTTGCTCTTAGATGCTTGTTTAGATGCACTTATGACCTCTGATGACTAGTAGTTCTCCTGATTTCCTATGTTAAATGATGCACTTATTGTAAGTCCCTTTGGATAAAAGCGTCGACTAAATGACTGGAATGTAATATAATGTAATATCAAAAGCTGCGCTAAAATCCAACAGTGCTCTTCCAACTAATAATTTACTGTCAGTTTGTTTTAGCGAATCATCTGTCAGATGTGTAAGAGCTGTGCATGTTGAACAGCCAGTTTTATAAGCATGTTGAAGGTCAGAATTGATGCCATTAATAGAGAAGTAATTTTAAATTTGCTTAAATACAACAGTTTCCATAAGTTTACTCAATGCAGGTAAAAAACTGATTGTCCTACTGTTTGGTCCAGTGAATGATTCTTTTCTGTTTTTTTTGGTAGAGGAGTGACCTTAGCTACCTTCCATACTTGAGGAAAAATTCCTTCACTAAAACTTAAATTGAGAATATGACATATAGGACTAGCCACAAGTCCAGCTGACAGCTTTAAAAGTCTGCTGTCTAGATTGTCATGACCACAGGGTTTGTCGCTTTTTAATTCAGACATTAGCTTTTCAAGTTCCAAGATATTAGTGACCCAACATTCAAATTAATATTCTTTGTCCTGCATGATATGTTTTTTTTTCATTACTGAATCAGATAATTTACCATTTACAGGCTGCATGTTATTTCTTATAATATTTACTTTACTTATGAAGTACTCGTTGAAATAATTTGCAATTTCTAGGGGCTTGGTGCTGGAGCCATCACCTGGTTCAATAAATGATGGCGTTTTGCCCATTTTGTTTTTACCCATGATTTGATTGAGAGTATTCTGACGTTTTTTTTACCGTCATGTTTAATTTCTTCAATTCTAGATTGGTAGTATAGTCTTTTTTTCTGTTTATTTAATTTGGTTACTTTGTTTCTTAAAGAGTGACATGCTAGCCAGTCCTCTGATGTCCCTGAATCTACAGCAGTTGTTTCAGTTGGTCTCTTTCTTTTATGGAGCTTCTCAGGTCAGAGTCAAGCCAAGGTGCCTTAACACTTCTGACGATGAGTTGTGTTATGGGCGCATATTTGTTACAGACAGAGGAAAATAATGTCCTAAATTCATTCAGGGCAGCTTCAGTATGAGTAGACTCAATACACTGTCCCTCTGTATGTTGCACAGGTCTTCAATAAATGCATTATCACAGAAAGTTTTGTAGGTTCTTATATATATATATATTTATTTTTTAGGCCTCGCTTTGGGGACTTTCACTTTTCTTGCCATAGCAATCATGTGATCATTGAATCCAGTTGACACCGAAATAACTTTTGAGCATTTATCAGCTGAATTAGTAAAAAGATGATCTATGCAAGTTGAGGATAATACACCTGAATTGTTGACATGTATTCTGGTGGGTAGGTTTACCATTTGGGATAAGTCACATACAGTGGTAATGTCACTAAGCTTTCTTTTCATAGGGCAGTTGTTTGAGAGCCAGTCTATGTGTAGGTCTCCTACAAAATACATTTCTCTGTCTGTGTCAGAAACGCTCTGAAGCATTGTTCGGATTTTTTCCAGATGTGCTGCGTCAGAGTTTGGTGGTCTATAGCAGCAGCATACTAGTAATGGCTTGAGATGCGGCAGTGGAACCTGGATCCAGATTGCTTCCACATCTGGCCAGTTGAGATCTTTCTTATTTTTGTTGGAATGTGTTCCTGTATATAAAAGGCCACTCCTCCGCCGTGTCTCTTTCTATCAGGTATAATTATGTTGTAACCTTGTATAGTTACCTCCGTATTGTCAACTGACTCATCCAAATGAGATTCAGAAACTATGTGTAGATAATTTTCAAACATTATAATACTCAACTCAAAAATAAGGTAAATACCTTATTTTTCAGACTACAAATGTTCAAGTGGGTGAGTTTAAGTCCTTTTCTAGGGAGTTTAATAGACGTTTGTTTAGGTAAAAAAAAATGGCACATTTGATGTTCTAACCAACAAATTTGAATTGTGCGAGTGGTGCAGAGAATAGTAAAGTCCGTTCTGAGGATTTGGAAAAAAGAGATGTCAGATCAATAAAAAAACAAAAGAAGAATAAAGAAAACAAAACTCAGAAACATATAATAAATGACAAGAACACATGAATAGAACAACAGAATTGTGCCCCTATGTAAATTTGTCCAGATCCTTCCAGCTCTTGATCATTAACACTTGTGCCTGTTCATGTGTACCATTTAGCTCTATGTAAACTTTACAGTTGGGATTCAGAGTTGCTTGTATCTTTTTTATTTTTCACTTTGCGTGGGTATCGAGCTCTTTTGGCAATGTCAGCGTTGTTCTTGGTTAAATGTTCATTAAGGTAAACATTTGTTGCTTTGAGCATTTTACCTTGTCGCAGAAGATTGCGTTTGAATTTTCTATTTGCAAACCTCGTGATGATGGCTGCCGGCTTGCTTTTGTCTTTCTGGGGGAGAGGTGACAAGCTTCTTTATTGTCCTTGTTCATACTTCCCTTGTCTTGGAGGAATTCCACCACCTGCTGCTCCACCGAGTCCAAATCCTGGTCGCTGGGCCCTGCACCCTCCCCCTTGACCCCGGATTTAACCGCATCAGCGAACGACCTGGGTTGCGTCGGAGGTCCGGTAACAATGACATCGTTCATTCGAGTGTATTGTTCTAGATCCCATAATTTACTTTCCAGTTGCGCAATCCTCACATCCTTCTCCTCATTTTGCTTCTTTAGTTCCCTGATTTCCTTTATCGTGTCCATTAACGTGTCTTGCTTATATGTTATAGCTTCCATTTGGTGTCTCACGAGCTCCAAAGATTTCCTTAATTCCTCATTTGATCATTTTAGTTCTTTGATGACTCTTTTCGTAGACATTCTGCAGCAGCCTTTCTACCAGCACCAGGCTCGCCCCTCTTGCAGTCCTGACCGCGGTTCACTTAGTCGGTCAGCTGTTAGCTAGCTAGCTGGTATATAGCTGGTAACTAACATAAACCATTTAGCAATAACAACAGTGCGGACAAAGTCCAATGAAAAATTAGGGGGAGAGTGTAAATTCGTTTTTAGACGGGTGAATAATCCAACAAATGTCGAAGAAATGTCAACTAGTGACTCAGCTCTTTCGACTTGCTGCCTATCTTTCATTCTGTTCACCAGATGAAGCAAGTCATTCTGTTCACCAGATGAAGCAAGTCGTCCTGGTCACCAGATGAAGCAAGTCATTCTGTTCACCAGATGAAGCAAGTCCTCCTGGTCACCAGATGAAGCAAGTCATTCTGTTCACCAGATGAAGCAAGTCGTCCTGGTCACCAGATGAAGCAAGTCATCCTGTTCACCAGATGAAGCAAGTCGTCCTGGTCACCAGATGAAGCAAGTCGTCCTGGTCACCAGATGAAGCAAGTCATCCTGTTCACCAGAAGAAGCAAGTCGTCCTGGTCACCAGATGAAGCAAGTCGTCCTGGTCACCAGAAGAAGCAAATCATCCTGTTTACCAGATGAAGCAAGTCGTCCTGGTCACCCGATGAAGCAAGTCATTCTGTTCACCAGATGAAGCAAGTCATTCTGTTCACCAGATGAAGCAAGTCATCCTGTTCACCAGATGAAGCAAGTCATCCTGTTTACCAGATGAAGCAAGTCGTCCTGTTTACCAGATGAAGCAAGTCATTCTGGTCACCAGATGAAGCAAGTCATCCTGTTCACCAGATGAAGCAAGTCGTCCTGGTCACCAGAAGAAGCAAGTCATTCTGTTCACCAGATGAAGCAAGTCATCCTGTTCACCAGATGAAGCAAGTCGTCCTGGTCACCAGAAGAAGCAAGTCATTCTGTTCACCAGATGAATCAAGTCGTCCTGGTCACCAGAAGAAGCAAGTCGTCCTGTTTACCAGATGAAGCAAGTCATTCTGTTCACCAGATGAAGCAAGTTGTCCTGTTTACCAGATGAAGCAAGTCATTCTGTTCACCAGATGAAGCAAGTCATTCTGTTCACCAGATGAAGGAAGTCGTCCTGGTCACCAGATGAAGCAAGTCATCCTGTTTACCAGATGAAGCAAGTCGTCCTGGTCACCAGAAGAAGCAAGTCATTCTGTTAACCAGATGAAGCAAGTCGTCCTGGTCACCAGAAGAAGCAAGTCGTCCTGTTTACCAGATGAAGCAAGTCATTCTGTTCACCAGATGAAACAAGTCGTCCTGTTTACCAGATGAAGCAAGTCATTCTGTTCACCAGATGAAGGAAGTCGTCCTGGTCACCAGATGAAGCAAGTCATCCTGTTTACCAGATGAAGCAAGTCGTCCTGGTCACCAGAAGAAGCAAGTCGTCCTGTTTACCAGATGAAGCAAGTCATTCTGTTCACCAGATGAAGCAAGTTGTCCTGTTTACCAGTTGAAGCAAGTCATTCTGTTCACCAGATGAAGCAAGTCATTCTGTTCACCAGATGAAGGAAGTCGTCCTGGTCACCAGATGAAGCAAGTCATCCTGTTTACCAGATGAAGCAAGTCGTCCTGGTCACCAGAAGAAGCAAGTCATTCTGTTAACCAGATGAAGCAAGTCGTCCTGGTCACCAGAAGAAGCAAGTCGTCCTGTTTACCAGATGAAGCAAGTCATTCTGTTCACCAGATGAAGCAAGTCGTCCTGTTTACCAGATGAAGCAAGTCATTCTGTTCACCAGATGAAGGAAGTCGTCCTGGTCACCAGATGAAGCAAGTCATCCTGTTTACCAGATGAAGCAAGTCGTCCTGGTCACCAGAAGAAGCAAGTCGTCCTGTTTACCAGATGAAGCAAGTCATTCTGTTCACCAGATGAAGGAAGTCGTCCTGGTCACCAGATGAAGCAAGTCATCCTGTTTACCAGATGAAGCAAGTCGTCCTGGTCACCAGATGAAGCAAGTCATACTGTTCACCAGATGAAGCAAGTCATTCTGTTCACCAGATGAAACAATTCATTCTGTTCACCAGATGAACCAAGTCATTCTGTTGGAGGGCACCGTTGTCTCTAGATGTGAGGTTTTACCAGTGCATAATCTAGCAGCTCAGTGAAAATCCTCCTTTTATCCAGTTGTCCAGTGTTCAGTCCATTTGTGTTTTAATTTGTGCAGATATGGACAAACTGTGCATGTTCTCACACCAGTGGCCATGTTAACATGTAACATGAGGGCCGAAGGGCAGTTTACTGGTGTGGGGCTGTGACCTTGTCCAGGTGTAAGTACCTCTCATGGTCTTCTATTGCACGTTCAGGCAGTTTCTGTTCTTCTGTCCTATTTGCTGCACATGTCTTCATCAGCAGGAGGTGTTTTATGTATCATTTATTTATTTATTATCTGTGTGCAACAGGAGAAGAAAGGCTGCTGTCAGTCGTGGCAAACATGCTGAATATCCTCCGAGTCCTCTTCTGGGATTATGCGTTGCACCATGACGAGTTATGTCTTTCCCTTTCTGCAGTTACCAACATAGAAATCTTCTGTTCTGCACATCCTTAGTAAATCGGTCGATCAGACAATCATCTTTTATGGGATATGTCATACATAAATATGCAATGTGCTTTTCATATGTGGCTAGATATGCAATGAATAAAACTGAAAGTACAATGAACGATTACAAAAAAAACGTGCAGGTTGAAAATAAAATAAAAGACACAAAAACAGTGAAACAGGACAAAGGTTTAGACTATAACTGAAGATGAGCAGAATGTTGAGAAAAGAGAAGAAGGTAAAAAGATTACAGACATGCAAAGAAAATATAAAATTAAGGGAAAAGATAGCATTACAGATTACAAACGGAAGAAGGACCTGAGTTAAGATAAAATAGTTGAAAAAAGGAAGTGAAATAATCCCATTAAAATGTAGCACTCTGTAACAGCAACGTTGAAAAGAAAATGTTCCCTCACACGTGGTCCAAACCACTTGAACCCACCATGAAGACCATGCATCCTGACTGTTTACATGCTAATGTAGGGTTTATGTGATTATTTATTTCCCCCTAGTACAGACCGCTATAGTCCACACCCTGCTGGACTGGTCTTCTCATGCTGGTTTTCAAGCTTAGTTCTCAGTTTGCTTGGCATGTAGTGTTTGAAAGGATGGTTTATGCCCGGGAAGTGGCACCAGACATTAATCTACAATCACACAGGGGCCTGGGTGGTAAATCCTCTCATCCCATTCATCCCTAAAACCACCAGATTGTCACTGTCTTGATTTTTACACGTTTCTCATTTTATCTCGGCACAGGAAACAGAGACAACATAGACTGTCTCCACAGACATGTGGTTGGACACATATACCATCTCCCTGTGGCAGACATCCAGGAAGCTTGCTCTTGCTTTGCCCTTAGCCCGAACCGAAGCCCACCAGCCCACCAGCTAAACTCTTCTCTTTCTAATGGCTTGTGACTCTCTCATGCACACACGGATCAGTAGAACTAGAACATGAACCCACACAGATCAGAACTATGCTTGTTGTGTGCTGCGGTAGTGCAGAATAGTTAGGGTGTTATGAGCACCATGCTTGTTGATATATTTTGTTCTTATTTCTATTTCTTATTTATCTTTTATTTCTGTTTGTTTCTGTTTCTATTTTCTTATCTTGTATCTTGATAGTTTTTAGTTATTGGAGCGTGAGTGTCTGTAATAGAACTCAATTTCACCTCGGGGATAAATAACTGATTCTGATTCTGATTCTGAACCCACACATGTCTCCCCTCTGGCTGCAAGTCAAGGCAGGAAGTTTGAAAAGGAAGCATTCAAATGCAGATTTCATATCCTGGACATGGATGAAAGTGTACTTGTTGTTAGGGCCTCAAAGATTTGTCCTGATATTAGATGGATGGGTGGGTGGATGGATGGATAGATAGATAGATAGATAGATAGATAGATAGATAGACAGATAGATAGACAGATAGATAGATAGATAGATAGATAGATAGATAGATAGATAGATAGATAGATAGATAGATAGATAGATAGTGTTACGGCCCTAGTGCCACATGTCTGTAATTTTCCCTCTCCAGGTAATGCCCTGCATCCTGTGGAACTGCTGATTGAGCCCAGATGACCCCAATTGCTCATCAGTGGGGTATATACCTTGGAGAGAAACACCCAACACTGCCAGTGGGCCATTGTTGGCAGCCAGAGAGCGAGCTCTTGTGTTAGTTCGCTATACTCCTTGAGAAGTTGGGTGAAACCTGTGTTAGTCTTCTTGTTTATTTCTTTTTTGTTTTGGTTTGATCGGAGTTTGTTTTGTTAGCTAAGCCTGGTTAGATAAGAGCCAGTATCTTCAGTTGCCTTTTTTATTCTGTATTTTGACTTGGGGTTAATTTTTGTTAATAAATCTGTTTGTTTTTACACCTGGATCCGCCTCCCACTTTTCTTATTCCCCCGGGACACTTTTATTGTCTTTGTTACTTCCCCTCATCGGGGAACGTAACAGATACATGGAGCTTCTTTTGCTGATAGCTTGCAACCCAATCAACCCCCCCCCATTCTTTGTATATATGTGTACATGTCTCCTATGTCAGTGTACATATCAGTGTACATGTCTCCTGTGTCCCACTGTATGGCTGTATATATATATATATATATATATATATATATATATATATATGTGTGTGTGTGTTATATATATATATATATATATATGTGTGTGTGTGTGTGTGGAGATAAACTTATATTTCAATGTACAGACTATGGCAACAAATGTCCTCAAGAAGCACAAAGTATCTATGTTATATATACTCAAGGTATGTGCATATGGATCTGTCTGTCCATCTGCCTGCCGTTCTGTCTGTGTCAAAATAAAGCAATGGACGCAAATCTACCGACTGGTATTCATTTGAAATCTAGCAGAAACGCATACATCTCAGAAGATGGTTTGCAGGGGGTCTATGAGTGGGTTAGGTTTCTCCTCTGTGTCTCCTCCACCATGTTGTGTGTGGTTAGGTTTCTCCTCTGTAAATTGGTCTCCTCCACCATGTTGTGTATGGGTTAGGTTTCTCCTGTGTGTCTCCTCCACCATGTGTGTGGATTAGGTTTCTCCTCTGTAAATTGGTCTCCTCTACCATGTTGTCTGTGTGGATTAGGTTTCTCCTCTGTAAGTGTGTCTCCTCCACCATGTTGTGTGTGGATTAGGTTTCTCCTCTGTAAGTGCATCTCCTCCACCATGTTGCGTGTGTGAATTAGGTTTCTCCTCTGTAAATGCGTCTCCTCCACCATGTTGTGTGTGTGGATTAGGTTTCTCCTCTGTAAGTGCATCTCCTCCACCATGTTGTGTGTGGATTAGGTTTCTCCTCTGTAAGTGCATCTCCTCCACCATGTTGTGTGTGTGGATTAGGTTTCTCTTCTGTAAGTGCATCTCCTCCACCATGTTGTGTGTGGATTAAGTTTCTCCTCTGTAAGTGCATCTCCTCCACCATGTTGTGTGTGGATTAAGTTTCTCCTCTGTAAGTGCATCTCCTCCACCATGTTGTGTGTGTGGATTAGGTTTCTCTTCTGTAAGTGCATCTCCTCCACCATGTTGTGTGTGTGTGGATTAGGTTTCTCCTCTGTAAATTGGTCTCCTCCACCATGTTGTGTGTGGATTAGGTTTCTCCTCTGTAAGTGCATCTCCTCCACCATGTTGTGTGTGGTTTAGGTTTCTCCTCTGTAAATTGGTCTCCTCCACCATGTTGTGTGTGGATTAGGTTTCTCCTCTGTAAGTGCGTCTCCTCCACCATGTTGTGTGTGTGGATTAGGTTTCTCCTCTGTAAGTGCGTCTCCTCCACCATGTTGTGTGTGTGGATTAGGTTTCTCCTCTGTAAGTGTGTCTCCTCCACCATGTTGTGTGTGTGGATTAGGTTTCTCCTCTGTAAATTGGTCTCCTCCACCTTGTTGTGTGTGGATTAGGTTTCTCCTCTGTAAATTGGTCTCCTCCACCTTGTTGTGTGTGGAATAGGTTTCTCCTCTGTAAGTGCATCTCCTCCACCATGTTGTGTGTGTGGATTAGGTTTCTCCTCTGTAAGTGTGTCTCCTCCACCATGTTGTGTGTGTGGATTAGGTTTCTCCTCTGTAAATTGGTCTCCTCCACCATGTTGTGTGTGGTTTAGGTTTCTCCTCTGTAAATTGGTCTCCTCCACCTTGTTGTGTGTGGAATAGGTTTCTCCTCTGTAAGTGCGTGTACTCCACCATGTTGTGTGTGTGGATTAGGTTTCTCCTCTGTAAATTGGTCTCCTCCACCATGTTGTGTGTGGTTTAGGTTTCTCCTCTGTAAATTGGTCTCCTCCACCTTGTTGTGTGTGGAATAGGTTTCTCCTCTGTAAGTGTGTCTCCTCCACCATGTTGTGTGTGGATTAGGTTTCTCCTCTGTAAGTGCATCTCCTCCACCATGTTGTGTGTGTGGATTAGGTTTCTCCTCTGTAAGTGCATCTCCTCCACCATGTTGTGTGTGGTTTAGGTTTCTCCTCTGTAAGTGTGTCTCCTCCACCATGTTGTGTGTGTGGTTTAGGTTTCTCCTCTGCAAGTGCATCTCCTCCACCATGTTGTGTGTGTGGTTTAGGTTTCTCCTCTGCAAGTGCATCTCCTCCACCATGTTGTGTGTGGATTAGGTTTCTCCTCTGTAAGTGCGTCTCCTCCACCATGTTGTGTGTGGATTAGGTTTCTCCTCTGTAAGTGTGTCTCCTCCACCATGTTGTGTGTGGATTAGGTTTCTCCTCTGTAAGTGCGTCTCCTCCACCATGTTGTGTGTGTGGATTAGGTTTCTCCTCTGTAAGTGTGTCTCCTCCACCATGTTGTGTGTGGATTAGGTTTCTCCTCTGTAAGTGCGTCTCCTCCACCATGTTGTGTGTGTGGATTAGGTTTCTCCTCTGTAAGTGTGTCTCCTCCACCATGTTGTGTGTGGATTAGGTTTCTCCTCTGTAAGTGTGTCTCCTCCACCATGTTGTGAGTGTGGATTAGGTTTCTCCTCTGTAAGTGCATCTCCTCCACCATGTTGTGTGTGTGGTTTAGGTTTCTCCTCTGTAAGTGCATCTCCTCCACCATGTTGTGTGTGTGGATTAGGTTTCTCCTCTGTAAGTGCGTGTACTCCACCATGTTGTGTGTGTGGATTAGGTTTCTCCTCTGTGTCTCCTCCACCATGTTGTGTGTGTGGATTAGGTTTCTCCTCTGTAAGTGTGTCTCCTCCACCATGTTGTGTGTGGATTAGGTTTCTCCTCTGTAAGTGTGTCTCCTCCACCATGTTGTGTGTGGATTAGGTTTCTCCTCTGTAAGTGTGTCTCCTCCACCATGTTGTGAGTGTGGATTAGGTTTCTCCTCTGTAAGTGCATCTCCTCCACCATGTTGTGTGTGTGGTTTAGGTTTCTCCTCTGTAAGTGCATCTCCTCCACCATGTTGTGTGTGTGGATTAGGTTTCTCCTCTGTAAGTGCGTGTACTCCACCATGTTGTGTGTGTGGATTAGGTTTCTCCTCTGTGTCTCCTCCACCATGTTGTGTGTGTGGATTAGGTTTCTCCTCTGTAAGTGTGTCTCCTCCACCATGTTGTGTGTGGATTAGGTTTCTCCTCTGTAAGTGTGTCTCCTCCACCATGTTGTGTGTGTGGATTAGGTTTCTCCTCTGTAAATGCGTCTCCTCCACCATGTTGTGTGTGTGGATTAGGTTTCTCCTCTGTAAGTGTGTCTCCTCCACCATGTTGTGTGTGTGGATTAGGTTTCTCCTCTGTAAATGCGTCTCCTCCACCTTGTTGTGTGTGGTTTAGGTTTCTCCTCTGTAAGTGCATCTCCTCCACCATGTTGCGTGTGTGAATTAGATTTCTCCTCTGTAAATGCGTCTCCTCCACCATGTTGTGTGTGTGGTTTAGGTTTCTCCTCTGTAAGTGCATCTCCTCCACCATGTTGTGTGTGGATTAGGTTTCTCCTCTGTAAGTGTGTCTCCTCCACCATGTTGCGTGTGTGAATTAGGTTTCTCCTCTGTAAGTGCGTCTCCTCCACCATGTTGTGTGTGTGGATTAGGTTTCTCCTCTGTAAGTGCATCTCCTCCACCATGTTGTGTGTGGATTAGGTTTCTCCTCTGTAAGTGCGTCTCCTCCACCATGTTGTGTGTGTGGATTAGGTTTCTCCTCTGTAAGTGTGTCTCCTCCACCATGTTGTGTGTGGATTAGGTTTCTCCTCTGTAAGTGCGTCTCCTCCACCATGTTGTGTGTGTGGATTAGGTTTCTCCTCTGTAAGTGTGTCTCCTCCACCATGTTGTGTGTGGATTAGGTTTCTCCTCTGTAAGTGTGTCTCCTCCACCATGTCGTGTGTGTGGATTAGGTTTCTCCTCTGTAAATTGGTCTCCTACACCATGTTGTGTGTGGATTAGGTTTCTCCTCTGTAAATGCGTCTCCTCCACCGTGTTGTGTGTGTGGATTAGGTTTCTCCTCTGTAAGTGTGTCTCCTCCACCATGTTGTGAGTGTGGATTAGGTTTCTCCTCTGTAAGTGCATCTCCTCCACCATGTTGTGTGTGTGGTTTAGGTTTCTCCTCTGTAAGTGCATCTCCTCCACCATGTTGTGTGTGGATTAGGTTTCTCCTCTGTAAGTGCGTGTACTCCACCATGTTGTGTGTGTGGATTAGGTTTCTCCTCTGTAAGTGCGTGTACTCCACCATGTTGTGTGTGTGGATTAGGTTTCTCCTCTGTAAGTGCGTGTACTCCACCATGTTGTGTGTGTGGATTAGGTTTCTCCTCTGTGTCTCCTCCACCATGTTGTGTGTGTGGATTAGGTTTCTCCTCTGTGTCTCCTCCACCATGTTGTGTGTGTGGATTAGGTTTCTCCTCTGTAAATGCGTCTCCTCCACCATGTTGTGTGTGTGGATTAGGTTTCTCCTCTGTAAGTGTGTCTCCTCCACCATGTTGTGTGTGTGGATTAGGTTTCTCCTCTGTAAGTGTGTCTCCTCCACCATGTTGTGTGTGGATTAGGTTTCTCCTCTGTAAGTGCATCTCCTCCACCATGTTGCGTGTGTGAATTAGTTTTCTCCTCTGTAAATGCGTCTCCTCCACCATGTTGTGTGTGTGGTTTAGGTTTCTCCTCTGTAAGTGCATCTCCTCCACCATGTTGTGTGTGTGGATTAGGTTTCTCCTCTGTAAGTGCATCTCCTCCACCATGTTGTGTGTGTGGATTAGGTTTCTCCTCTGTAAGTGCATCTCCTCCACCATGTTGTGTGTGTGGATTAGGTTTCTCCTCTGTAAGTGCGTCTCCTCCACCATGTTGTGTGTGTGGATTAGGTTTCTCCTCTGTAAGTGTGTCTCCTCCACCATGTTGTGTGTGTGGATTAGGTTTCTCCTCTGTAAGTGTGTCTCCTCCACCATGTTGTGTGTGGATTAGGTTTCTCCTCTGTAAGTGCATCTCCTCCACCATGTTGTGTGTGTGGATTAGGTTTCTCCTCTGTAAGTGTGTCTCCTCCACCATGTTGTGTGTGGATTAGGTTTCTCCTCTGTAAGTGCATCTCCTCCACCATGTTGCGTGTGTGAATTAGTTTTCTCCTCTGTAAATGCGTCTCCTCCACCATGTTGTGTGTGTGGTTTAGGTTTCTCCTCTGTAAGTGCGTCTCCTCCACCATGTTGTGTGTGGATTAGGTTTCTCCTCTGTAAGTGCATCTCCTCCACCATGTTGTGTGTGTGGATTAGGTTTCCCCTCTGTAAATGCATCTCCTCCACCATGTTGTGTGGATTAGGTTTCTCCTCTGTAAGTGCATCTCCTCCACCATGTTGTGTGTGTGGTTTAGGTTTCTCCTCTGTAAGTGCATCTCCTCCACCATGTTGTGTGTGGATTAGGTTTCTCCTCTGTAAGTGCGTGTACTCCACCATGTTGTGTGTGTGGATTAGGTTTCTCCTCTGTAAGTGTGTCTCCTCCACCATGTTGTGTGTGTGGATTAGGTTTCTCCTCTGTAAATGCGTCTCCTCCACCATGTTGTGTGTGTGGATTAGGTTTCTCCTCTGTAAGTGTGTCTCCTCCACCATGTTGTGTGTGGATTAGGTTTCTCCTCTGTAAGTGCGTCTCCTCCACCATGTTGTGTGTGTGGATTAGGTTTCTCCTCTGTAAATTGCTCTCCTCCACCATGTTGTGTGTGTGGATTAGGTTTCTCCTCTAAGTGTGTCTCCTCCACCATGTTGTGTGTTTGGATTAGGTTTCTCCTCTATAAGTGTGTCTCCTCCACCATGTTGTGTGTGTGGATTAGGTTTCTCCTCTGTAAGTGTGTCTCCTCCACCATGTTGTGTGTGGATTAGGTTTCTCCTCTGTAAATGCATCTCCTCCACCATGTTGTGTGTGGATTAGGTTTCTCCTCTGTAAATGCGTCTCCTCCACCATGTTGTGTGTGTGGATTAGGTTTCTCCTCTGTAAGTGCGTCTCCTCCACCATGTTGTGTGTGTGGATTAGGTTTCTCCTCTGTAAGTGTGTCTCCTCCACCATGTTGTGTGTGTGGATTAGGTTTCTCCTCTGTAAATTGGTCTCCTCCACCTTGTTGTGTGTGGAATAGGTTTCTCCTCTGTAAGTGCGTCTCCTCCACCATGTTGTGTGTGTGGTTTAGGTTTCTCCTCTGTAAGTGCATCTCCTCCACCATGTTGTGTGTGGATTAGGTTTCTCCTCTGTAAGTGCGTGTACTCCACCATGTTGTGTGTGTGGATTAGGTTTCTCCTCTGTGTCTCCTCCACCATGTTGTGTGTGTGGATTAGGTTTCTCCTCTGTAAATGCGTCTCCTCCACCATGTTGTGTGTGTGGATTAGGTTTCTCCTCTGTAAGTGTGTCTCCTCTACCATGTTGTGTGTGGATTAGGTTTCTCCTCTGTAAGTGCGTGTACTCCACCATGTTGTGTGTGGATTAGGTTTCTCCTCTGTAAGTGCGTCTCCTCCACCATGTTGTGTGGATTAGGTTTCTCCTCTGTAAGTGCATCTCCTCCACCATGTTATGTGTGGATTAGGTTTCTCCTCTGTAAGTGCATCTCCTCCACCATGTTGTGTGTGTGGATTAGGTTTCTCCTCTGTAAATTGGTCTCCTCCACCATGTTGTGTGTGGATTAGGTTTCTCCTCTGTAAGTGCATCTCCTCCACCATGTTGTGTGTGGTTTAGGTTTCTCCTCTGTAAATTGGTCTCCTCCACCATGTTGTGTGTGGATTAGGTTTCTCCTCTGTAAATGCGTCTCCTCCACCATGTTGTGTGTGTGGATTAGGTTTCTCCTCTGTAAATGCGTCTCCTCCACCATGTTGTGTGTGGATTAGGTTTCTCCTCTGTAAGTGTGTCTCCTCCACCATGTTGTGTGTGGATTAGGTTTCTCCTCTGTAAATGCGTCTCCTCCACCATGTTGTGTGTGTGGATTAGGTTTCTCCTCTGTAAATGCGTCTCCTCCACCATGTTGTGTGTGTGGATTAGGTTTCTCCTCTGTAAGTTCGTCTCCTCCACCATGTTGTGTGTGGATTAGGTTTCTCCTCTGTAAGTGTGTCTCCTCCACCATGTTGTGTGTGGATTAGGTTTCTCCTCTGTAAAGGCGTCTCCTCCACCATGTTGTGTGTGTGGATTAGGTTTCTCCTCTGTAAATTGGTCTCCTCCACCATGTTGTGTGTGTGGATTAGGTTTCTCCTCTGTAAGTGTGTCTCCTCCACCATGTTGTGTGTGTGGATTAAGTTTCTCCTCTGTAAATTTATCTCCTCCACCATGTTGTGTGTGTGGATTAGGTTTCTCCTCTGTAAATTGGTCTCCTCCACCTTGTTGTGTGTGGAATAGGTTTCTCCTCTGTAAGTGCATCTCCTCCACCATGTTGTGTGTGTGGATTAGGTTTCTCCTCTGTAAGTGCATCTCCTCCACCATGTTGTGTGTGTGGTTTAGGTTTCTCCTCTGTAAGTGCATCTCCTCCACCATGTTGTGTGTGTGGATTAGGTTTCTCCTCTGTAAGTGTGTCTCCTCCACCATGTTGTGTGTGTGGATTAGGTTTCTCCTCTGTAAGTGCATCTCCTCCACCATGTTGTGTGTGTGGATTAGGTTTCTCCTCTGTAAATTGGTCTCCTCCACCATGTTGTGTGTGTGGAATAGATTTCTCCTCTGTAAGTGCGTCTCCTCCACCATGTTGTGTGTGTGGTTTAGGTTTCTCCTCTGTAAGTGCGTCTCCTCCACCATGTTGTGTGTGGATTAGGTTTCTCCTCTGTAAGTGCGTCTCCTCCACCATGATGTGTGTGGATTAGGTTTCTCCTCTGTGTCTCCTCCACCATGTTGTGTGTGTGGATTAGGTTTCTCCTCTGTGTCTCCTCCACCATGTTGTGTGTGTGGATTAGGTTTCTCCTCTGTAAATGCGTCTCCTCCACCATGTTGTGTGTGTGGATCAGGTTTCTCCTCTGTAAGTGTGTCTCCTCCACCATGTTGTGTGTGTGGATTAGGTTTCTCCTCTGTAAGTGTGTCTCCTCCACCATGTTGTGTGTGGATTAGGTTTCTCCTCTGTAAATGCATCTCCTCCACCATGTTGTGTGTGTGGATTAGGTTTCTCCTCTGTAAATGTGTCTCCTCCACCATGTTGTGTGTGGATTAAGTTTCTCCTCTGTAAGTGCATCTCCTCCACCATGTTGCGTGTGTGAATTAGGTTTCTCCTCTGTAAATGCGTCTCCTCCACCATGTTGTGTGTGTGGTTTAGGTTTCTCCTCTGTAAGTGCATCTCCTCCACCATGTTGTGTGTGGATTAGGTTTCTCCTCTGTAAGTGCATCTCCTCCACCATGTTGTGTGGATTAGGTTTCTCCTCTGTAAGTGCATCTCCTCCACCATGTTGTGTGTGGATTAGGTTTCTCCTCTGTAAGTGTGTCTCCTCCACCATGTTGTGTGTGTGGATTAGGTTTCTCCTCTGTAAATTGGTCTCCTCCACCATGTTGTGTGTGTGGATTAGGTTTCTCCTCTAAGTGTGTCTCCTCCACCATGTTGTGTGTTTGGATTAAGTTTCTCCTCTATAAGTGTGTCTCGTCCACCATGTTGTGTGTGGATTAAGTTTCTCCTCTATAAATGTGTCTCCTCCACCATGTTGTGTGTGGATTAAGTTTCTCCTCTGTAAGTGCATCTCCTCCACCATGTTGTGTGTGTGGATTAGGTTTCTCCTCTGTAAATGCGTCTCCTCCACCATGTTGTGTGTGTGGATTAGGTTTCTCCTCTGTAAGTGCATCTCCTCCACCATGTTGTGTGTGTGGATTAGGTTTCTCCTCTGTAAATTGGTCTCCTCCACCATGTTGTGTGTGGATTAGGTTTCTCCTCTGTAAATGCGTCTCCTCCACCATGTTGTGTGTGTGGATTAGGTTTCTCCTCTAAGTGTGTCTCCTCCACCATGTTGTGTGTGTGGATTAGGTTTCTCCTCTGTAAATGCGTCTCCTCCACCATGTTGTGTGTGTGGATTAGGTTTCTCCTCTGTAAATGTGTCTCCTCCACCATGTTGTGTGTGGATTAATTTTCTCCTCTGTAAGTGCATCTCCTCCACCATGTTGTGTGTGTGGATTAGGTTTCTCCTCTGTAAATGCATCTCCTCCACCATGTTGTGTGTGTGGATTAGGTTTCTCCTCTGTAAGTGCATCTCCTCCACCATGTTGTGTGTGGATTAGGTTTCTCCTCTGTAAGTGTGTCTCCTCCACCATGTTGTGTGTGGATTAGGTTTCTCCTCTGTAAGTGCATCTCCTCCACCATGTTGCGTGTGTGAATTAGGTTTCTCCTCTGTAAATGCGTCTCCTCCACCATGTTGTGTGTGTGGTTTAGGTTTCTCCTCTGTAAGTGCATCTCCTCCACCATGTTGTGTGTGGATTAGGTTTCTCCTCTGTAAGTGCATCTCCTCCACCATGTTGTGTGGATTAGGTTTCTCCTCTGTAAATGCGTCTCCTCCACCATGTTGTGTGTGTGGATTAGGTTTCTCCTCTGTAAATGCGTCTCCTCCACCATGTTGTGTGTGTGGATCAGGTTTCTCCTCTGTAAGTGTGTCTCCTCCACCATGTTGTGTGTGTGGATTAGGTTTCTCCTCTGTAAGTGTGTCTCCTCCACCATGTTGTGTGTGGATTAGGTTTCTCCTCTGTAAATTGGTCTCCTCCACCATGTTGTGTGTGTGGATTAGGTTTCTCCTCTGTAAATGTGTCTCCTCCACCATGTTGTGTGTGGATTAAGTTTCTCCTCTGTAAGTGCATCTCCTCCACCATGTTGCGTGTGTGAATTAGGTTTCTCCTCTGTAAGTGTGTCTCCTCCACCATGTTGTGTGTGGATTAGGTTTCTCCTCTGTAAGTGCATCTCCTCCACCATGTTGTGTGGATTAGGTTACTCCTCTGTAAGTGCATCTCCTCCACCATGTTGTGTGTGTGGATTAGGTTTCTCCTCTGTAAGTGTGTCTCCTCCACCATGTTGTGTGTGTGGATTAGGTTTCTCCTCTGTAAATTGGTCTCCTCCACCATGTTGTGTGTGTGGATTAGGTTTCTCCTCTGTAAGTGTGTCTCCTCCACCATGTTGTGTGTTTGGATTAGATTTCTCCTCTGTAAGTGTGTCTCGTCCACCATGTTGTGTGTGTGGATTAGGTTTCTCCTCTGTAAGTGCATCTCCTCCACCATGTTGTGTGTGTGGATTAGGTTTCTCCTCTGTAAATTGGTCTCCTCCACCATGTTGTGTGTGGATTAGGTTTCTCCTCTGTAAATGCGTCTCCTCCACCATGTTGTGTGTGTGGATTAGGTTTCTCCTCTAAGTGTGTCTCCTCCACCATGTTGTGTGTGTGGATTAGGTTTCTCCTCTGTAAATGTGTCTCCTCCACCATGTTGTGTGTGGATTAATTTTCTCCTCTGTAAGTGCATCTCCTCCACCATGTTGCGTGTGTGAATTAGGTTTCTCCTCTGTAAATGCGTCTCCTCCACCTTGTTGTGTGTGTGGTTTAGGTTTCTCCTCTGTAAGTGCATCTCCTCCACCATGTTGTGTGTGGATTAGGTTTCTCCTCTGTAAGTGCATCTCCTCCAACATGTTGTGTGGATTAGGTTTCTCCTCTGTAAGTGCATCTCCTCCACCATGTTGTGTGTGGATCAGGTTTCTCCTCTGTAAATGCATCTCCTCCACCATGTTGTGTGTGTGGATTAGGTTTCTCCTCTGTAAGTGTGTCTCCTCCACCATGTTGTGTGTGGATTAGGTTTCTCCTCTGTAAGTGCATCTCCTCCACCATGTTGTGTGGATTAGGTTTCTCCTCTGTAAGTGCATCTCCTCCACCATGTTGTGTGTGGATCAGGTTTCTCCTCTGTAAATGCATCTCCTCCACCATGTTGTGTGTGTGGATTAGGTTTCTCCTCTGTAAGTGTGTCTCCTCCACCATGTTGTGTGTGGATTAGGTTTCTCCTCTGTAAGTGCATCTCCTCCACCATGTTGCGTGTGTGAATTAGGTTTCTCCTCTGTAAATGCGTCTCCTCCACCATGTTGTGTGTGTGGTTTAGGTTTCTCCTCTGTAAGTGCATCTCCTCCACCATGTTGTGTGTGGATTAGGTTTCTCCTCTGTAAGTGCATCTCCTCCACCATGTTGTGTGGATTAGGTTTCTCCTCTGTAAATGCGTCTCCTCCACCATGTTGTGTGTGTGGATTAGGTTTCTCCTCTGTAAGTGTGTCTCCTCCACCATGTTGTGTGTGTGGATTAGGTTTCTCCTCTGTAAATTGGTCTCCTCCACCATGTTGTGTGTGGATTAGGTTTCTCCTCTGTAAGTGCGTCTCCTCCACCATGTTGTGTGTGTGGATTAGGTTTCTCCTCTGTAAGTGTGTCTCCTCCACCATGTTGTGTGTGTGGATTAGGTTTCTCCTCTGTAAGTGTGTCTCCTCCACCATGTTGTGTGTGGATTAGGTTTCTCCTCTGTAAGTGCATCTCCTCCACCATGTTGTGTGTGTGGATTAAGTTTCTCCTCTGTAAATTGCTCTCCTGCACCATGTTGTGTGTTTGGATTAGGTTTCTCCTCTGTAAGTGTTTCTCCTCCACCATGTTGTGTGTGTGGATTAGGTTTCTCCTCTGTAAATGCGTCTCCTGCACCATGTTGTGTGTGTGGATTAGGTTTCTCCTCTGTAAGTGTTTCTCCTCCACCATGTTGTGTGTGTGGATTAGGTTTCTCCTCTGTAAATGCGTCTCCTCCACCATGTTGTGTGTGGATTAGGTTTCTCCTCTATAAGTGCGTCTCCTCCACCATGTTGTGTGTGTGGATTAGGTTTCTCCTCTGTAAATGCGTCTCCTGCACCATGTTGTGTGTGTGGATTAGGTTTCTCCTCTGTAAGTGCGTCTCCTCCACCATGTTGTGTGTGGATTAGGTTTCTCCTCTGTAAATGCGTCTCCTCCACCTTGTTGTGTGTGGAATAGGTTTCTCCTCTGTAAGTGCATCTCCTCCACCATGTTGTGTGTGGATTAGGTTTCTCCTCTGTAAGTGCATCTCCTCCACCATGTTGTGTGTGTGGTTTAGGTTTCTCCTCTGTAAATGCATCTCCTCCACCATGTTGCGTGTGTGGATTAGGTTTCTCCTCTGTAAGTGTGTCTCCTCCACCATGTTGTGTGTGTGGTTTAGGTTTCTCCTCTGTAAATGCATCTCCTCCACCATGTTGTGTGTGGATTAGGTTTCTCCTCTGTAAGTGCGTCTCCTCCACCATGTTGCGTGTGTGAATTAGGTTTCTCCTCTGTAAATTGGTCTCCTCCACCATGTTGTGTGTGGATTAGGTTTCTCCTCTGTAAATGCGTCTCCTCCACCATGTTGTGTGTGGATTAGGTTTCTCCTCTGTAAGTGCGTCTCCTCCACCATGTTGTGTGTGGATTAGGTTTCTCCTCTGTAAGTGCGTCTCCTCCACCTTGTTGTGTTTGTGGATTAGGTTTCTCCTCTCTAAGTGCATCTCCTCCACCATGTTGTGTGTGGATTAGGTTTCTCCTCTGTAGATCCATCTCCTCCACCATGTTGCATGTGTGAATTAGGTTTCTCCTCTGTAAATTGGTCTCATCCACCATGTTGTGTGTGGATTAGGTTTCTCCTCTGTAAATGCGTCTCCTCCACCATGTTGTGTTTGGATTAGGTTTCTCCTCTGTAAGTGCGTCTCCTCCACCATGTTGTGTGTGGATTAGGTTTCTCCTCTGTAAGTGCGTCTCCTCCACCTTGTTGTGTTTGTGGATTAGGTTTCTCCTCTGTAAGTGTGTCTCCTCCACCTTGTTGTGTTTGTGGATTATGTTTCTCCTCTGTACATGCGTCTCCTCCACCATGTTGTGTGTGTGTTTTAGGTTTCTCCTCTGTAAGTGCATCTCCTCCACCATGTTGTGTGTGGATTAGGTTTCTCCTCTGTAGATGCATCTCCTCCACCATGTTGTGTGTGGATTAGGTTTCTCCTCTGTAAGTGTGTCTCCTCCACCATGTTGCGTGTGTGAATTAGGTTTCTCCTCTGTAAATTGGTCTCCTCCACCATGTTGTGTGTGGATTAGAGTTCTCCTCTGTAAATGCGTCTCCTCCACCATGTTGTGTGTGGATTAGGTTTCTCCTCTGTAAGTGTGTCTCGTCCACCATGTTGTGTGTGGATTAGGTTTCTCCTCTGTAAATGCGTCTCCTCCACCATGTTGTGTTTGTGGATTAGGTTTCTCCTCTGTAAGTGCGTCTCCTCCACCTTGTTGTGTGTGTGGATTAGGTTTCTCCTCTGTAAGTGTGTCTCCTCCACCTTGTTGTGTGTGGTTTAGGTTTCTCCTCTGTAAGTGTGTCTCCTCCACCATGTTGTGTGTGGATTAGGTTTCTCCTCTGTAAGTGTGTCTCCTCCACCATGTTGTGTGTGTGTATTAGGTTCTCCTCTGTAAATTGGTCTCCTCCACCATGTTGTGTGTGGATTAGAGTTCTCCTCTGTAAATGCGTCTCCTCCACCATGTTGTGTGTGGATTAGGTTTCTCCTCTGTAAGTGCATCTCCTCCACCATTTTGTGTGTGGATTAGGTTTCTCCTCTGTAAGTGCGTCTCCTCCACCATGTTGTGTGTGTGGATTAGGTTTCTCCTCTGTAAGTGCGTCTCCTCCACCATGTTGTGTGTGTGGATTAGGTTTCTCCTCTGTAAGTGTGTCTCCTCCACCATGTTGTGTGTGTGGATTAGATTTCTCCTCTGTAAGTGTGTCTCCTCCACCATGTTGTGTGTGTGGATTAGGTTTCTCCTCTGTAAATTGGTCTCCTCCACCATGTTGTGTGTGGATTAGAGTTCTCCTCTGTAAATGCGTCTCCTCCACCATGTTGTGTGTGGATTAGGTTTCTCCTCTGTAAGTGTGTCTCGTCCACCATGTTGTGTGTGGATTAGGTTTCTCCTCTGTAAATGCGTCTCCTCCACCATGTTGTGTTTGTGGATTAGGTTTCTCCTCTGTAAGTGCGTCTCCTCCACCTTGTTGTGTGTGTGGATTAGGTTTCTCCTCTGTAAGTGTGTCTCCTCCACCTTGTTGTGTGTGGTTTAGGTTTCTCCTCTGTAAGTGTGTCTCCTCCACCATGTTGTGTGTGGATTAGGTTTCTCCTCTGTAAGTGTGTCTCCTCCACCATGTTGTGTGTGTGTATTAGGTTCTCCTCTGTAAATTGGTCTCCTCCACCATGTTGTGTGTGGATTAGAGTTCTCCTCTGTAAATGCGTCTCCTCCACCATGTTGTGTGTGGATTAGGTTTCTCCTCTGTAAATGCGTCTCCTCCACCATGTTGTGTGTGGATTAGGTTTCTCCTCTGTAAATGCGTCTCCTCCACCATGTTGTGTGTGGATTAGGTTTCTCCTCTGTAAGTGCATCTCCTCCACCATTTTGTGTGTGGATTAGGTTTCTCCTCTGTAAGTGCGTCTCCTCCACCATGTTGTGTGTGTGGATTAGGTTTCTCCTCTGTAAGTGCGTCTCCTCCACCATGTTGTGTGTGTGGATTAGGTTTCTCCTCTGTAAGTGTGTCTCCTCCACCATGTTGTGTGTGTGGATTAGATTTCTCCTCTGTAAGTGTGTCTCCTCCACCATGTTGTGTGTGTGGATTAGGTTTCTCCTCTGTAAGTGTGTCTCCTCCACCATGTTGTTTGTGTGGATTAGGTTTCTCCTCTGTAAGTGTGTCTCCTCCACCATGTTGTGTGTGGATTAGGTTTCTCCTCTGTAAGTGTGTCTCCTCCACCATGTTGTGTGTGTGGATTAGGTTTCTCCTCTGTAAGTGTGTCTCCTCCACCATGTTGTGTGTGTGGATTAGGTTTCTCCTCTGTAAATT
Organism: Lampris megalopsis; assembly: GCA_022114975.2. Lineage (NCBI taxonomy): Eukaryota > Metazoa > Chordata > Actinopteri > Lampriformes > Lampridae > Lampris > Lampris megalopsis. The sequence goes on along the minus strand of JAJHIY020000645.1, from coordinate 15,066 downwards.
TGTCTCCTCCACCATGTTGTTTGTGTGGATTAGGTTTCTCCTCTGTAAGTGTGTCTCCTCCACCATGTTGTGTGTGGATTAGGTTTCTCCTCTGTAAGTGCATCTCCTCCACCATGTTGTGTGTGTGGATTAGGTTTCTCCTCTGTAAATGCGTCTCCTGCACCATGTTGTGTGTGTGGATTAGGTTTCTCCTCTGTAAGTGCGTCTCCTCCACCATGTTGTGTGTGTGGATTAGGTTTCTCCTCTGTAAGTGTGTCTCCTCCACCTTGTTGTGTGTGGATTAGGTTTCTCCTCTGTAAGTGTGTCTCCTCCACCATGTTGTGTGTGTGGATTAGGTTTCTCCTCTGTAAGTGCGTCTCCTCCACCATGTTGTGTGTGTGGATTAGGTTTCTCCTCTGTAAGTGCGTCTCCTCCACCATGTTGTGTGTGGATTAGGTTTCTCCTCTGTAAGTGCCTCTGTAAGTGTGTCTCCTCCACCATGTTGTGTGTGGATTAGGTTTCTCCTCTGTAAGTGCGTCTCCTCCACCATGTTGTGTGTGTGGATTAGGTTTCTCCTCTGTAAGTGCCTCTGTAAGTGTGTCTCCTCCACCATGTTGTGTGTGTGTGGATTAGGTTTCTCCTCTGTAAGTGCGTCTCCTCCACCATGTTGTGTGTGTGGATTAGGTTTCTCCTCTGTAAGTGTGTCTCCTCCACCTTGTTGTGTGTGGTTTAGGTTTCTCCTCTGTAAGTGCGTCTCCTCCACCATGTTGTGTGTGTGTGGATTAGGTTTCTCCTCTGTAAGTGTGTCTCCTCCACCATGTTGTGTGTGTGGATTAGGTTTCTCCTCTGTAAGTGCGTCTCCTCCACCATGTTGTGTGTGTGGATTAGGTGAAATTGTGGCGTGAGCCAAATGCCACACCACAAAACTGACAGTACTGTTGTGTCACTACCATAAACTGCGGCGACTGTTTCTGGGTTTTGGGGTTTTTGCATGAACATGGGGACATATTCTAAGTATTAAGGTGTATATGTCACTGTCCTGCCGAACTAGCCTGCTACAGGGCGTGCACGTGCCGCTCCGTGCACGCCAGGCCAGGTTTTCCCTTCTGCCCGGCCTCCTGGTTGATGGACAGATAAGACAGCCCACAAACAGCTCCTGCCCTTCCACACCTGCTGCCACTCTCCTCGTCAGCCATGGCTTTTTAAGCCAGGCCAGGAGCTCCACTCCTTGCTAGATTGTTGCGTCGCTCGGAGGGAGGTCTTGCTCGTACCTGCTACGTTTGGACTCCTGATTTTTGACCCACGCCTGTTTCTGGATTGTGTTTTCGCCTGTTGTCTTGGATACTTTGCCCTGCCTTGTCTCTTGTCGCCAATCTCTGCCTGTTTAGCCACGTGAGTCTGCCTGACCCCTGCCTGACCTCTGCCTGATCTCTGCCTGACCCCTGTGCTGTGTTCCCTTGCTCACCCGTGTACCGCCTGTTTGGGCCTTTTGGAGATCTGCCTGACCCCTGCCTGTACCGTTGCTAAGGATTTTTGACATTTTGAGTTTGTCTGTTACTACGTCATCGGTGCCTTTATTCCATGTTTTGCTCTCCTGATTTTAAAGACACTGAAACCTATTCTGTGTCCCTGAGTCTGCTTTTGCATCCGCAGTCTTTACCCGGCCGCACCGGCACTGTCAGTATAACAATGACTAATTTCTATTGATCTTCTAATAGTTTCTTTGTGATCAACGATTTTTATTTAAAAAAAAAACACAAACAGGGCAGCACATTTGTAACAATGTTTAAGAACCGAAATAAAGGGGCAAATACAGACTAAAAAAAACATCCATAGTAGTAAGAGACAGACATTACCAAGGGAAAAACAAATAGTGGCCTGAAAAGAAAGAGAGGAAAAAAAACCTACAAAACTATATACTGTATATACAACCATCCATTTCTACTAACTTACAAAGATCTGTCATCTTCTTTTTCACAGCCAAAAAGTTTTCCTGAACTATTCTAAGACTGGGTTATGTCTTTATGCCAAGGTATGTAAAGGATGTCAGCAGTTAGGGATGTCAGACTGGCATTTAATGCAGTGGTACTCAGTGTAAGAAGAGCAGATTTAGTCCAGCTGATTTTATATCCTGCCATCCCTTTAAATAGATCAGAGAGTTTTAGGACCTGCAGTAGTGATGTCCAAGTATTAGATATGGAAAGAAGACAATCATCTGCATATAAGGAAATATGTCTAGACTGGTCGATGGTTATAGGAGATACTGTGTCACTCTCTCTGGTCTGAGCCAGGGGTTCTAGGGACAGGGCAAAGGGCAGAGGGGAAAGCGGACAACACTGTCGGGTTCTGCAATGTAACGAAAGGGTTGTGATTGACATGTTCCTGTGAGAACTGATGCTGCAGCATGACTGTATAGCGTTTGGGTCATGGAGATGAACTTGGGCCCAAATCAGAATCTCTCCATGACCAGCCATAAGTAACTCCATTCCTGTCTGTCAAAAGCTTCATCAGCATCAAGACAGCGAACAGCACAGTCCTCTGGAATGGTATCTGCAAACTCGAAAACATGTATGAGCCTCTAACATTATCTGATGCTACTCTCCCTTTCATGAATCCCGTCTGAGCAAAGTGAATTAACTTCCCAATTACTGCCTCCATGCGAGTATCCAGTACCTTGGCATAAAGCTTCACATCTAACTTGAGCATTCAAGTGGATCTTTACCTTTCTTTTGTAAAATGGTGATGAGTGCCTTTCTCTGGTCCCTATGAAATTATCCCTGTTCAATGGCAGTTTATAGAGCCCAATATAAGAGGCCCTACCTTATCCCAAAAGGCTAAATACAGTTCCGGAGGTAGGCTGCCCAAACCAGGACTCTTTCCCTTTTGGAGAGTTTTTACTGCCGTTTCAAGCTCTTCTAAAGAGATGGGGCTTTCTAATTTTAAGCTCTCTAAGTGGTCCAGACAAGGCAAAGCTAAAGTTTGAAGAAAAATGGTGCACTTCTCCATATCTACACGGCAGTCTGATGTGTAGAGACTGCTGTAGAAATTTTTGAAGACATTGTTGATTGCACTGGGATCTGTAACGTCAGCTTCTGTTGTATGCATTGCATTAATCACTGCTTTGGATTGTTTTAACCGGAGGGCTAATAGTCTGCTCGGGCGGTCGCCATCATAATCGTATCTCTGTTTGGTTCTATGTAGAATAAACTCGGCCTTGCTTATGGATACATTTCTATAGTCTCCCCTTAATGCCTCGAGAATATTGGTGTTGGTTTCAGAGGGTGTTTCTCTCTGCACCTTCTCCACTCTTGTCTATCTCCTGCTCCTGCTCAGCTTTTAACCTAGAAGAAAAACTAATACATGTGCCTCTTATAAAACATTTCGCTGCTTCCCATAATGTTTGGGGATTGTCACATGACCCAACGTTCTGTTCAATGAATTCACCAAGTTTTTATTTGTAACAGAAAATCAGCATTGCTAAGCAGAGAGTTATTAAATCTCCATCTGCGTGCTTTGGGATAAATCAATTAATGGTGTTAAGGTGCATGACACAGGGGCATGATCAGAGATTAAGATAGGAAGCATGTTAATATGGGGTATATTATTTATAAGGGAAGGGCTGACAAATATATAATTAGTCCTGGAGGAGGGGCCATGACGACTAGAATGAAAGGAATAGGCTTTAACTTTGTCATGACGAATGCGCCAGAGATCCACTAAGTTCACGTCAACCAGGAAAGATCTTAGAGCTCTTAAGGATGAGGGAGGAGCTGCGTTATTTGCGCCTGTAGATCTGTCAAGCTCCGGGGAGACTTTGGTATTGTAATCGCCAGAGACAATGCAATGAGGGTCTTGATAACGTAACAGAGTCACACTGATGGAGGGCAAAAGGTTTTCATCAAAAACATGAGGTGCGTAGATACACGCTAGTAGAAGTTTTAAATAATTAATAGAGAGCAGCACATAGACAAATCTACCATCATTGTCATTACCTTCCTCCATAACCACAAGCCGTAATTTCCTTTCCACTATACTCAGGACACCTCTAGCTTTAGTTGACGCGCATGAATGAGCTATAATTTTATCGTGCTTGTTTTGGAACCACTCTATGTCCTTCGCTGTCAGGTGTGTCTCTTGAATCAGAGCTACAGAAACATGTTTGCGGTGTAAAAATTCCAGGCAACGAGTGCGCTTAATGGGTGAGTTCAGACCTTGAACGTTCCAGCTCAAGATATTTAAGTCGGCCATTTAAATGGTGGTGTAGATGTGTAGCAAAATAACATGTAAACAGTCCACTTTATATGAGTAGTAAAGAAAATACTTAACTGAGAATATGTCCCTTAATAGCTAATGGCCGCACAATACATTTACCATAGACAAGTTGAAAGTTTAACAACAGAACTATATACAAACAGGCAAACCGCCAGGTCCTTGTTACACCTAAGGTTTGCATGGAACATGCACTAGCCATTCCGGTACTGCAAGGCCACTCCTCACAACCCCTCTCCCCTCCTATGTCTCATGATGTTCAACAAACAACAGAAAACAAACAGGAAGAAAAAACCCACGGAAGAGATGTTGAAATTGGCATAATACACAAAGTACATAAAGAGCTTCAGCACTGTGGGCTATTCAGTCCATGATACAGAACGCGAAATAAAACACACAATAGAACATCATAACCAATATCAACCAGCTTATCTAAACAATAGGAAGAGTGAACGATGCGTGATGTGAACGATTCAATCCCTATGACATTAACTATCAGATAACCCACACAGCAGAACGTCATTATGTTCAACAAGCTTTGTTAAGCAATGTGAGGAATAAACAGTTTGCCCTTCTTGGACTGTGACATCCACATTGGGGAAGACAGGAGACCGACACACACAGACCAATATCTACTTTTCGACTCACACCACTCTCTGGAACACAAACTGAGCGTCATCAGAACTCTGCAACACAGAGCTGACAATGTGCCCAGCAGCACTCAGGCCCAACGAGAAGAACACAAACACCTGAGGGGAGCTTTAAAAACCTGCGGCTACCCCAGTTGGACCTTTGTGAGAACTGCAACACGTTCCAGAAAGACCAACCAGGTGAGCGATGAGGAGAAAAGGAACAGAAGGAAGAGCACAGTCATCCCGTATGTTTCTGGGGTCTCCGAGAAACTCAGGAGAATTTCTAACAAACACCACATCCCGGTATACTTCAAACCCAGCAACACACTCCCACAAAGACTGGTTCATCCCAAAGACCGTGTACCACACACCTGGAAAAGCAGTCTGGTGTATGCTGTACAATGCAATGAGGATTGCACTGACCTATACATAGGAGAAACCAAACAACCACTACACAACCGGATGGCCCAACACAGAAGGCCAAACTCCTCAGGACAAGACTCAGCAGTCTATCTACACCTAAAGGAGAAGACACACTCCTTCCAGGACAGCAACGTACACATTTTGGACAGAGAAGATAGATGGTTTGAAAGAGGGGTGAAGGAAGCCATCTATGTGAAACTGGAAAAACCATCCCTCAACAGAGGAGGAGGTCTGCGACACCACCTATCTCCCACTTACAATGCCGTCCTTTCATCTCTACCCAGGAGACTCAAGAAGCCTAGCCTCCAAGAACAACAGTCGCTCACTAACGGCTCCAATCACTCTCATGGCCGCTAAATAATGACGTCGAATCTAACACCCCCAACCACCGTCGCTGCTAAACAAATGCAAATCAATAGCTCCCATGGCGACGGGCGCGGCCAAACATCGGAGCACAGGGGAGCCACGCATATCTATGGTTCTGTTAGTGACGGGCGTTGCTAAACATCGGATCACAAAGAGCCGTGGACATCTATAGCTCTGACAACGACTCCTAGAGGATAAATGCTGAGTCTCATCAGCAGCCAGTCAGACTAGCTCGGTCTAGTCAGACTAGCTTGGTCTAGTCAGACTAGCTTGGCCTAGTCAGACTAGTTGGTCTAGTCAGACTAGCTTGGCCTAGTCAGACTAGCTTGGTCTAGTCAGAAAGGCAGAACTGAGGAAGCCTCTTGGACGAGAGGCGACACGTCTTCCCGGATAAATACCAAGTCCAGTTGCCCTTGATTCCCCTCCTCTGGCTTGTTGCTTGCTAGCTCTCTCTGCAGCCTGCAGCGCCTCAAACTTAGCCGTGTTGCTCCGGATAGCTTGGTGAGAGGACTCGGGGTCTTTGGCCATTTCACCCATATTATCTTTGGTATGCTGAATTTGAGGCGTTATCTCTGTTAGCTGTGGGATGAGGACACTGCTGGTCGCTCCTCCCCCTGCCGACTGGATTAGCGTGTCGAGGCCACCCTGCTGTTCTAGCAACGCGGCCTCCACAGCCTGAGCTATGGCGTCGCCCAGCTCTTCCTTTGGCATCGTAACCACAGGGTTGTTCTGTAACGGCGACATCCTCTCGCCTTCCCGTTGCCTCCGGGCTTTCCTTGGAACATCATGCTGCCATGTGGTGTCAGTGTTGGTCGAAAGAGTAACTGAAAAGAGGAGTTTAGGACTTGTTGAGGACGAGCCACTGAGCTACGTGTGCATCGCACTCGAGCACCACCCGGAAGCCTCTTCTAACAATCTCCACAATAAATATGGTCCCCTTGACCCCTTGACCCCTTTGATGTTAAAGGGAGGGCCAGAAACAAGTTGCTCCACAATGTTATTTACTCATAGCATTCACACAAAAGTCTGTGTGTGTGCGTGTGTGTTTATAGTCTGATAGTTTGATGCAGGTGGTAATCAATTGTGCTAATGGAGTCTTCAGGTGCATAATGACTGTCAGAACGCCACCTGAAGTACACACACACACACACACACACACACACACACACACACGCCTAAAGCATACAGAGCAAGGTACACACATACAACCCAAAATCTGATTAGGTTGAACACACACACACACACACACACACAGTAATTATTACAAAGCACCTAGGTCAGCATTTCCATTTAAAAGCAATTACTGAAGGCATATTTCATTGTGTAGTAGATGTGTGTTCACTACACAGAACAAGAAAATACGTCACTGTGCCCATCACTTATCAATGACAACTAATCAATACTGTAACACAACCTAGTGTAGCGGCTTTGGGAATGCATCCATGGGGAACACACACACACACACACACACACACTATATATCTATATATATCTATATATATATCTCAATACAGATGCAGGAAAAACATGTTTTTAATGCATAGCAGTACAGACCTGTTTCGTGTGTCTCGCACTCATTCTGTGTTGATATTCCCTCCTCATTAGTTGAGCACTTATAACACCACTGACGGTTTTGGAAAAAAACGCTATATATATATATATATATGTGTGTGTGTGTGTGTGTGTGTGTATATATATATGTGTGTGTGTGTGTGTGTATATATATATAGTACATAGCATGTGTATGTGTATTCACTTATATATTGGCAGACTGACTCATACAAATGCATGTACCGAAAGACACACACACATTCACAGAGACAATTGTGCTCACTCACACACACATGCATGCACACATGCAGATGCACACAAGTGTTAAGACATACAAAGACATGCTGCTTCTATGGAAAAGCATAGTTACACACAAATGAATACACACACACACACACTCAGATGTGTAGCCCCTACTAGACCAAACCCTCCTTCAGTTGTGAACATTGACTGTTCAGTTCTCCCTCCACCCTCTGTCCCTCCATCAGCAGATCGACAGCAGCCACTTTTTTAATCACTTCCCCTGACATGCTGACAACAAGACATGCAGGCCGCTGTGTCTGTACTTCAACTGACATGCTGACAACAAGACATGCAGTGCAGGCCGCTGTGTCTGTACTTCAACTGACATGCTGACAACAAGACATGCAGTGCAGGCCGCTGCGTCTGTGCTTCAACTGACATGCTGACAACAAGACATGCAGTGCAGGCCGCTGTGTCTGTACTTCAACTGACATGCTGACAACAAGACATGCAGGCCGCTGTGTCTGTGCTTCAACTGACATGCTGACAACAAGACATGCAGGCCGCTGTGTCTGTACTTCAACTGACATGCTGACAACAAGACATGCAGGCTGCTGCTTCTGTGCTTCAACTGACATGCTGACAACAAGACATGCAGGCCGCTGCATCTGTAATTCAACTGACATGCTGACAACAAGACATGCAGGCTGCTGCTTCTGTGCTTCAACTGACATGCTGACAACAAGACATGCAGTGCAGGCCGCTGCGTCTGTGCTTCAAATGACATGCTGACAACAGGACATGCAGCCCACTGCGTCTGTACTTCAACTGACATTCTGACAACAAGAAATGCAGGCCGCTGCATCTGTGCTTCAACTGACATGCTGACAACAAGACATGCAGGCCGCTGCATCTGTGCTTCAACTGACATGCTAACAACAAGACATGCAGGCCGCTGCATCTGTGCTTCAACTGACATGCTGACAACAAGACATGCAGGCCGCTGCATCTGTGCCTCAACTGACATGCTGACAACAAGACATGCAGGCCACTGCGTCTGTACTTCAACTGACATGCTGACAACAAGACATGCAGTGCAGGCCGCTGCGTCTGTGCTTCAAATGACATGCTGACAACAGGACATGCAGCCCACTGCGTCTGTACTTCAACTGACATGCTAACAACAAGAAATGCAGGCCGCTGCATCTGTGCTTCAAATGACATGCTGACAACAAGACATGCAGTGCAGACCGCTGCATCTGTGCTTCAACTGACATGCTGACAACAAGACATGCAGGCTCTGCTTCTGTGCGTCAACTGACATGCTGACAACAAGACATGCAGGCTGCTGCTTCTGTGCTTCAACTGACATGCTGACAACAAGACATGCAGTGCAGGCCGCTGCTTCTGTACTTCAACTGACATGCTGACAACAAGACATGCAGTGCAGGCTGCTGTGTCTGTACTTCAACTGACATGCTGACAACAAGAAATGCAGGCCGCTGCGTCTGTGCTTCAACTGACATGCTGACAACAGGACATGCAGGCCGCTGCATCTGTGCTTCAACTGACATGCTGACAACAAGACATGCAGTGCAGGCCGCTGCATCTGTGCTTCAACTGACATGCTGACAACAAGACATGCAGTGCAGGCCGCTGTGTCTGTGCTTCGACTGACATGCTGACAACAAGACATGCAGTGCAGGCCGCTGCATCTGTGCTTCAACTGACATTCTGACAACAAGACATGCAGTGCAGGCTGCTGCATCTGTGCTTCAACTGACATGCTGACAACAAGACATGTAGGCTGCTGCTTCTGTACTTCAACTGACGTGCTGACAACAAGACATGCAGGCTGCTGCTTCTGTGCTTCAACTGACATGCTGACAACAGGACATGCAGCCCACTGCGTCTGTACTTCAACTGACATTCTGACAACAAGAAATGCAGGCCGCTGCATCTGTGCTTCAACTGACATGCTGACAACAAGACATGCAAGCCGCTGCATCTGTGCTTCAACTGACATGCTGACAACAAGACATGCAGGCCGCTGCATCTGTGCCTCAACTGACATGCTGACAACAAGACATGCAGGCCACTGCGTCTGTACTTCAACTGACATGCTGACAACAAGACATGTAGGCCACTGCGTCTGTGCTTAAGCCCTTCAGTTATGGATTCATCTGTGCTGATCCCCACACTTTTTCTGGATGTCTGTCCCATGTACAGATCTTCTTAACTCGACTCCCCAGTTTATGGCATCACCGCTATGCATACACATTGAATGATTTTTTTTTTCCAGCGGGAGAGTGCAATTTTTACTTTGATAAAGATGACAAATGAATATAAAATAAAACACTGTCTTTTTAGTGGTGGATAGATCTAAGTCTTAAACTAACACGTTGTTTGACAGGCATGACGAAGAAACAAAACACTTCCCTGACGCACACTGTTTTGAGAGGGGAGTATTTCCTGATCTGATGTCAGTGACTTTGTCCTGAGTCAAAGCCCAGTCTCATAAAACTTTGCTCACTTTTTCCATCCTTGCACCGGTTATTCACTTATTCAATTAGTAATTGAATACCATCAGTCAAAACAACCCTAAACGTTCTGTCTTCAGAAATGTATGTGTGGCAGAGTAGGCTGTGGACCAGCTGTCCTGGTTGTTCTATTTAACTCAGGACACATACATCGGTTCCACACCCAAAATGAAGATGCTAGAGCAACTCTCTCTACTAAAAGGTTTGTTTTTGTCTTTTTTATATGGGCTGTCATGCCCACCCCAGGTAGTGGGCAATATGGGCAGTGATGTTGCCTGCCCGTTTCCTGAGTCTGGACATGGATAAGTCCTGAATGGAGGGCAGGTTGGCAGCAGTGATTTTCTGTACAGACCTAACTGTCCGTTGTAGTCTTTTCCTGTCCTATTTGGTGGCCAGTCCAAACCAGACAGTGATGGATGTGCAGAAGACGGACTGGATTATTGCAGTGTAGAACTGAATCAACAGTTCCTGAGGCAGGTTCACTTTCTTGAGCTGGTAGAGCAAGTACATCCTCTGCTGGGCCTTTTTGGTGACGGTGTCTATGTTGGATGTCCACCTTAGGTCCTGGGAGATTGTGGAACACAGAAATCTGTAGGCTTTCACCACAGACACCATGCTGTTGAGTATGGTGGGGGGGGCAGTGTTGGGGACTCCTCCTGAACTCCACTGTCATCTCCACAGTTTTGAGCATGCTCAGCTCTACATTGTTATGGCTGCACCAGAGGGCCAGCTGATCAACCTCCGTCTATATGCAGACTCATCACCGTCCCAGATAAGGCCAATGATGGTTGTGTCCTCCACGAACTTCAGGAGTTTAACTGATGGGTCACCTGAGGTGCAGTTATTTGTGTAGAGGGAGAAGAGTTGAGGGGAGAGGACACACCCCTGGGGGGTGCCAATGCTGATTGTGCAGGTGCTGGATTTAATTTTCCCCAGTCTCACCAGCTGCCTCCTGTCTGCCAGGAAGTTTTTAATCCACTGGCAGATGGAGCCTGGTACAGTGAGCTGGTTGAATTTGGAGTTGAGGATATCTGGGACGGTGGTGTTGAACGCTAAGCTGAAGTCCACAAACAGGACCCTTGCGTATGTCCCTGGGGAGTCAAGGTGTTGGAAGATGTAGTGCAATCCCATGTTGACTGCATCATCCACTGACCCGTTTGCTCGGTTGGCAAACTGCAGGGGGTTGAGCAGGGGGCCTGTGAGTTCCTCCAGGTGGACCAGTCTCTCGAAGGATTTAATGACCACAGATGTTAGGGTAACAGGGCCTGCAGTCATTTAATCCTGTGATATGGGGTTTCTTGGGGACTGGGATGATAGTGGAGCTCTTTCAGGGAGAAGTCAAACCGAGCTTACTGACCTTTATAATAGGAAGGTGTTCAGAAAGGCTACTTCCCTCCTGGAGTGCCAAGGTCACCCCCTTCGGCCACAGTTTGAGCTGTTACCCTCAGGTCGTCGGTTGAGGATGCCCTGTATTAGGACTAAGAGATACAAGACTTTGTTTGTCCTACTGCCATCCAATTGTTAAATAGTAGATAGTATTCATCTGTTGTCTGCACATCGCTTGTTTCCATGGTCTGTATATTTGGACTCCTTTGGTTCTCCTTGCCCACTATATCCTGTTGTTTTTTGTTTGTTTGTTTTTGTCCATCAGTGATTCTTTTTTTCCCTTTTTTCTCCCAATTTAGTGGCCAATTGATCCCTATTTTAATTCAAACACCCACCCTCGTACCGCATGCGTTCGCCAACTGCATCTCTTCGGCCGGCAGTCTCGAAGGAGACCATCTCCCCACTTTCGTGACAAGGTGACTCCAGGCCGAACCACTGCTTTTTCCCGACACACACAGAGACGCATTCATGTGACGAACACAAGCCGACTCCGTCCCCCTCCCCCGAAGACAGCGTTGCCAATGATTGCTGCTTCATCGAGTCCGGCCATAGTCGGATCTGACAAGACCGGGGTGCGAACCCCAGTCCCCAGTGGCAACTGCATCGACACAAAGCCGATGCTTAGACCGCTACACCACCGCGGACTCTTAGTGATGTGTCAGTTCTGCCTTCGTGTTTGCATGTTTTGGTTTTGTGTGAGAGCTTTTTATATACCGGCCGCAGACTAATGTCCCTGTAAGGGACAATACAGATACTTTGACTTTGACTCTGATTTTGAAGCAGGAGGGGACCTCACACAGCTCTGGTGATCTGTTGGAGATCAGTATGAAAATGGGAGGCCAGCTGGTCAAAACAGACTTTCAGAAAGTAGGGTGACATGCCAATCAGGCCTGGTGCCTTCCTGGTCATCTGTCTCTGGAAGAGCTGGCGCATGTCCTCAACACAGATCCTGAGTGTGGTTGGGGGCTTGGTGGGAAGGGGCTGGCAGTGGGTGCAATTGGTTGTGTACTGTGGTTGGAGAGGGTGAGGGGTGTGAAAGTTTAATTATCAAACCTGCAGTAAAACTCATTTAGGTCGTCAGCCAGTTGATGGTTCTCTGCAGTGTGGGGATGGTCTCCTGTAGTTGGTAATAATGTCTTTCAAACCTCTGCAGACTGATGATGGGTCGTTGGCAGAAAACCTGTTTTTCAACTTTTCAGGGTAGCACCTTTTTGCCACTCTGATCTTTGTGAGTGTATTTCTGGCTTGGTTGTACCAGATCCCATCTCCACCCCTGTAGGCTTCCTCTTTGGCCTGACGAAGCTGCCTGAGTTTAGCTGTGAACCAGGGCTTATTGTTGTCAAAGGAACAGAAGGTTTTGGTGGGCACACACATCCTCACAAAAGCTGATGTGAGATGTCACAGCGTCAGGAAGTTCGTCGAGGTCTGTAGATGCAGCCTAAAAACACTCCAGTCAGTGCAGTCGAGGTAGGCCTGGAGCTCCAGTTGTGACTCATTGGTCCGCTTCCTCACAGTTTTAACCACAGGCTTTGCAGATTTCAGTGTGGGTTGGGATCAGATGAATCAGACAGTGATCAGAGAGGCCCAGGTCTGCATGGGGGGACAGAGTGATAGGCATCTTTTAATATTGTGTAGCAATGATCCAGAGTGTTTTTGTCTCTGGTGGGACATTTAACATGCTGTGTGTATTTTGGCAGTTTGTGGCTGAGGTTTGCTCTGTTAAAATCCCCAAGGATAATGAGTAGGGAGTCTGGATATTTGCACTCCATGTTTGTAATTTGATCAGCCAGGTGTTTTAATGTCTCTTTAACACAGGCCTGGGGTGGATGTAGACAACGACCAGAATAAATTAACATTTCCACAGTGAATAAAATTGGTTTACAGTCAATGACAAAGGTCTCTAAGTGAGGGCTGATTGACTTCTTCAACACTGTATTATCACTATTTGATGTATGATCAATACTCAAACCATACATTAAAAAGAAGAGGATCAATTAACCACAATCTAATTAATCCTGAACAGCGTCTGGCAAAATGTCTACACAAGGGGCACATGCACACACACGCACGCACGCACGCACACACACACACACACACACACACATCTTGTTTTGCCATAGGAGAAGTGTTGCTGTGCACTATGGGATTCCCTTCTTCTTCTTCCCTTGGCTTGTTCCCTGTTTTTCGGGGGTCGCCACAGTGGATTTTATAGCTTACATCGGTACCCTGTGAGGGCACAGCACCAATGGTGGCCTCGACCGATCCGGTATGGTCTTGTCAATCCACATACAGATTTGGCAAAATATTATGTGGGATCGCCTTCCTGACACAACCACCGACCCTATGGATGGGGGCACAGGTAAAGCACTGGATGCCATCCCAGTATTCATGGACTTGCACCCATGCCCGTCGCCACCCACTGTGGTGATGATTCCCTTGACAGATGCAAAGAAACACAGAAAATTGAAACTGTTCCAAAAACATTCTTGATGGACAACTGTTATTGGAGTTGGTATGAATCATTAGGTCATATTTATTTTTTAACGTGCGAAATGTTTGGACTTATTGTGCAAAGGCCCTTCCATTTCTGCCACATTTGTGTTACCTAGGAAAGTGGCTATTTCTTTCCATTTGCTGGCCATTACGTCTCAAGTCATGTAAAATAAACAGATGTCTATATCCTTCTTCTTCTTCTTCTTCTTCTTCTTCTTCTTCTTCTTCTTCTTCTTCTTCTTCTTCTTCACTCCATTGCTGCCAGACTTTGATCCATATTCCGGTGGCTGGTCTCACCGAGGCAGAGGTGGATACCTGCACAAAGAGATTATTTACAGTGCCGCTGGGGGTGCGCATGTCCCAGCAGCACTTCTTCACTGTGAGAGGGTGGGATCTGGTGGCAAGGGGGGCCCAAGACCACCAGCACTCTTCCACAGCTGCAGGAGGCTGCCGGAGCTCCAGTCTGTCAGAGGACCGCCTATCGTGCGCCGCCATGCACGTTGCTTTTCTCTCAGGGTGTGCTCCCCTAGCCTTTGTCGTCCTAGACTTACCCACAAGGCAGTGGGACAGTGGTTGGTCAATGCCAGGGCGTGTCCACTTCACGTGGGCCTGTACATTAGACCTCTGAGGACCGCTGTAGCTCCGAGATCCCCTACAGTTTAGCCAGGGACCGCAAGGTACCCAGTTACCATGTGTGGCCACAAGGAGGCACTGCAGGAGTCTTGGCGGTAGAGAGGCTATGTACCGGCAGGGGAGACTTACGCACTCGGCTCCTCTTTTCACCCCCACAAAGAGGGCTAGCCGGCGGCAGGAGCTGAGAGCAGAGAGTAGCAAGCAGAAGCAGCATGCAGCATGCAGCATGCACTAACTACAAGCACTACTACCCCAGTACTGCTGCACTACTACCCCAGTACTGCTGCACTACTACCCCAGTACTGCTGCACTACTACCCCAGTACTGCTGCACTGACGCATCACACACATGCCCTGTGCACTGCACACGTGTCTGGCCTACGTGTCTGAGAATATGGGAAGTCTTGCCGGCGTGGGGTATTTTCAGATGCGTAGGCCATTCTTTGATTGATAAATGTGCTGCTCTGGATCTTCTTAGTTCCTCGCCGGATCTTTGAGGGAGTGTTTTTTGGTTCTTGGTATTTTGAGGCACTAAAACATCGTCGTGTCGTG